>VZSR01003371.1:1339806-1351711 GCA_013398615.1 Brachypodius melanocephalos
TTTCTTTCTTTCTCTGCACCAGACTTAACATGGCTTAGAGTTTCCCTTAGAAAATCTTGAGACACATCTCTAGTACTTATTAAAATAATTTTTCATGTCAGGCCTTCTGCAGGAAACGCTCGTGGACTCGGTACTGTAACAAATGAGAGCAGGTTTTTAATTTCCAGGTTGTGTTACCTGTTGGATAAAGATCTGTATCACCACAGCCCGAGTTTCCACTGTCTCTGACCCGAGAACAAACTGCTCTGACTTTCTGTGTTCCCATTGTGGCAGGTTCAGCTGAAACCTTGCACTGAAATGGTCACACAGAAACCAGTTTCTCCCTGGGGGGTTTGAGTCCCACAGGGATATTACCAACAACCCTAAAGCAAGTAAAAACATGAATTTGAGAGAACACAGTGGCTTTTTAAATGTTGCATTACATTGTAGTAAGTTCTAAACTTTTCAGAAAGTGAAGCCCCTGACTTACAGAGTTATACTTGACCAAATTTTTCAGCAGTCAGTAAGGATTTCTGTATTCCATGTTTCTAAACTGACATCAATTTTGCGAGGCAGGTGCTCAAATCCCTATTTTTGCCAACTGAGCTGTTCCAATTATGTCTTGGAAATCACTGATTGCTGCTCTAAATTTGGCATCAAACACCCTGATACACAGCATGACTTAAAAGAAATCTACAGTTTGACCTAAACTTGTTAAATTTGCAAAATTCTAACGTTTTAAAATTTTAAAATCTCAATTTTGAAATTTGAACTTAAAAGTCCAGTGCAAATACGAGTGATGGGAGACAATAACCTTGATACATTCAAGGTTTGCTGCCTGCTCTCCTGGTGTCTGTCTGTCTGCATGGACAAACTCCCACACTGGCAAATGGGAGTAAAAGATGGTTTAGAAGAGCAGACTCTGCCTCTCTCCCTTGTGTGGTCCAGTGCAGCTTGATTATCACCATGGAATCACAGAATATCTGGAGTTGGAAGGGATCCATGAGGTTCATCAAGTGCAGCTCCCAGCCCTGCACAGGATGCTTCAAAACCCCCCCAAACCATCAATCCCACCCTGTGCCTGAGAGCACTGAGGTTTTTGTAGGGTATCCCATTCAGTCCCTGTGGTGATTTGGGAAGGAAGTGATTTTTTTCAAGAAGGTTATAGCCAAACCAATCAATGACCAGGCATGAAAATTTCTCCAATAGAAAAAGAGCAAATGGTTATGGTAAACACTTAAACCACGACAATAATTTTGGAAAACAGAAATTGGCGAGCATGGAACTGCTACAGTCCCATATGAAAACCATTAATCTTTGTATTTAGAAATGACAGCACAAGTTGTTGGGCAGTGAGGGATGACCTGTGGCATTTTATCCATGTGGTTATGCAAACGCTCCTCCTCTGCCCTGTGCAGTCCAGGATGGAGCAACTGGAAGCAGAACCTCTCCAGCAGATCTTTGTCAGGCTCAGTGTTTATAGATCCCAGATAAATCACGGCGGTTTTCTTGCCCCACTTGCAAAAAAATAATGGGAAATGATTTGTGGCTTTGGCATTTATAGACTCCTGAGCTATAATAACACATATTTTTGGAGACACAGTCCTGTGACAGACTTTGTTCTACAGGCAAGGCTCACAGCACGAGGTTGTGGATGGTCACATGCAGATACATCTGGGGTTGAACAGGGGAGCTTGTGCTCCCCTCCCAGTTCTGTAGGACAGACCCAACATCCCTCACACAGCAGCACATGCCAGGGTTTTGATCCGTGTGAAATCCGTGAGCAAATCTGTTTGATTATCCATAAGACAAAATGAGAAGAATCTGCAGCTCTGTGGGAAGAATTGCGCATGGTGGGGGGGTAAATGTCTTTTTAATGAAGACTTAAGGCAGAATTCTGATCCAATTTTAAAAAATCCCTCCATAAAACATTAAACCCCGTTATTATTACAAAGTTTGAGCACAAATGCTATAACTCTCCTAGGGGAGATTTGTAAGATTTTTCCCTCACACAGGGCTGGGATGTCGCTGAGCCTCTTCTCTTCAGTCTTCCCCAACTTTATTTCTGAAAAAGAAGACCAGGAAGAGACTGCATGTGCAATATATAGCTTTTCCCACACTTGACAGACAAATGCAAAAGGCAATTAATACCATTAGCTGCAATTAATAGTGCTTAAAGAACAATGCCCAGGAGGCAGCCACTTATGGATCTCAACACAAGCTGCTGATTTTAACAAAGGACCATTTTCTGGTATTAACTAATTATGGGTTGCTCTAGGTACTTTCCCTCTTTCCTTGCAACGCAATATATACACAAGGAGGAGGAAAGCCTTTCATTTTTCCCCATCTGGAGCTCTAATATTAATGCTCAACCACTACTAATAGGCTAATGTTAAATTTTGGCAGTTTTCAATTATCCTCATATTGAAGCTGAAATATTCCAGTGCATACATCTTATTGCCTGACCAACTTCATTTCATAGTTCCATTTTTAGTTCAATAAAATTCAGCAAAACCCCCTCTGGCTTCATTCGTATTGTTTTTTTCCCTCTGTTAGTTTCCAAGTAATGTGAATGTGGATGTGACTAAAAGCACTGAATTATCACTCACTGCCAGCTCCCTGACAGCCACCAGTTGGGTTCTCAGTCCATCTCAGCTGCACAATAAAACACACTGGTTTGAACAGCTTTTGGGGTGGATTGCTGCATAATTCAGTTTGGCTAAGGATATTCCAGCTATTCGTAAGAGGCTGGGAATTAAACCAGCATCTCATGCTTGTTCAAGATGTCCTTGTGGGATACATCCCTCTGAAAGGACTGGATTCCTTTGTTTCTCCAATATTTCATGGTATAAAATCCTCACTGTTGAATCCAAACTGTCAGTGCCCCAAACTTTCCACCCAAAGTTCCAATTTACAACTTCCTCTATCCCAGGCTGCTCCAAGCCCTGTCCAGCCTGGCCTTGGACACTTCCAGGGATCCAGGGGCAGCCACAGCTTCTCTGGGCACCCTGTGCAGGGCCTCCCCACCCTCACAGGGAAGAGCTATCTGCATCTAATTAATTAGTTGCTCTAAAGCAACCTGCCTTACATCAGTCAATGTTCATATTTTCCTTGTTTTTAGATCAGTCCTTTCACTTTAATCAGGTCCTGCCCCCAGGGGATGGCTGGACACTGAACAGGCTCCCCATGGCAGTGGTCACAGCACCAAGCCTGACAGAGTTCAAGGAATTCGTCTGGACAAGGCCCTCAGGCACAGGGTGGGATCGCTGGGATTGTCCTTTTCAGGACCAGGAACCAGACTCAATGATCTTTGTGAGATCCTTCCAACTCAGTATTCTGTGGTTCTGTGATTAAAATCATTATTCAGGCTTGTTTCTGGCCATGATTTGTTCTACCTCTTCCTAAGACAGGACTATTTATCTCCCTTCATTGTCACTCTGAATAAACAAACTTAACAGCTTTAATAGTTATTGGCAGTTTAAATTGGCCTGAACACAGTCACATCTCTAAAAAGTAGCCAAGTACTCCTTTCCCATCTCCTCAGATGTGTTTCTTATCTCTCTTAACTGTTTGAGGCCAGGCTGAAACAAACCTGTGCCTTGCTGTTGAGTCCAAAAGCCTTCAGTTTGGCTGTCATTACATCACATTTTCAAAACGTATTGGCATACACATGCCTTTACCACGGGCACCCTTTATCACCCTCCATCATCCTTCATCAGCCTTCTCTCTCCTCTCTACACCAGTTCCCAAACCTAAGGAATGATAAAAAGAGCAGGACTCAACCAACACAAGGAGCAGCTTCCCGTGACAGCACTGCAGAACCTGCAGCTCTGGAGAGGAGGTTTAGTCCTTCTGCTGCCACACCCAGACATTTCTGCCCTTTTCACTGCCTCGGTCTG
The DNA here is from genome assembly GCA_013398615.1 of Brachypodius melanocephalos. Taxonomy (NCBI): domain Eukaryota; kingdom Metazoa; phylum Chordata; class Aves; order Passeriformes; family Pycnonotidae; genus Brachypodius; species Brachypodius melanocephalos. Next base: position 1,343,685 of record VZSR01003371.1, read on the forward strand.
GCTCCCACCACAGAGCTTTGCTGTCTTTTTGCCAGGAATCTGCCCACTGAGGCTGTCACCCTGTGCCAAGGACCCTTTTAGTCCCTAAAGACTCTTCCCTCTCCTTTTCTGACTGACCTTCTCTTCTCCCTGTCCAACAGAACGAAAACTCGAGCATTTCCTTGCTGTATTTACAGTGCCATAAAACATATCTTGCCGAGAGACATCCATCCCCTGGTAGGATTCTGTTTAGGCTAATGGGAATCCATTGTGCAAGAGCACAACCCTCTGATTTTTATCTTGTGCCCTTGTCTTCCCTTTGTGTCTCCCAGCGCTTTAATTAAGCTGCAATTTGGAAGCTCTGTGAGACAGGGATATATCTGCCTTTTGTCCCATAAAGTAGTTTATGGAATGTCATAAAGACAGAAATTTTGCAGATCAATCTGCTGGCGTGTCACCAGTACGCTGGAGGTGAGGTGACAGGGAGCTCAGGAAATGCAGAGCTCAGGGAAATCTGGGTTTATTGGGATTTGTTAATATCCCTCAAACCCAGAGTGTTCAGTTCATGCCCATCTGAAGGACTCTCTAGGACAGAGCTGCGCAGACTTTGAAAGCATATTTTCATTCCTTCTTTATTAATTCCATCAGTGGCACCGTGATATTCTCAACAGCAGCTATGATTAGGTTTATCCCACATTAATCCAGAAAGGGGGAACTAACATTAAAAATGTACTAACTTTCTCTTGAGATGATAAGGAATGAGTTTCATAAGGAATAAGGCAGCTGGAGGGAGGAAGCAATATAGGAAGGGATATTTTAGCCTAAAGGAAGAGCTTTAGGAAATGTTTAAGACTATGTGGGAATAGCAATCTACTGGAAAAGGATAAATGCAGAAAAAGCCATTCTAAATTAGGAATTTATTCAGACTAAAGGCTTTTACATGACATTTGACAGAAAAACTAACAATTCCAATATACAATTTTTTTTTACATTCTTATAGGAAAATCTTGAGTTGTTTTTTTTTCTTGAGCTTGAGACAATTCAAGGGTGCAGCAAATCCAACCAACACCACCTCCAAAAAAGCTGCTGAGAGGGAACAAAATCCCCCTCACATTTCTTTTATTTGAGTTTTCTGATTTCCACCAATACACAACCCCAGTAGTGTGACATTCTGCTGTGGGAAAAGGAAACAGAAAACAAACACAGGAGGCAAGGAAAATCTGTGCATAATCACCCCTGCACTGGGCATTTAATTTATCACCTGGGATATTTCTGCATGGAAGTAAATCTTGCATGGACAGAGAGCATACCCAAATCTACTGATGTCCTGAAGGCAAGATTCAAGTTCTGTTACAGAAAAGAGAAGGGAGTGTTGATTTTCTGATCATCTTTGGCTCCATAATACTTTTACAGTTTCCTTCTCCCACAACCAAAGCTGTCTCATAGGGTTTCTTTTGCCTAATCTGTTGTTAATATCCATATATTCTATCTGTTATCTTAGCCTCAACTCACAATATATCAATGGCAGAATTTCTTGGCCTTTCTTGAATGATGTTTAGCACAGTGTAGAAATAACATGAATTTTTTGAAATTACAGTCACCTCTGTGTCCTCTGTTTTTTTTGTGGATCCTTTTCTCCCAAACTCTCTCTTTCCTTTCCAAAACTATCTGCCCCATTGGGTGCTACTGAATAGGCACTGACAGCAATTATAAAAAGTTTTATTAATCTCGCTGGAAAGAGTCACAGGCAATGGGAGTGTGGGCAAAAGGGAGGTGAAATTCAGGTGGCAGAAGTGAGATTGCAGCAATTAAAAAGCAGGGGAGAGCATGAAGAAATGAATCTCCAAAGAAAGGGAGGAAAGGACACCTTTAAAATTAGTTAGCAATTTACAAGTGCCTCCAACACCTCTGGCAGAATTAAACATGTTTACTCGTTTCCTCAGCATGTGCGTGTTCTGGGAAGTGACACATTAATTAATATTAAATATCCAGCCCATGGTCTGCCTCAGCTTTCAAGGCACATTATAAATATTGGCAAGAAAGATCATTAAAAACAACACAGATCGAATGTTCAGCTTGATTTGTAGAAATTGCCTGGTAGCAAAGGTGCTGTGAAGATGAATGAGTTTGTTAAAAGGGGGAGAAGATTTCAGTTATCAATTTGTAAGGAAACAAAGAGCTCCTTCCTCCCTCTGCAATTTGGCCACAAACACACACAGAGCAGGGGGGGAAAAAAATCCCCAAGTTTCTCTAATTACCATGAGACACTCACAGAATACTGAAAAATAGCATGTGGCTAGTTCTGCCTCTTGACAGGAATTTTTGAAGGGGTGGTTCACAATCACCAACAATTTCTCAGGCTCCTCTCTCATCCTTTCTCACCTGCTGCTCTCTGCTCCACCACACACTGACCTGTTTCTACCTCTTGCCCCCTCTCTGATGGGCAGCACGAAATCCAACAGTGGGATGCAGTAAACCTGCAATTTTCCTTCCCTGGGGCAATGTATAATTAGAGCCCTTTTGGTTCAGGGTATTTTAAATTGAGTGAAAAAGCATTTGAAACATTGAAAAGGGTATTTTCAGACCAACTGATAGACTTAGAAGAATTTGTACTCCTGACAGAAGGGGGGGAATCAGTAAAGCCAGATGTTTTTACATCTCTGATCTTATTTTGAAGATCTTCAGTTTCATAAGGCTGGAAGTTATTTAGACTCAGAGTCATAGAATTACTGCATCAGAGAATCAGAGAAAAGCTGACTTTGAAAGGGACCTCTGGAGGCCTTGTTGTCCAACTTCCCCGCTCAGGCAAGGCCAGTTGTCCATGACTGGGTTGAAATGAGATGGTCTTTGTGGTCCCTTCCAGCACAAACCATCCCATCACTCTTTAATTTTATGATTATTTAATTTTATGATTCTTTAATTCTATAATTCTATGCTTGTAAACTGTGGGGAACTATTTTTGTTTTAATTATAATTACAGAGATTTCATATAACAGACTCACTAACATCTTGAAAGGTAACACTGACGAAAAATGTTGTCATTTTAAGACAGACCAAAAACTACTTGTTTAAGAAAAAAATTAAAACCTCCACACTCTTATTCTTTTAATTTTTGTGTCATTCCTTACAAACTTCCATTCTTCTCTCCATAAATCTCTCCTCCTGTCTTTCCAATAGGTTTTATGAAACTACCATAGTACGTAAAATATGTATTTTAATGCCATTTGGATGATGTCTCTCTTCTCTTCCAATTTTGGTTCAGATATTTTACCAAGACAATGTTAAAATAACACAGGCTCTCAGATGACAGTCTGGCAATAGCTCAAAATCTGAGAAGGGAAGACAGAGAATCCTTTGGGGAGACTGATGAAAATGCCAAGGATACAGAAAGGAAAAGATAACATCTTCATTGCTGGAACACGCTCACCCATTTTGCTGTGGATAGAAATGATTGCATCGATGGTGGAGATCACAGAGCAAACAGATGTGCCCACTCTGGAATCTCACTGCTTTTAAAAATCACAGAAGTTCTATCACAAAGCCATCCATGATTTTGACACCAGTGCTAAAAGTGCTGCTGCAAACCCCACAATCAATAGGCTGGGAGGGGAACCAATCCTTCACAGCAGCTCCTGCTGCCACAGTGTGTGACCACATCCCTGCAGCTGCACCTGCCAGTGATCCAGGCAGGAATCTTCCCTTTTGGAACACTGAGAAGTTCTGCATGGATGCAGGGGCCAGAACAGAGTCACTTATTTCCCTTGTGACAACATTTTTCAGGCTCTGAAATGTGGAGATCCCGAAGTAGTGAACAGGGCTGTTCTGAAAATCAAACCCACCTTTACTTTTATAACACGCTCTTGTTCAAAGTGTGGTGTAAATCATAAGTGCAATTACATCTAAATATTTGGGAAGCATTGTACTACTAATACTAATTTTATTTTCCAGAAAGTTTGCAGAATCAAGGCTTTCATTATGTGCAACCACTTAAGATTCTAAGTTACTCTTGCTAAAGAGGCAATGATAGCTTTTGTGTCTGGGCTAAGATCCAAATGAGTAATTACATTCTGCAAGCCTACATTCCTCCTCAAGTTTTATATGAGATAAAGTTCTTTTCACTTAGCAATGTTTCTTTTTAAAGACTGACGTTTTCCAAGCCAGAGGCAGCTGCGTTTCACTGGTGGGTGAAATAATCCCTGTGTAAATATAATTTGAATAAATCAAGTGCTTTGTGGTTTTCAAAATGCCACGTCCACTCCAATTCATGGTTTTCATTTGTTACATGCATGGGATAAAAACTTGTAATGCAAGAAAACAAAAGTCCATCAAATCATTGATTTCAGAGAACAGCCTAAGCACAGACAATGGGGAAAAATGCTTTGGGCAATTCACATTTGCTTTCAAGTGTTTTGTTCATAAACAGCTTTTAATGAAATGGCATTTAAAGTGCATATAGTGCATGCAAAAATAAAAGAGCTCCTCACCTGCTGAAACTTCCATTAAGAAAACTCCCAATAAGATGAACTGAAATGAAAAAAACCCCCGTGAACCTCCTTGAGATGTATTTTAGCAGTCTCCAGCTCAGTAAATAACTAATGGGTATGAGTTTTTGCTTGTGCCCAGAAACATAAACTCAGAAGCATAGATTCAAAGTGCTTTACTTGCTAATGACTCTCAATGCATCAAAGCTGAGAGGTGCTGAGGCACAGCAGCTGAAATGAGTAAGTAAAAGGCAGCAGTGAAATTTCCAGGCATTTTAAGGCGTTTGCAAATCAGAGCTTGAACTTAAAATATAATTCTGTTCAGAACATACAGTGCAGAAGAGCTGCTGCCTGCAATCTGTGGAACATTACTCAGTGGATGTTGCTATGTCCAATGTTTTATTTCAGGTGAGCAATTACTAGCCAAAGACAGAGCAAGTAGTTTCCTTTAGATGTTTTCCCCATGAATGATCCTCTTTTAAAGAATAAAAGGAAAGTTGCTCATACAGCCCTGCTAGGAACAGGAAACCCCACTGTTTCTTGGGATAGGGTTCACATGTAGATCCCACAAGGAAGAAAAGTGGAAAAAATAAAAAAAGAGGGTGGGAAACTTGTGCTAAGGGAATAACTCCTTTCTCAAGGTGTGTTGTCTGCACCAGGCATTTCTCTGTGCTTAGGGTGGTCTTGTTTTATCCCTGCTTATCTTGGATATGCTGTCCCCCTCCTCATTCCCTTTCAGCCTCCAGCCAGGCCAGGAGCACGTTGCTTCCTTGTGGCAAAACCCAAAAGGCTCAGCCCGCTAGCACTGTTCTGCCACTCTGTTTTGTTCAAATACACAGGTTTGTTGGACTAAAAGCTTGGAAGCTAAGCAGAATAAATCATAAGCAATGTTATTACTGCACAACAGTTCTTACCAAGCTAAACCTTGTTATTGCAAGGTATTGATCAGACTGGTCGAATCTCTCATAGCTCAAAGGATTTTACATCATTTACAGTAATTACAGTGTCTTCCTAAGTGCCAAAGGTATCTCTGAACTCCCTGAAGGACGTTCTGAACAGGCAGAATTAAGTGATAATTTTCCAGTTACTTCTGTGAAGCCAGGATTCTCTGTTCTTGGAGAACATATTTATATTTATGTATTTATTTCTGAGGGTTCTCCTCTCTCAGTGCCACAGGAACCAGCAGGTTGGGGCATTGGCTTGCTGTCCCCACATCCCACGTTGCATAACCTGGCACCATCTGCTCCCCAGCTGGAGGGAAATCCCACACGTGGTTCCAGTCACATTAAATCTGAAGCTGGAAGAGTGGAGACACTTCATGTTCCCTCTGAGCTGCTGCTGAGATAAAAATACCACAGCTCCCTTCTGCTGTGAGTGTGGGCTCGCTGCTCGGGAATTTCGTGCTGGAATTTTACCTTCCCAAATGCTGCTGTGCCCTGCTCTGACAGTGAACCTGCACCCCACTTAGACTGAGGTACACTAAGGTACCACTCAGGAAACGGGCTCATTTTCTCTCAACAAACAGGTGCTTTTCATTATATAATCATTGTACAATAATTACACCCTTTTTACAGCCCAGCCAAGGGCTGGCACTCTGGTAGTAAATAAGTTTATCAAGGCAGCAATCACAGCTAGTCATTTCCATTCGTCTCAACGACAGGCAACGACTTTACAACCTACCTTGGGACATTGTTTCAGTATTAGCAAAGCAATTGAGAGAAAACTGCCTTTCAACCACGGGCTTTGTTCACAGCTGTTGATGGCTCAGGGTGGCATTTACGGTTTTGTGTTGGTACCTGGGTTAATCCTTAGTGACAGGTCCCCCCTGGCATCTCTGTGTGGGATGAATGTTGGAAAAACCCAGCTCTACAGAGAGCTGAGAGGCGTTTTTAAAGATTTTATTCCATTATCAATCTCGTAGAAGGGTGAAACAAAAGAGGTGTAAAACTCAACACCATTCTGTCATAAGCCAACCTATTTCTTTGTTACAATATCTTATCTATGTTTTTCAGCCTATTAGCTTTTGCCACACAATGCTGCTGATACTTCTAACACCAATCCCCTATTATTTTACCCCATGGCATCTTGCTACAATGCATCTTTCACAGTTCAAATTCTCCAAAATACCTGGTCTGTTTGCAAGGCCATGGTTTGAAACTTGTTTCTTGTTCAATTTCTTTCTCAATGATGTCTTTCTTCTCTATTCCATGGCCTCTCTAAGTCAGCACACTTTATCTGAGTTTGCATACAGGTGTACAAGACTATGTTAGCTTTCAGCCAGGCTTTGAGAATCCTCTACAAATCCATTTCTCACATCTCCCCCTCTCTCTTGAACTGTAAAAGCTTTGTTGACGGTCTTATTCATCATCTGCTCCACACATTGAAGTACACAAGGCGCTATCACTAATATTGCTACTGTAACAAGCAATACATGCAAACCTATTTTGGAAAGCTCCTTCAGCCAAGGTGCAAAGCTCCATTGTCAAAGAACCAAGAATTTCCAATTCTTGAGGTTCAGAGGGTGCCCTAAGAAGATCAGGGGCCCAATGATACCAGTCAGGATTTGTCTGGTTGGCAACTGCACGCTAATAGCTGTCACGGTTGGGTATTGGCTACTCTTTGGCTGGCACTGTGGTTTTTTGTGTCTTCTGACACGTGGGGGTTTTTTGTGAGGATGTGATGGGAGGCACAGCAACTCTTCAGAACAGTAAAAAAACGTACGATATTTCGAATAACAGGAAAATATTGACAGTTTCCACTTTAAAAGTTTTTCTTCAGTCGGAGGTGTAATGCAAGTCAAATAAATAACTACAGCGACCCTGGAGCAGGAACCCTTGAATTCATCTCCTCATCTTGGCAGTGATTTGAGATATGACCTTGGGCAAGGTCAAGTTCAGGTTTTCTGTACCTCAGCTTCCCCATTTGCAGAAGGGTAATAATAATTCTCACTCCATAAGAAGACCATGGGGCTTAATTACCATCCATAAACCACCTTGAAACCCTCATGTAAAAGGTTCTGTAAAAGGGCAAATGTAATTACTATTATTACAGTGGTGCAGCTATAAAATATTCATGGTATAATGGCAAGTCCAGTGAACACTCAGAAGCTTGTAAGATCAATTACTGTGCATGAATGCACAAGCACATTAGCAGGTTGCACAAGATGCCAGGCAATTTCCTTCCAGCTCTAAGGTCCTGTCCTGCAGAGGGTCAAGAGCCTCAGTTTCCCACTAAACTCCATGAGAGGCCTTTGAAATTATCAGGAAAGTTGAGTACTTTGTAGGCTTAGGATCTTAAAAGGGAAGTAGAAATTCTTATGATGGAAAAAAAAAAAAAGAAAAAAAAAGTCAATTTTTTTTTGTATTGATCAGAAACCTTCTGGAAAAGTTCAGTGATGAGTTGTGCTGGTACCAAGCACCCAAGGATGGAGGGCTGGATCCACAGCTGCTACAAATCAAATAAATCATGGCAGCATTTCTAAAGTCAGTGCAGCTACACTGATTTAAGATAGCGATGCTCTTAAGAGCACAACACATCCTTGAGGGATTTTTTTAGACACAAACGAGA
>VZSR01003371.1:1351855-1375050 GCA_013398615.1 Brachypodius melanocephalos
AAATATTCCAGTGGTTACATATTTGAACAGAAAATGTGTCAGGATTGGTTTGTCATTGAAATATACATAAAAAGTTAGTACCTTAGGATTTAGAACAGCAACTGGCTATACTGTGGATTTCAATTTTTCCTGTTCCTCCTGCTCTTGCATTTGTTGTTACCTAGAGGGTCCCAGAGCCAGCTGCTTGGGTTTGAAGCAAGTTGTCATTAATGGCTTCCTAACCAATTACAAGACATCACACTTAATAAGTGATGCTGCTGTTATGCAATGCAGTTGTTCCAGGACTTCCCTCTCAAGGACAACACTGAAATTTTTATGGAGTCTAATCCCTGTTGTCACATTGTCTGGCTGCCTGTCCTCAGGCTTGACACTCCACACACCGCTGCTCTCACACCCCACCTCTCCTTTCCAGCACACCTGAGCTCGTGTCCATTCAGCATTTCCTCAGCTTGGAACTGGCGGCCAAGCAAGATTTCTTAAAATACCAATCCCAGTGTTTCAAAGGTAATATCAAATTTTGCTTCTATAATGTGCTACAGGATTTTAATGTCATATCTTTTGGAAGAAGAAAACATTTCTCTCCAGCTCTGTGGATGTACTTCAGTGATGTATAAAGGGGAAACTTCCCAGTGAGAAAGAAGCAGTCAACATTTCCCTTGCTTCCCTGCGAGCCCAATGTGAAGGCTGTGACTTGGAAAGCAGCCCTGAAGCTCTGGAGGGACTCTGTAACTATAATTAGGAGTTCTCAGAGCGAAATGCTTCTCCATTAGAAACTGTAGAGCTGAAACTTCAGTTAGTGGATCTATTTTCAGAGAAGACAAAGAAAACTGTGCCTACAAATACCAGTGAACTTGGGCTCCTTGACTGCTGGGCAGATTTTGAGGAAGCTCTGAGTGTGGATGCTTCAGGGTAAGATGTTTTGAAGCTTCTCAGCACTACAAGAGTTCATCTGGCCTGTTTCCATAGGAGAGGCACACCAGAACTGCAAGTCCTTTGACTAAAACCCAAATTCACCAGCCCAGCAGGCATTTGACAGCACAGCTGCCCAGGTTCCAAGCTTCCAGTTCCTGGCAGTCTGTCCAGCTCTTTTCCACAGAGGAGAACGTGCAGATTCCCTTTATCCTGCACATCCCAGCAAAAAGGCAGCACCAGTGGGAAGCACATTTGGTTTTTGGAGGAGCACACGTAGCCTTCGGGTGGTCAGAGTATTTCAGTGAATTTGGAGTGAAAAGTTGGAATATTTAAGTTCTGCAAAACAAAAATGCAGTAAGGAAAAATAAAGCAGTACATCCTCTTTGACACTGATTTCAGGTTTAAAATTTTTCATGGCTTTGGGATCATTTATGGAACCCAAATTTTCCTTTCCAGAGGGCTCTTGCCTAAGGCGTAACAAGTAGAGAACCTTAACAAAGCTCTCTTGGAGTACGGGAGCCCAAAGTTTTGGTGTAATTTAGGGCTGTCTTGGTGTGGAAAAACAAATGTCTGCCAGGGAAAGCCGAAGCTTCCCTTGGAATGGAGAATGTAAACCCTCTCCCTCTGAATTATTATAATTTTGAAATTAAGGAACTTTCAGGCAAAGGTATGGGAATAACAGTTCTTTACCAGGAATATTAAAGAATAAAAATGTAGTAGTCCAAAAAAAAAAAAAAAAAAAAGCATTCAAACAAAAAAGAAAATACTGACAGAGTCAGAATACAACCTGACTCCCTGTTGGTCAGGGTGTTGGTAGCAGTGCTATAAAGTCCTCCTGCAGTGACAGATGTGGTTCTACTGGAGCAGAGATGATCCTGTAGAAGGGTGCAGTTTTTCTCTGAAGGTCCAGTGGTGGTGAGATGAGTCCAGCCTTCCTTTGGCAATCCAGTGCAAACAGGCTGTTCTTAATCTCAGGTTTTAACCAGGTAGGAATGGTTGTCTTCTCCCCCTGGGTGGAACATCTCCCAGTGGAATGATGGAATTGTATCAGCCATGCAGTGAGCCTTGATGGCCCATGAACAGCAGATATCCCCTGGAGGGAGGATGGGTCATGGAAGAGATGAAGAAACACTGTCCCAGCTGGTTTTAACAGCTGGGAATAGAATCCATACTGCTGGTTACATCTTGCATTGCAACCCAAGACAAGGCAAAATGTCTTGAATTTCTGTTCATGTCCAGCACCCGTTTCCTCTTACATCCCGGTGTTTGTTCAAATCACATTATGACATAAATATACTTTGCTCATGAGAGGACTGAGGGAGAATAGATGCACAAAGTGATGAGAAAAAGGTATTTACGTATTTAGCGAGAAAATAGTAATTATAGAGGGATATTCAAAAGAAGAAAAGGGCAAATGCTGTGTACATTAGCAGCTGGTAAAAAGTGAGTGGTGAGGTAAGACTTCCACTGTCCAAAATATTCAACATCCACAGCTTTTGAAATGGAGCTCACGGCACAACAATTTTTAATGGAAAATTTTGATACAATATTTATTTTATCTCATTTTTTAATAAGGTTGTTCAGGGAATGTATTTGTGTGGGGTTTTTTCAGCATTGAGCTCCCCATCTCTGTTTGAATAACAGTGCAAGGTCAGAAACCCCAAATCCATTAAAACTGCTGCAACCGCCAGAAATTGAAAAACATAAGATTTAAAAAAATGATAATCCTTTCAGCAGCCAAGATGAGATAAGTTCACAGCTGATGGGTAGGATTACCTACAATTCCTCCCCAAAGAAAATCCAGCCCATGCAATGGTTTAGGCCAATCCTTTCCTCCTGAATGTCACAGTCTGTGGGACCACTGGCAATATTCAGATTAGATGTGCATAAACCTTTGTAAAACACCAGATCTGACCAAATGGATGAGGTCAACACGTCCAAATATTGTGAGTTTTGCAAGAAAATCTTGCCCATTGCACTTCAAAACCTGCCCATCTCGTGTGTCTTTTGCTGTGCTCCTCAAACACTGGAGAAATTTCCTCCTGCAGTAACAACTCACAGAAAGTGTTTGAACAATCAGACTTTGTGAACAATAAGTTTATGCATATGCATTAGCTGTCCTAAAACTTCTGTTTAATGAATAATCATAAAGAGAATGCTGCTGATTCCCTGACTCAGGCAGGATGTCATTTTGGGTCACATACTTAAAAGATGAGAAAAATTAGGACGTTTCAGGCATGAGAGTGACACTGAAAGGGATGACAATGGAAATATCAAGGCTGGAATGAGTGATGTGATAGATGAGAACACTGAAGAAATTTAAGAAGGGCAGGAAAGAATAAAAATGATAAAACCTGTGATGGATTTAATGCCCAAGATATAATATAAGAATACTGGATGTGGTACAGAGGGGGAAAACCAGCTTGCCTCAGAAAGACAGAAGGGTGAAGATAAGTTGAAGCATATTTCCCACAGCAGGCTCTAGAAGGATCACTCAAAGCAGTAGGGAATAATTTGGGAGCTGGAGTTTGTGCCAGGCAGTGGCAAGGATGGATGGTGTGACACTGGGTTGCAGAACTGAATGTTTAGGTCACCAGCAAGATTTTTACCTTGTCTGGAAAATCCCAACTTCTCCGGGTGTGATGGATGCAGAGCCAAGCAGCCTTGTAGCTAACCTGGGTGATAACAGGAAACAATGCCCAGCTGACAGAGTGGATCCTGAAGGAAGGGGGCTGGTGCTAGAGGGAAGAAAGGCAAAATCCAGCCAGCTTACAATGAGAAAATGAGGATTTAATAGGGCTTTATTAAGCCATTCCAGAAGAGCTGTCAGAGAGCCAGCCTGATACATGAGAGTCAGAGTGAGGGAGATACATTACAGGCTGAGAGCTGTGAGGCTTCAGAGAGGAGCTAATAGCTCTCCATCTTTCATGTAGGCTGGGCATGGACTGAAGATCCCTGCACAAAACACATTCCCTACAAGGGGAATTTCATCCTCCATCAAAACACAGCCACCTCTCTGGTGGGTTGGCCAATTTCATCTTTCCCACTAATGCTACCAAATAACTTTGGAAGAGTTAGGAAAGAGTAATTTCCTCTCTATGAAACTAACAAAGTAATTTATGTGAGTGAAATGTAATTATCCAAGCTGAAATCCAGCCAGCAGATTCTGCTGAAGCAAAACAAGCAGAAATAGGATTCCAGCAGGATTCCTCCTTAAGCTGGAGTCTGGGTTGAATTCTGGCTCAAGTGGAATCAGAGGGTCCTGAAGAATTGCTCCTGAAAGGTGCTGAGTTAACCACAGCCCTCCCTCTCTTTAGTGTGACAAAGGTGCCCAACACCTTTTCTCCTGGCCTGGTGCAGTACATGCATGAGGATAATTTGAAAACCTGACCTTTGTGAATGTAAACGGAGATTTACTCACATCTCCTACTGATACAGGACTTGGCCAATAAACACCTTCCTTTGTGCTGCCAAAAATAAGCCTTGTGTTGGTCAACCCTGACCCTGCAGGGGAATTGGATTCAACAATGACACAGTCCCAGATGGCCTGGCTGGAAGATGGCCAGAGCATCACTCAGGGTGGGAAATCCATCAGGCTGGACTCATGGCATGTGCCATGGACATGGAATGCCAAAATCCAGCCTTGTATTCCCCAGACAAGAATTCCCTGGTGGGTCTGAGCACCAGGGCTGAGGCTTTGCACCTCAGCCTGGCCTGATGAGCGAGGAGCTACAAACAGGAGCAGACAAGCTCGGGGCTGGGAGAGTTTAATGTGGCTGTTCTCTGCCATGGCAGCCCCTCCTCTGGCACATCCTTGCTGCACAGAAGGGACAATCTTGCCTTTGTAGCTGGAGAGAAAGCAGGAGTCCCAAGGCAGGTCCCTTGAGCATCTGTGTCACTGCACATTTCACTGTTTCATTTGTTCTCTGCAATGTGCCACTGGAAGAAGTGATTTCTGCTTGCTGTATTACATCACCTCTAGGATTATTTTTTGAAAATGTGTCTTATCTACCATGTCACAGCTGTTTCCTCTTCTAACAAGTTGATACCAATGAGTCCACCTGTGGAATAACTCCATGAAAACAGAAAAAAAACCCAAAAACAAACCAAAAGGAAGAAGAAGAAATTAAATATTCACTGGCATGTCTGCCTAACTGTCCTTTCCAGCTGTCTGCTTCAAGGTTCTTTGAGGATTAATTACTTGATATTCGTGGAATTATCTGAAAATAAAATGAGCTGCACAGTTGGAATTCACCCATGCAATTCCTGCTGTCCATTAAGAATTTTATCTCATTTAGCCACATGTTAGTGACCTCTAAACTGGGCTATCACAAACTCCCTGTCTGTTCATAGAATCACAGGATGATTGGGGTTGGAAAACCATCCAACAACTTCTACTACATCCAGTTACTCTGAACCTCATCCAACCCCACCTTAAACACTTCTTTAAAACCCTTGAAGATTCCACTCTTGCAGATGCTGCCTTGCTTACTCAGCTTGGGTAGAAAAAGGATCAATCCCTTCAAAGTCATCCAGAAGACTTCTATATGCTGGTTTGTCCCTCACACAAGCTACAAACAGCTCTAAGGCTGCCTTTAATTTGTGAGGCAACTTCCCTTAATCCAGTTTGATGTAAAAAAGTGGTAAATTATGTAAAAAATTATTTTTTTAAAAAATGATGATTATGAAGAATAGTGTTCCTGTTTCCCTTGGAGTCTCAGCCCATTAAACCAGATTATTTGAAAACAATCTCAGCTTTCCTTTAAAACACATGTTGGATCCAGCACAGGTGGTGAGGGGAGGCCTCTCTATTTTTTTATCAGTAATGCAGGTCTCCTGAAATCTTCCCAATAGTCACAACAAACTTCTATCAAATCCAGGAGGCAGGATCCCACCTTGTTCTTAGAGCCGGAAATTATTTATAGTCAGACAAGGAGAATGTGGCCTTAAAAAAAAACACAAGGGGAAATTTCTCCTGGGAGTAGGGCCCAGCAATGTCTGTCCAAAGCCTGGCACATCTTGGCTTGCTCTTGCTTTCCAAAATTACCTGCACCACCTGCACATTAGTGTCTGCCCAGGGCTGCCCCTGCAGTCAGTGCTTTAAAGCCATAGAAAATATTTACATTTGAGTGTGGAGTTCAGCCCCAGTCAGAACCCAGAAATGAGAAATGCGTTGTTTCCAAAAGGACTCCACAGCACAGATTTCACTGCCTTTTAGCAGCTGACTTTGCGAAACTGTCTATAAATAAATGGAGATTCTTTAAAGCTTTCTAAAGTTTTCTAGGGAATCTGCATCCTTAGAGTTCTTTCCACATATCTTAAAATAGCCTGAGTTCTCTTCCAAGGGTGTTGACTGCTCTAATTTTGCCTTTGGGGATTGTTTTATCCCCAAGATAACACAACACACAGACACTGTGATGGTTTCCCTGGCTGGTTTCCCATCAATCTCAGTTCCTCATTTGCCACTGAGCAGTACCTGAAGCACAACAGATGCCATGGAATCATGTCACAGGTTCATGGGTGTCCTGTAGTCACTTTTTGATGCTCACATCCCCAGTTGTCTGTTCTGTTTATGTTCTGTTTAAGTTCTACTCCTTTATGACTGGTTCTGAGAGTAAAGCAGGGAAAGAAGAAGCGTGGGGTTTGTTTGGAGAAACTGCACTCACTGCTACACATTCTGCTCCTGGACTGTGTTTGTCTGAGGCACAGACAGACAGCATGACAGAGAACACTTTGCTTTTAGCTAGTTTAGCTAGCTGAGGCAGAGAAGTTCCCTGGATTGTTTTTTCCCTTTTTTTTTTTGGAACTGTTTAAACCATTCCCACCAGGAAATGGACCTCAGCATTTTCCAAGAGGAGGAGCCAAAGCTGATAAGAGCTGATAAGAGACTGAGGGAGCCGAGCTGCACCCACAGCAAGGACTCTCTCAATTTTGCCATCTCTCCTCAGAGTGGCTAGAGATTTTGTTGTTTCATATTGTTCATTTTCTGTGCTTGTGGGCACTTTGTTAAATAGTTTTTTCCACTTTTCTCCAAGGAGACTTTTTCCTGGGCCAATAGGGGGAAGGGGCTGCTTGAATTTGCTATTCTGGAGAGACCCCAATTGGAGGTTTTCTCCAAATTTGCCCTAAACCAGATCAATAGGACAGTTTGGATTGGAAGGGAACTTAAAGATTTTTGAGCTTCAACCCCCTGCCATGGAAGACCTTCCACTACTCCAAGTTCCTCCAAGTCCATCCAACCTGGTCTTGAACACCAACAGGTAAATCCCTCTCATCAACATCTCATTTCAACTGCCCCCTAACATTTATATTTTATATAATTTTTTATATAAATTACAATTTTTTAATATTTTATATCATTGCCTATGTCCTCCATTTCTTGAACCTCCCTACACAGCCCCAGTATCCTCCTTGGGACACATCCTAACAGTTTGTATTTTCAGGAATGGTCCCTCACACAACATGGTTAATTTAATGGACCAGTGATCCCTGTCTCATTGAGCTGCTAATCTAAGAAACAAATTGCACTTGGGTTTCATTTTATGGATACAAGTGCTAAGGAACAGAATTAAAGGCAGTTTTTCTTTTTGAAATTTTCAAGTTTCAAAAGATGATTCACAAAAAGGAACTTGCTGGAAACAATTGAAAGATTTCTGCTGTGATATTTGCAGCTCAGCCATTGTTTCCATTCTCAGCTGTTTGAAATCAATTACTTCTTTTTTATTTTCTTCTTCTTTTTTTTTTTTTTTTTTTAATTTCACTGAAATATCCAGAAAGCAGATGGCTAAAATACTGTTGGAATGATTTTCAGCATTTAATTGGAAATATTATTTTTGTTAATAATAACATTGATTTGTAACACTGTTTCTTGTAAATACCTCTATATAATTTAATTTTCAATTCAAATAAACAGAAATTTGGTGGGAAAAAATGAAAGGGTGAAAAGATTTTGACAACTTTTAACGAAATCCAGTGATTTTTCAAGTCTTCTTTTGAAGGAAACCTTTTTTTCTTGAGGTAAACCCTCAACCATCTGTACAAGGAAACTTAACAAAGCAGCAGGGCCTTCGTAAATCCATCATTTAAATGCAAGATCCACCGGGATGAAATGTGGCAACTGTTTAATAATGCACAGCAGCACTACACAATAATTTAAGATGAGAAGACAAGGAGAATGACACACGGAATTGAAAATGCAGGCTGAGTGTAAGCAGGCAAAATGTAATCATCTGAATGTGAATTCTGCCACGGCAACAGAGCAGGAATTCCTGCACTCACAGCTCTTGCCATGAAATCTTTAATGACAACTTGTCAAGGTGTGTTTTATGTCATTTTCTTAGGAAATGACATCTCTAAACACAGAGACTCCAAGCATTGGTTCTCAACAACTTGGAGGAATCAGCTCCTCGTGGTGAATCCTTATTATAATTTCTTCCAAATATTCAATGTATTTTTGGAGTTGCCCTTAACTGGATGTCATGAACCATGTTTAGACTTTGGGGCACCTGAGAAGGTCAAAATTGCACCACAACGAATTCCACTCAGATGTGTGAGGGTAGGGATGAAAAGCCATATTTTCGTATTTATTTAGAAGGCGTTTGTGTTCTGAAAAGTTTGTGTTATTCCTTCCCTCCACCATTCCTCTAATGCTTTGCTATCAAGTCTCATTGATTTCTTCTGATGTGTGTCGGTGTATTTTGCTGCTGGAGTAACAGTTTAAAGCCAAAAAAGGATGAATGACCTGGTGCATTTTTTATTTTCTTCCCTTTTAATTCTTTGCAGAAAAAAAAAAATGGCCCTTTGTCCAGCAAGGAATATCCACTCCGGGGATCAAATGATATTTCAATTCATCATATCTGGACCAAAAATGAAGCACTTTGGAGGTCTTAGTAAGTTAAAAAGAAGCACCGATCCAAAGACAGTTTGTTAAATAAAGAATCTGGTCTAGCAGAAGGTGTTCCTTCCCCTTCTCCTTCCTCTTCCTCTTCCTCTTCCCATTTGTGCAGAGCATGAGCCCAGGGAAATAAGAGCTGAAGGTGGATAACAAAAGAAACATTCTCCTTGAGGAAGTCGCTCTCAATCACAGAAGAAGAATAAAGAGTAAGCACATTATGGACCAGTTTTTGTAGAATAATTCCTTTTGCTATGTGATATTGCCCAGGGTTCTATGACGGAAGAGGTAAAGCTCTGTCCATCTTCATTAGCAGGGAGCTGGGAGCCAGGGGAGTTGTTCATTAGACAGAGAGCTCAGACAGTCATGTAAAAAATAACAGAGCTGGGGTGGGAAATCAGCAGTGATGGGGAATGGAGTGGAACAGGCAGAGTGAGGAGCGAGCAGAAGGAAGAAGCACTCTGGTGAAGGCAGGAGTCCAGTCTGGAAACCAAAGGAGAATCCTGAAAAAGTCACCACAGAGGGAGTGAAGCAGATCAGTGGGATGGTGGGATACTGTGGTTAGGCTAGTGGGATGAAAGATGGGTAAAATATAAGCAAAAGTATTGGCAACCCTAGCTAAAGTGAGAAAATAAATACTGCCCACAAAGAAACAGAGATATGGATTAATGCTTCTGATTTCCCACCTTTCCTCCTCCTGTTTGTTTTTTTTTTTTTTTCTCTTTTCATCTGCTTGACAGCTCACCCTGGAAAGGATCACGGCTTTGGTTGTCCCTCTGATGAGCTGAGCATCTTGTTCTTACTGAACAAAGATATAGTGGTGATCAGAAAGGAAAAAAAAGAAACCCTGACTTTCCAGAAATCCACACAAAATTTTTAGTGATACCTGAACATTTCAACCATGAGTTTTGTGAGCTCTTCACTCAGAGTCTGTATCTCAGTGTAGATACCTACACTCCCTTCAGAGTTAATGACCAGAAACAGAGGTTTCAGAGCTGTCATTCACCTCTTCAAGAGGCAAATGTACAGAAGAGGTAAAATCCTAAAACAGCCCATTTCTTGCATAAATCCTCAGCCTGGGAGGGCCTGGCTCTTGTGTGGATGTCTATAATGCACCGAGATGAATCCTGCTGTCTGTGCCTGGAGAAGTGCAGCGTGTGATAAAGCCATGAAATCAGACTTGTGAAGGGAAAGAATGTGTCAGGCTGGGGGTCAATTCCTTTCTCACTTCTTCATCAGGCTTTGCTGCTTCCCTCTCCGCTTCCCGAGAAAAGTCGCTCTTGGGAGTAAAAATGAGAATCCTCCAATCTGTGACTCATTTGTGAGTGCATAATATTGCCTGCAATGAGAGGGGTGGTGGAGCTGCCTGAGGCAAGTCTTTCCATCAGCTCTGCTGGGATTGGGGAAGGATGGAGGTGTTGGATGGAGGAACTGGCTCGAGCAGAGCTGGTGGAGGGGAGGCAGACGCTGAATTAGTCATCCGTCGTGATGAGGAGTGGAAGCTGAGCAGGTAAGTTATGGGGAGGGAAAAAAAAACCCCATGCATCATCCTTCAGTCTTCCAGACTCTCATTTCCATCCCTTAATGAAAAATGAACAGGCGAGCAACTAAAAGTTTCAAAAACTTTAAAAGGCCATTCAAAACCTGACAGGGGAAAAAAAAAATATCTGCCGCTCTTCAGAAAGTGCTGGGATTTCTAAGCAGATGGTCTGCTTGCTTTCCTGAAGTATAAAAATTAAATTGATGCTTCTAAAGCGGGCATCCAGGCCTTTAAAGATAATAACCAGACACGATGTCATTTGCAGCGAAGTGCAGGAAACTCTGGTAATGAACTGTGGGAGCAGAGTGGGTCCAGTCCACCTCCTGTGAACCAAAAGATGTACAGTGCTCGAGGTACAGATGGCACAGGCACACTCAGCTGCTCTGATATGTCTTTTGTTTAGTAAATACTATATTTAATGGCCTGCCATTAACTGCTGAACATACTAAGTTAATTTTGCATTTAAACAGTAAAACTTCAAGGAACTTCGTAATTGCGTATCTTTTTAGCAAATGACAAGCCATATGCTAGGAAATTTCAAGCCACTAATTAAACAAAACATGCCCAAGCATGTTTTTTAACAAATACTGTACATCGTTATTTGAATTCAGGGCAAATACTGTTCTGAGCACTACAAATAGCTAAAATGGTGTTTAATAAGATACACCATCTGCATTTCAAATTGATGCCACCCACGTTTAAATCTCTTGAATAATCCCACTGAACAGTTACTGGGGAACAGAAATGCATTCATGGCTCGTTCCGTGAATTTGATCCCACTGTTCTGGGCAATTCTCGTTGGGTTATTAAACTCACTGGGGTAAAACTGCCAAAGTGCTGCCTGCCAGCTCCCAGATCACACTCATCCAGAAGTGCACCAACCAAACCAAACTGTCCTCTCAGAGCCCTGGACAGGGAGTAATTAGAAATAAATCAAAATAAATGTGGAATTTTTTTTTTTTTTCTCTTTCACCCCCTGCCCCCCTTCTATTTAGCTACTCAGAGCTACCAACACATGGAACCCTACAGATTGTGCAATCTCCAGAAAATTACTGGGGCCATCCCTCCATCAGCTGACAGGCAGCACGCTGGAAGAGAATGCACAGAACAAACCTCAAAAAAGGGAAAATTACGGCATTTGGGCGTATTGACATTGTTCCACCTCTCTCCCCCCAGCCTCCCCAAGAGAACAAGCCTGAAATGCAACAGCTGTTTGGTTTAGCATGCAAACATCCACCATGGACTGGGTTTGCAGGTGTTCAGGGTCCAGAGCATGTTGTCTTGTGTGTGCCAAGACAGCTGGTGTGAAGTCACAGGCTAATTGTGACAATTCTCCTACCAAGGAGCTACAGGGCATAGTTATGACAATTAACATGGCAGAAATGGAGCCAGGGAAGGGAGGGACTTCAGCAAAGACATCTGCTGGGAAAATGAAGTCAGTGTGTCCTCTTTTAATTTTTTTTTTTTTTTTTGTGTGTGTGGTGCTTTTTGTTGTTTGAGGTTGTTTAAATTTTGGTGGCGGATTTTATTTTCTGGTCTGCAGCTGATGTTTCCCTGTGGACAATTACACTCTCCCTGAGATTATTTATCAGTACACCGCAAAAACTGCTTGCAGCAAAAGCTGTGGGATTGTCTTAAAACCTCTGAGAGCTTGGAAATTCAGCCAGGTTTTCTGTTCTACCTGGTTGGGTCAGAAATATATTGAATGACACCCAGAAGATTAAGCCAGAGCTGGTTCTGACACTATAAATAGCAAAGCAAAGCAGCAGCTCAGAGCCTCTGCCTTTCAGCATTAACTGAATTTACTTTTTAGTGATTTAGAAGGGTGGCATAAAGATGAAATGTATCATTTATATCTGTGCTATGAAAGGCTCTAAAACCTGTGTGCAGAGCCCCATTAAACTGCCTCTCCTGCAGCCTCTGTGGTGGCAAAGGGGCCGTGTGTTTTCACAGGCATTTGGCCAGTTGGAGACACAGCCACCAGGTCGGTTCTTTCACTTTATGTCCTGTTCTGCATCTGATCCCTCAGGAAATGAGTGTCTGTAACACATTGTGACCTTCCCCCCCGACAAGGATGAAGAAAATGGGCCTCCACAGCAAAAAAAAGAACAGCTTGGCTTGTAATTTTGCCCCAGCAGCCCCGATGCTTGGAACTGCAGGGAATTTTAAGACGTTTTAAGGCTTTGGTTGAATTGTTTAGATTTAGAGTAGGTGTTAGGAAGGAATTGTTCCCTGTGAGGGTGGTGAGGCCTTGGAATGGATTTCCCAGAGAAGCTGTGGCTGCTCCTGGATCTCTGGAAGTGTCCAAGGCCAGGCTGGACAGGGCTTGGAGCAAGCTGGGCTAGTGGAAGGTGTCCCTGCCCATGGCAAAGGGTGGAATGAGATGGGTTTAAGGTCTCTTCCAACCCAAACCATTCTGTGATTCCATGAACTCTCTTTCCTGATGCTGCAGGGTGGTTCCTCTCTCCCAGCTCTGCACCAGGACTCATCTGTTGTGTTTGGTTCTTCTGTGCTTTCTGGTTTTCTCTCTGGATTTCCAGAGGACAGAGGTGTTAAAACTACTACTGGCCTTAGGGAATTGTGTTAGTTGCAAGTAATAAACACATTGAGACTTCCCAAATCAATTCCTGCCACATTTATTTGTCTCATTTCAACTTTCAAACACTGCTGCTTGTGGTGTTCCCCAAATCCCTCGTGTGTGCTTTTAATGCACTTTTCTGTGAGCCACTCCAGACTTCTGAACCCAGCCACAACAGCTCAAGAGACTCCATTAGAGTCCACAAAACCTATTTGGGATGTAGATTTTAAACAGTTCAAACCAGTTTTAAGACAAAAAAACCCCAAAAAACCCACCCTGAACTTCATGGAAACCACAATGATGAATCCCTGGCAATGCTCTCAGAAATGATCCCTCGCCACACTTCACACTGGAAAAGGATTCAGAAATGCTCAGCTCTACTCTGTTCTTAATGGATTCTGGGGAAGTTTTCACCACTGACTTCATCAAAGTAGAGCTGGACTGGCACTGAATACTCCTGAACATCTCATCCCTCTTCTATAAATCCATCCATTTTTAATTAAGAACAAAGAGGTCTATGATTGGTATTATGGATTAATGGTCTGAAAAATTTCAGTTAAATTTACATAAGCCAAAGAAATTATAATAAAAGCAATATGTCTAACAGTACTGGTACATTTTGTTTTCTTTCCTCATCCCCCTTTTTCCCTTTTCTAACATTAGTCTCCTTGAAAAGCAGACAAATAGATATTCTTAATTCCCTTTTTTTAAAAAGAATTGCTGAGTTCAGCATGGAGTTCATTTTGACTGCTAAGTTAAGAATCTAGGGTTAATTCTAACAAGATTGTGAATGGAAAAAAAGCCTTTAATCTTTACAGTAGTGTGAGCCAAAGCTCACAGCTAAGAAAGAAAAAGGATTAATTATCTGCAATAAATAGAAGTAGCTTGAAAAGCAGAGGGGGAGAAGGCTAGGACACAAAAATATTTAACTTTATCAGCCCATACAGCAATATTTCCTTTCATCATCTATTTAGAGACCTCAGTTATAGAATCACAGAATGGTTTGAGTTGGAAGGGACCTTAAAAACCTTCTAGTTCCAACCCCATGCCATGGATGGGGACACCTTCCATTAGTGCAGGCTATGCAAAAACAATTCAAACTGGCCCTTACAACCATCATTTTCAATTTTTTTTTTCTGGAGCATTTCTGATTCAGGCTGGATTTTATTTTATTTATTTATTTATTTATTTGTGAGCTGCCCCCTGAAACCCAGGCTGCTGTTGGAAACTGCTCTTCCAAGGGCCATGGAGATGATCAGAGGGATAGAGCCTGTCTCCTAGAAGGAAAGGCTGTGAAAATTGGGATTGTTCAACCTGGAGAAGAGAAGACTCCAGGGAGAGCTTCCAGCACCTTCAGTGCCTAAAGGGTACAGGAGACCTGGAGAGCGACATTTGGAAAGGGCATGGAGTTATATGACAAAGGGGAACAATTTTAAACTGAAAGAGGAAGATATAGATGGGATATTAGAAAGAAATTCTTCCCTGTGAGGGTGGTGAGGCCCCGGCACAGGATGTCCAGAGAAGCTGTGGCTGTCCCTGGATCCTTGGAAGTGTCCAAGGCCAGGTTGGACGGGGCCAGTGGAATGTGTTTATTTCCTTAGCAGGTGCACTGAAGGAGACCAAGCAGCCTGGAGTACGCAACATGAGGCAAAATCCACAAACCTTTGTTGTTCCCTGCACAAAATGCTGCCCCTGGGAATCAAACATTGTTTGCCACACTGTCCCTGACAGCAGCCAGCCCACTGTGAGGACAGAAGCCAATCTACACCAGGACATCAAAGGCAGAACCTTGGAAAATTGCAAAACAGGTCTTGAAACTTATCCGTAGGGAAAACACGTCCACCACTTCTGGAGTAAACCTGCAGAGCCCTGAGTGCCTGGAAGAGCCTGGTTCAAGCTGGATTTTCCTGCCTGGTATTTGCCAGCACATGCTCACATTTAGCCACTTGTCCGTGACACGATGTATCGTCCCGTAATTACTTTTTTATGCCACGTTCCGGCCGCATTCTGAATGTCACACATTTTAATTAGCTACAAGCCCATTAAAATGACGCCTTTTCACTCCATGTGCCCTGGGAAAGCTGGGCTGTTTTAAAGGAGTGATTGAAGCTTGCAAACACTAGCCAGTGATATGACAAAATTAACTGGATTCATTGTTTGTAAAAAGGAAAACTAACAATCTGTGAATAATTTTTTTTCCCCCATTAGATGATATGCTGGGATATCCTTCTGACAAGCCCCTCTCAGGAATTGTATGTGTAAGTATTTTATGGTGTCACTCTTCCTAGGTAGTGTGACACTTTTTTAATAAGTCATCAAGTCACACCTCATGGTTTTCCTATTTAAAGATGAAATGAACCCCTGACACATCCAATAAATCATATCTATCCATGCATACATCCATAGACTCACTGAACTTCAGGTTTTAATATGATTTCTGTTTGGGGTTACAAAAACAGTGAATGCCAGAGTTCTCCATGTTTTCCCAGAGCAGGATTTTTTTTTTTTTACACTGACCTTGGATTAGGGGAGAGATGGGATGAAGGGAAAAAAAAGAGAGAAACAGAGGGAAAGAAAGAAGCACTGTGGGCTGACTGCAGGAACAAATGGGACATAACTGAAATTCTCAGGAGACAAGGATGTTGTAGAGAAGAAATAGGTCAGATTTGTTCAGCATGTTCATTCTGTGTTTGGAATCACAGAATGGTTTGGGTTGGAAGGGACCTTAAAGATTATTCCACCACAGGGACTACCCCAGGTTACTCCAAGCCCCATCCAGCCCGGCCTTGGACACTTCCAGGGATCCAGGGGTAGCCACAGCTTCTCTGGGCACCCTGTGCCAGGGCCTCACCACCCTCACAGGGAACAATTTGTTCCTAATATCTAATCCACATTTATTTTTCTTCATAAAGTCTCACTGAGTAGGATAATGGATTTTTTCTTAAACAAGCAAACAAAAGAACTCCACCCCTATAGATTTTCTCATATCATAAAATGAAAGATTCGAGATGAAAGTATTTCAGTCTGAGGGTTTGTTTGGAGTTTTTTAGCAGACATTGTGAATTCCCTACAGGAAGGAAATACTTTTCATTATAAAAATTAAATTTGGTTGACAATGCAGTTTTCCAGCAGATGAATTTCTCTGCAAGTCCCTAATGTGATCTCAGGGAGCAGAACTGCTGCCACCACTGTGACTCACAAAAGAAAGTAATGGAGAGGGAAAAGAGAGCAGAATTCCAGGTGAGTGTCAAGGGCTTGTATGTGCCACAGATCCCAGCAGATATTGCTGACAGCAAAAAGCCCTCTTATTCTCACAAAGGATGGCAAACAGACCTTTAACCTGAGAGATCAACACTGTTGGGGTTTTGTACTAGTACAGAACTGAATTGAGGGGAGAGAACCATCTAACAGTTTTCTTTTTCATTTTTTATTAATAAATTTCTCTTTAGTTAGAGTTATCACTGAATCCCACTGTTGCTTTTTTGCCCCCTCCCTTTCAGACTGGTCATCAGCACTGGATGTATTTTCTTATCTAATCACTTAACTCCACCAAAGCACATTGTTAGTATTGTAAAAGCTAAGGGAAAATTGATTTCCCCCTTTAAAAAACTGTATTTCTGTGTCGTGGTGATTAGGTGTGAGCATTCCAATAGCTTTCCCAGATGAAGAGAGCCTCCTGGGGGTCCTTCAAGGGAAGTATTGTACTACAATTATTATTAGATGAGTTCCTGCTCCTCAGTGTGGAAGTGAGCAGTCGGCAGTGAGGCAGCCTGTTTACTACAGAGTTGCTTCAAAACAAAATAAAATTACTTTTAAAATAACTTGGATGTTTCTTCCATGGAAGAAACTTGAGAACTGGGTGAGAAATGGAAAGGTGAGAAGCTAATTTACCAACAGAAAACATCACATAGGTTTTCCCCAAAACTATCCAGGATTTTAGACAACAGGTTAAGTAGCTGCAGCATAAATAGAAAACAAAGGGGAGAGGAGCATAAAAATTCTAAAATAATCACAGCAGATCATGTTAATCAACTGCCCAGGGTTTGTGATGTCAACCCACGGGTACAAACCTAAATCCAATTCCATCTTCTGCTTGAGGAGATTTCGGCCCCCACTTTCCTGGAGGAGCATCTTGTGTGGCTGCAGTGTGGCACATTCCAATGGACAGGGAGCATTCCAGGCCTCCTGTCGATGCACTTCCATCTGGCATCGCTAATTACACTTTCACCTGATGTGAGGCTTGATTATTAATTGTCCTGGCTGCTGAAACTCATTCTTCTTCCCTGCCTTAGTGAAATGAAGCAGAGATTCAGTGAGCCCAGCTCAGTCTTGTCTCTGCCTCCATGTCAGTATTCCCTGGAGCCTGGAGTCTTTGCTTTACATGGATGAGCTGCTTGTTTCAGAGACTGCAGCCTCAGGTGAGGTCTGTAGTGGGGTTTTGTCCCTCAAATCCTCTTGGCAGAGGGGTCACACTCTGTGTTCAATATTCCCTGAACCCAAGCACGTGGTGGGGCACTCACACATGGGAGGTGGGGCTCCTGTCTCCAAATATCTACACCCGGAATGGACAAGCAAACTGGAAAAGTAATAGCAGAAATAATTATGCCCCTTATGGCCAACAACAAAAGGATTAAAGGATGTGGAGATGTGGGGTTTTTTACACACCAAAGCAAAATCAGGGGTGAAATCTCTGCTTCCTTTAGCCAGGGTCAGTGTTTTGGCAGCTGGGGCAACAAAACATCTTTTCTCCAGTTAAGAAGTGTGGTTCTTTATTTCTTGTTTATTTTTCTCCCTGGTGCTCTGAATTAGAAATATTTAAATTTTTTATTCACCAACAGGGTGAGATTTTTTTTTTTTTTTCACTTTGCATGAAGTGAACAGGTTCCTGTGGTCTCATTTATTTCAGTTATCACCAAATTATTTTCTCTCCCACATCACTGCCATTCCTCTCTCCACTCTGGTAGCTGAATCTCAGGCCCCTTTGCATTCATTCCAATGTACTCAGAAGCAATTCAGCCTGAAACTAGAAGTTACCTCTTGTAAAAGTTCAGCCACAATTTACAGAAAAACAACAACCCTTGCCTTGGATGCAGTATCAGAGCAACATGGAAACCTCACCTGGGATACTGCACATCCAACAGGGAGCAAGGATCAGTCTCCACAGGACATCCAGGTTGTGATTTCTCCTGGCTCATGTCTGGGGAGATAAGGGAGGCATTAAGTCCTCCTGGAGAGGAAAGGCTTGGTTTGGGTTTGTTCCACGGGGCTTGTTTTGGGTTTGTTATTTCTGGCTTGCCCACTGAGTGAACAAGATGGCATTAAATAGCTGATATTCCACAAATATGTCCCAGAGGAGATGTGGCTGCCAGTGCCTGTCACACCCGCAGACAGACACAGTCTCACACAGTTTGTGAATATACAAAGAGCCCAAACTTCAGCTGACAGAAGTGCTACAAATCATCACCTAAAGGAGCCCAGCCCCTCGTTAAATATCCTGCTTTAGGAGCCACACAATGCAGAGGATTTTGTGCAGGAGGTGGATTGTCAGTGTTCCCTGTTCCATGGGGCTTTCTCCCTTTCTCAGTGACACTGGTGTCACCTGCTCATGACCAGTGTGTGGGCACAGCCCAGGCTGACTAAAAGCTTTGTTCTTGGCAGTGGTGAGTCCTTTGAGGTCCCATGGTGGTGGCAGAGGACAACCATGATGATGGGAGCCGTGTGCATGTTGCACCACTGAAGTCAAGGCACAGCCAGGTCCTATTCCTGCAAACTCCAGAGTTGGAGGCAGATGTCCTGGCTTTGTGTCCCTAAAGACTTCATCCTTCTGTGCAGCCTCAGGGAGTTTGGTCAGAATCCCTCTCACCAGCTTGGGGATGTCTTTTCCTATTTACCAAGACAAGTGTGAACTCTTGACTGGGTAAAATCCAACTCAAGCGAAGAAATTTCCCTTCTGTTGAAAGCAGGAGGAATTTCGCCCTTCATTTAAATGCAACTTCAGACTAAAGTCCAGATCTAATTTTGAGGGAAATGAGGAAATGGATGTCCTTGGTTCAAGAACACTGCATTGAAGTACAGATTAACTTTTAACCATGGGGAAAGGGGAATTTTGGTGGCATGGGGAACTTCCTTCTGCCCTCTTGCATCAACATGACAGAGCCTTTTCAGCTGATTGATTATGGCAAGGGATATCTGACTTTTTAAAGATGTGTCATATGCCACATACCTTTGGAAAGTGACTGGGACGGGTGGAAATCTGCAGAGGGAGAGTGAGTTGTTCCTTTAGGATTAAGAATCATAAAAACATAGAAATATTCTGAGTTGGAATGGACCCATCAGGATCATCGAGTCCAACTCCTGGCCCTGTACAGGTCACCCCAAAAATCCCACCCCATGCCAGAAAGCAAACGCTTCTTGAACTGTGACTGGCTTGATGCTGCAACAATTGCCCTGGGAAACCTGTTCCAGGCTTAATTGGTCTCCTCAATGAGGCTTAATTGATCCCCTCAAGGAGGCTTCAAGACTGAAGGATAGGGCAGGCACAGGAAGACACAGGCAGAGAGCTTAGCAAGGACTTTGAATATCACAGGTCACAGGTCAAGACTGGGAGACTGCTAGAGAGAGCAAAACAACCATTTAGGCTTTTTTGAAGCCCAGAAAACCACTGAGCTGATTGAAATCAAAAGGAGAAGCAAGGACAAAGCGTCTTCTCTTTCTTCCTCTGCTTCATCAAATTGTTTGAGAAGTCCTAATTAAAAATGTAATTGTTCTAGTCTGTGCAAAACCCAGATTTTGGAATTTAAAGGGCACTGTGGTCTTCAAGGGGATATTACTGAATTATCCAGGCACATCCTTGGGAAAGTTGTGTTTGATCTGTGGTCCCATCACAGTAATGAACAAAACCCCACAGCAGTGCTTTCCAAACTGAATCAGTTCTGTGGCCACCAGTAGGATTCAACCTCATCAATCCTGGCTCCAGGCAAAACATCTTTTCTCCAAGCCCCTCTTACTGGAGCTCTCACAAGCTGGATTTTGAAGAACATCAGATGCACAGCGACAGGTACAACCGTGTCACCCCTTCAGTGACCTGCAGGACAGGGTGGCTGGTTGTTCCTGTCAGCTGCAGTCTGGGACATGAAAATGTTCCCCCAAACATCCACCTTTCCCTGGGAACGCAAAGAATCACCTCATCCATGGTCAAAATACTGCCACTACGGGTCACAGTGACATTGGCTCAGGGGCCTCAAAGGTGAATGAGGATTGGAGGATCTCAGAGTGAAGAAAGGCTGAGAGGGTTGAGATTTGATTTGATTTGATTTGATTTATCTTTGCGAGGGATCTTTTCAAGGTGTATAAAATGCACTGAGTAAAGGAGATGGACCAGGTGGTGTCCAGTAACAGGACAAAAGACGATGGTCGTAAATGGAAATATAGGAAACAATTTAAATACGAGGTTAAAAATCCCATTTTTTCTGTCAGGGTGATTGAACTGAGGAGTTTTCATCCTTAGGGATTTTCAAACTCAACTTCCCTGGATGCCTGCCTGCAGACCTTGCTGCAGCTGGTGTTTCTGTGGGTTTTGGAGCAGACAATCTCCAGAGGTCCCTTCCCAGCTCAGCCATTCTGTGCCTCTGTGACCCTGTGCTCAGCCCCTCCATGCACCACCCCCAAAGAAATCAGCTGCAATGAATGCATTTTGCTAATTACTCTAAATCCCACCTTCCCCCCCCCAAAAAAAAACCCCTCAAAACAAAGATGGGGCTGTGACCTTCCAAGCAATTAGAATTACTTCCTTAATGGAAGCACTTATGATGCTAAACCAGGAAACCTTGATCTCTCTTTCCACTGATAAGGATATTATGGATCTAAAGGCCAATCTTTTCTGCCTGATGTCCCTCCCTCCCCCATCACTTCTGCTTATGGAAGAAGATGAATCTTTCCATCTGTGAATTACCCAATATGCATTATTCATGGAACACTTTTATCAGCCCTATTAGCTGCACATGAATCCAGGTAAATGTCAAGTCATCTTTGTTAATCCTTCATTCAGGCTCTTGGAAGTGATACTGCCCTGAGTGGAAATGCATTTGACCTCCCAGAGTATTCACTTTGCCGGTGCCACATTTTGATGAGAAAGCCTGAGTGGTTCTCTGTGGCACAATCTGGACTCTTACCTTTCTGAATAATTGGTAGCAGGAGGTGGCCTTGCTGTTTGCATGTTTCCTTCTGGATCCATATTTAAAATGGAGAGAAAAAAAATGACCTTTCAGCTCATCTCTTGTCCATTTGTGTAATGCCTTGCCTGGTGCAGGTGCCCTGCTCTCTGATGAGCTTTAAGAGTTGCATGCTTTGCTTTTCTCCTCTGCTCTAGGAGATGATTCACTGTCTTACATCCTGAAGACTTTTCCCAGGAAGTACATATCCAGGCAAAACAACCTTCTCACTCTAACCCTCAGACAAATTCCATGACTTTAATATGTTCAGGGTAGTGGGTTTAAAATATGCCACTTGCTGTTACCTGACACAACAGCTTTACTTCCACAAAGAACTGAGTTCTTTGGAAAGGGACTTCAGCCAAAAAAAAGAGAATTCAGGGACATTAGTGGGAATTTCCTCATATCCATGCTAACCTTCAAGCCCATGACCTCCCAATTCCAATTATTTTATATTTTACAGCATGTTTAGTCACAAATGCTTTCCCTCCATCCCTGTGGATATTGAATTTCTGCTGGATGCTGACACATTTTCCAGAGGCGGGCTGGAACATTCTGGTGGTGAGGACAGTGGCTGAATATGTCAGACACTGGAGACTGGATGGCATCAGATCTGGGCATGGAATAGGGAATGTGTGAGTGCTCCATTCAGCACACAGCTGGGCTGTAGAACTAATTTTCATTATCATAACTCATGATCTAGGAACCTGTTTTCCATCCCCTGGTCTGTCTTGTGCCTTGCAATGGAGTCTGATGTGGAAATATCCATATTCATGCCATGTTAGCTCTAAGTAGCCAACTTTGAGAAGTCCACACCAGTTTTCACCTGCCCAGTCACAAGTTGTGTCTCTGTATTGGTTTGTAGTGATGGTGGAGACACCAAAACTCACCTGGTGGTCCCTCTTACAGAGTTTCTGTGCTTGGTGTGTTCACACCTTACTTCTCCATACCTGGCCATTAATACCTTGCCCAAGGCCATGGGCAGTCTGTGGTGGAGCAGAAACACAAATGCTGGGCAGTGTCCAAGTCCTTAATCCAACCTTCC
This sequence comes from Brachypodius melanocephalos, assembly GCA_013398615.1. Taxonomy (NCBI): domain Eukaryota; kingdom Metazoa; phylum Chordata; class Aves; order Passeriformes; family Pycnonotidae; genus Brachypodius; species Brachypodius melanocephalos. The sequence continues at coordinate 1,374,032 of VZSR01003371.1, forward strand.
CATGTGTGCTGCAGTTGTTTTGCAGACTTGCACTACACTGAATATAAAAGCATTTAAAGTGCCAGAAAATTTGCCTTCTACTTCCAGGCTTTCCTGGTTTCTCTCTGCGCATCTCTCTTGTTGATCCCACGTGTAAAGCACAGAGCAAGTGGAGGCTGGTGCCAGCTGGAGTTTGCTGCAGTACAGACATGAAATGACGCTTCCCCTTGGTATCCTTCTCTTTCCTAATCCTTTCCTAATCTGCTGGCAAGGAAGGGAGGACCATGTCAGAGCTCCAGCTGCCCATCTGGGATGGATGCAGAGACATAAGTTTGCACATACATTACTCTGCTGCTGCCAGCCCCACAACAATCACAAAATAAGAGTGGTGGAAGCACAGCCCTGGGAGAATATGGCAGTGTAAAAAGCTTGTAGGTATACCATGGGCAGCAAAAGTGTCTGCAGTGGGTTTGAAGCCTTCCTAGCAAAGAGGTTATGAAGCAGGCAAACAATCCAAGAATGATAAATTAAATCTACTCATTTCACACTCTTTTCAGCTGGCATTTAAAACTCACCATCTCATCTTCCTGGCTGCAGGAATCTGGAGTAGCTTCTCTGTAGAGTAGCATGGCTTTCTCAGGATGAAGCAAAGCCTTTTTTTAAAAATACACATCCTCTGCACAGCAGAGGGGCTCTCCCACACGTTTAAATAAGCCTTTAAAAAGTTATTGTGAAGTACCCAGCCTGAGTGAGCACAGGAGGTGATGGGCCAACCCCAATTTACATCAGTGCACAGATGAACTAAACCCTCGGGGCAGAGTGGCTGGAAAGTGGCCTGGAAGGAAAGGACATGGGGGTGCTGGTTGACAGTGGGTCAAGATGTGCCAGCTGTGCCCAGGTGGCCAATGGCACCTGGCCTGTGTCAGCAGTGGTGTAGCCCCAAGACCACGGCAGTGCCCATCCCCTGTGCCAGGCACTGCTGAGGTCACACTGTGAATGTTTTGTCCAGTTTTGGTCCCCTCAGGACAAGAAAGAAATTG
>VZSR01003371.1:1375150-1391669 GCA_013398615.1 Brachypodius melanocephalos
AACTTAAGGCATCAACTGGAGCATGTCCAGAGAAGAGAACAGAGATGGAGAAGGGTCTGGAGCACCAGGAGCAGCTGAGGGAGCTGGATTGGTTTAGCCTGGGGAAAAGGAAACTCAGGGGAGATTTTGCCATTCTCCACAACTCCCTGAAATAAGGCTGTAGCCAGGTGAGGATCAGCCTCTTCTTCAGGCAGCCAGTGAGAGAACAAAAGACCTCAATCTGTACCAGGAGAGGTTGAGGTTGAAAAACACATAAAATTTTTTCACTGAAAGGATGGTCAGGCAATGGAACAGGCTGACCTGGGAGGTGCTGGAGTCCCCACCCCTGGAGGTGCTCGAGGAATGGTTGGACATGGCACTCGGTGCTCTGGTTTGGGTGACAAAGTTGTGATCTGTCAAAAGTTGGACTCAATGAACTTGGAGGTCCTTTCAAAAGGTGGTGATTCTCAAGAGATTCATGGGGAAAAATTGTCCTATGTTGAGGACAGCTAAAACACCACCTCTCATTTAGCACAGCTGTAAGGCACATCTCACAGAGTGGCTCATGGGCCCCCTGAGGAAGCAGGATGACAGTCATGCCTGCTCCCAAGCTCTTCCCAGGCATCCAGAGTGGATTGCTGTCTGGAAAAGGATGGTGGACAGGGAGGACTTTTCATCTGACACAGCACAGTCATCCTCACAGCCTCCTGTTACTGACAAACTGTGCAGAGACAGCCAGAGAGCTGGCAAACCTCCGTGGCAAGTTTGAGCTTGAGCAGCTGTAGGGAAAAGCACCAAGAACACAACCTTGTGACTCTGCTGCTTTGCCAAACACACCACAGATGTGGCACAGCCCTGAGCTGGGGCAGCTACTGTGAAGGGAGCTCTCACCTGGTGCTGTGCTGGAAGGTGTCCCTGCTCACAGCTGGGGGTTGGAATTTAGTGATGTGTAAGGTCCCCTTCAACCCAAACCACTCTGTGGTGGAAACAGAAAACATTGTTAAACCTCTCCCTTGGAGAGCCTGGAAATTCTCTGCTGAGGGATAAAATGACATCCTCTCAGGAAGGAGGATTTGAGGTAGATTTTCTTACAAGCTTTGTCAGCTCTGGGAACCCCCAGAAAAAAGTAAACTTTTTAAAATAATAATAATAAAAAATAAATTAAAAAAATCCCAGAACTGAAGTGTCTGTCCTTTTTTCACTTAGAAGAGACATGAACATTTCTCCTGGTTTTCCATTTCTCTCCTGGTCTTGCCTTCCTTTTGCTAGTTAAAAAATTTTTACATTAAACAATTTATAGCTGGAGCTTTCCTCTTTAAAACACATGGACCAATAAGAAGGTATTGTAAGGTCCCTCTTGCCTTCAGTGGCCCACCAGGAATGTCAGTGCTACAGGGGCTTGTGTTTTGGTGCCAGGAGTTTCAATTTCACACTGCAGACAGCCCTATTTTATTATCCATGCTTTATGGATGGGGAAATGAGAATTCTGATAACCAAAAACCATGCAGGGAGGGGAGAAGGCAAGAAACTGAATCTCCTTTCCAAGAAAAATAAAAGACCCCCAGAATGAAGGAACTGTATGTGACTGGTAGGATACACAGACCACAACCCAAAAGACACACACATGCAATTTTTTAGCTCTGTCAGGATCTAGATAAGCCTATCTGGTAATAGCAGCAGCTGATCCAATGACATGTGCAAAACTCAGATCCACCAAATATGAGATTACATTTTACATTCAGGAAGCATCTTTCCCTGAGGATAGCATAACATTTTGAAAACTATTAAATATTAACTGGGTATTAAACTAGCCCAATGCATGTGTGATGTGTAAGGGGAAATAACTATATTTTTTACAAGACATCTAAAAGCAAGGACAGAGTGATCCATGACAGTGGATTATGCTTCCTGTACCTATCTACTGTAAATGCTAAAAACTATCAAATGTGGTTATAGTCTGTGCATCAGCACATACCTGGGGTGGCAGAATGTGAACAAACCCAAGAGGAAAGTTGCAGAGAAATAGTGAATAAATTGGGAAAAGACTTGAATGTCTCCCACCTCTGACCTTACACCCCATGCTATTCTGGACAGATTGTTCAGTCTCTCCATGCCTGTTTTCCACCTCTGAACAGGAATATAAGTTTTTCTTTTCTTTGCCTGTCTTACCTATTCATGCTACAATCCCCCAGGAAGGGAAGTGGTTATTATTTGGAGTTTGCAAAGCACACAATATGGAAAAGCCCCAGGCCCCAAACGCTGCACTGGTGAGAGCAATAATAAGATTGAGACAGTTCTTTGCTTCTCACTGCACAGCACTGGCCACAACAAAGGAAATAATGTCTGTTTGCTACCTCTGACAGGTGGAAAACTCTCCCTTCTTTCCCAAAAGGCTTTATCAGGAATGGAAAGCTTTCCTGATGGAAGGCTTGTGTGCCTGGCAGAAAGGCAGAAAGGCACAATTATATCCAATTCTGGAGCCAGACCATCAATACCTGATGGATGAGCCTGTGTCCCTGGGGTGTGGGGAGCTCCAGGAGCTCACACACAGAGGTCAGCCTATGGAGCAGCCAGAGGATTATCCCAGGACAGCAAATCGAGGGAGAGGAAGTGCTGGTTGCAGGCTGGTGTTTCGCAGAGATAACGAATTCTGCCTCCAGATTGGGAGGGTTGCAACCTGCTCCACAGAGAGGAAAAAGACCATCTTTTAGCCTGTCAGCAGCATGGAGACAGATGGTCTTTTATGCACTAATCTTTTCCTACACCCTGAGAAAATCAAGGGATTTTGTCAGTGAGAAACTACATGGCCAAACTCGCTTAGAAGGACGTGTTTCAAAACGATTTGGGTCATTGTGGATTAGGCAAGATTCCCACTTCTCTGGGAAACTAAACATCCCTTTTAAAAGGAGCTGTGTCAGACACAATCCTCTTTGATGCACTCTGTCCTGCCTTGGCACCTCACAAGGGGCTGTGCACAGAGAGCCTGATCCTCCTCTGTCCCCCATCAGTGACCATCAGGGTAATGTTGGAATTGGGAAGACACATTGGAATCAGGCTCAGAGGTCCCTGATGGGATTGATCTTTAGGAGTAAATACTACTCAAGAGCTGCATTTTATACAGAAACTTGGCCAGCAGCCTCTAATTTTCCCTTTTTTCTTCTGTCTCCTCTTCCCTGCTGGGCTCTAAAAGACAGTGGAAGTCAAGTGTCCAGAGGTGAAAAGATAAAGCATAAGAGTATGTTGGCCAGCTTGTCTTATTTTCTTGTCCCAGGTGCTCCCTCTTGTAACAGTTTCGTTTATTCCACTTGAAATCCCATTGTTGTTAATCCCACTCATAAAGGGAAAGGAAATATTAGAGTTGAGCAAATAAAATGTCACCTGAAATGGTGAATGTCACCATATGAAATGGTGACTGACATTACTCAGTGAATTCACTGTACCTCACAGTCACTTTTTGTGAAATTTGATGATAGAATCACAGAATTATTGGGATTGGGAGAGACCTTAAACCTGTTTCAGTTCCAGCAGGCACACTTTCCACTTGACCAGGTTGCTCTCAGTCCCACCCAGTCCAACTTTGCCACAACTTCTCTGGACAGGTGTCAGGTGTCATACACTGACCAGGAATATTAAAATGTAATCTCAGTTGTGTATTTAGCACTGGCTCTAGAAGTTAAACCGCCTTGATTCATGTCTCAATGACCATGGCCAGACAAACCGTCCATTTCTATCATCCACTGCCACAGGTCACTTAGGAGTTCACTTTATTCACCCTTTTTGACCCTTTTTCACAGCTTCGCAGAATTTCAAGACAGAGGGTTTTCTGAAGTAATCTACTTTAAGCTTTCCAAATTCCACCTGTTTTCTCCTGAGTAAATTCAGTAACTTCTGTTGAATGAAGTGGATGTGGTTCCTGGGAGTGTAATGGAGTGAGGGTGAAGGAAGTCATTCTGTGAGCAGAGGAGATAAAACCCCAGCTTTGTGCCTTCACAGCATCAATTCCAGCTCTCCCTCTGAGACTCTCACTGTCTTGGTGGGTGAGAAACAAGGTGTGTTACCCCTGTTTTAAGAGATGCCTGCCAGCCACTGGGCCAGTGCCTGTGAGGCTGGCCAGATGCCACCAGATAAATTGTCTAGTGTTCTTCCTGCCTTTTCAATTCAGAGAGTGCTAATTCACTTCACCACCCTGTGGATATTGAATTCTCTCCGGATCTCCTACCTCCTCCCGTTCAAATCTCTTTTGGGATTGACTGAGTTGCAAAAGTCAGGAGAGGATGGAGGGAGGAGCAGGAGCAGAGCTGGGTTTGTAGACATGAAATCACGTAGCTGTGTCTTCTCAGGAAGCTAATAATGAATGCAAACATGACTGAAGAAGGCGTGAGTCCAGTTAATGGGAGAATGTTTATCTTTATTCATTAAGCTCCAAGGGGAAAAAATCACACAAAGAAATAAAGCCCATCTCTATTATATTCATCTGCATTCTCAAGCAAAAAGGTTTTGGGACTGATCCTCATCCAGGGTCAGAACCTGGCACTACCCCTATTAGATTTATATTTATGTCTCAATATAATAACTGAAGAGGGAATCCTTGCTGAACTACAGCTCAAAAAGCCCACAGGTAGATATTTAAAATATTTTTTATTTCTTTCTAGGTAAGTACTTGGGAATTCTGATTCTCCTAGTTTTAAGCCTTATGTATACAGTTTTATGTATTTTTGAGAGCTCTACACTGGCACCAGCCACCCCGCAGTTCCAGTGCTTCTTACGAGCCCTCCTTTAAGAGTTCAATATTTGCTGTGAATTCATTCCTGTTTTCCCTTCCCCTGTGAGACACCAGATTTTCTTCCCACATTCTGTTTTCACAAGCCCCGCAGTAGCTTTGCCAGAAGCACCTGCACTTCACTGAGATGGAGGAAAGAACTGCGATTATCAAATAATTTACAGAAAGTAAACAGAGACAAAGCTATTTTACTGGCAGACCAAAGTCAAAATCGTGGCAAGCCTTGCAGAACGGATAGGGAGGAAGGTGGAAGGAGACACAAAAGTGAGTCCTTATGCAAGGGTGGAAAACCAGCTCCGAGATCTCTACAATGGGTTCTTTCTGGAAAGGGGCATTTTGGTGTTGTCTGACAATATTGCCCAATGCCTACATGTGAAATTGGGCATGAATTGGAGGCAGTCTCTCATCTGAAATAGAGGCACTGAATCTGGGATTGTCAGGAGCTCCTTTGTGATCCAGTACACTCAATAGGGCAGCACCATTAAGGTCACAGAAAATTAGAAACTCCAGAATTGGAAGGGAACCACCAGGATCATTGATCCAGCTCCTGGTCCTGCACAGGACAATCCCAACAATCCCAGCCTGTGCATCCCTGGGAGCATTGTCCAAAATCTCCTGGAGCTCTGGCAGCCTCGGGGCTGTGACCATTCCTTGGGAAGCCTGGGCAGTGCCCAGGAGCATTTGGGGCAAGATTCTTTCCCTGATTTCCCACACAAACCTTCCCTGGGATAGCTCCAGCCATTCCCTGGTCTCCTCTCAGTGGCCATCAGAGAGAAGCTCCTGGTGTGAGGGAAAGAAAATAGACATTTTATCAGCTGTGTTGTGGTACCTATGGTTTTTTTTTAAATGCTTCAAGAAGAGTTAAACTCTAACCAGCATTGCTCTAACATAGGACACGTGTTTTACAACATCCCTTTCTCTGAGGAACAATGACTTGCAGAGGTAAAGAGCTTTTCCTCTGCATTGGGTTGCTGCACTGATGTAACTCTGTTCCCTGCATCTGTGCTGCATGAAGCATAAACCCACAGCACAGAGCTGTGCTGCAGCAGTGAGAAAGTGGTTCCATCCCAGTGTCTTGAGGTTTCTGCTGCAACAGACACACAGGAGTAGCTGCATTTTTCTTGAAAAGCCAAATTTTCGGTGACCAGCAGTTTTGATCTCTGAAGGACCAAAGGCAACTCAACCCCAAACACGAAAAGATGGACTGCAGCTGTAGCAGTCCAAGCAGTGACAACCCTGAGATTATTTCAATAAAAAGGCAGGAAATTCTTTCAGGATATGATGGTCTGTGAGCACAGCAGCACATTACTGCATAGATCAATTCATCAGCACTTACCAAGAAGAAATATTTTTTGGTAATGTTTATTTAAAGCAAGCCAACTATGCAATGTGTGATTTATATAATATGACACCTGTCCAAATTATTGGTTTCGTTTTTAAAGGATTGAGAATACATACCTGAGTTCTCAGCTGAGACCTGGTTTAAAGAAAAAAAAAACAGATAGATACAACCTTAATTCCTGCTTTCAGTTCAGAAATGAAGCAGGATTTTTCAATCAGACTTGCTGCAAAATCAGAATAGCAGCAAATACCCCATTGTGTGGTGTGCATCGACAGGAACATCCCAGAGATAAAATCCTGCTTTGTGACTTATTCACAAAAGGGAGAAACCATGGAATCACACGATTTTTAATTTTAAAGTGCTGGAGAATGTGAACAATAAGTGTTAGATTACAATGCATCTGAAAAGGTGTTGCTATAAATGAAGGCACTGTGAGAAAATTTCCTCTGACTGCCAGAGAAGGGAATCAGTCCAGAATAAGGCCCACAATCTGTCTGCCTTAACTCTCTGACTGTCACCTCAACTATTCATTCAATATTTTTTTCCACTTTAACAGCACTGAGGTTTCTCTTTTACCTCCAAATTGCCCTAGAAACTTTAATCATTGCAGGGATTATTACAATAACCGTCTCAAATTAATGCTGTAATTCAGAGCATACAGGTCTGCAGAAAACATTATCACTCCTCCTGAAACGAAAACTGCACAGCCTTAAGTGTAACGTTGTTATCATTTTTCTATAATTAACTGCTGAAAATCTGACTTAAATTTACGAAGATATCGGTCAAGTTAATTGTCTTGTTGCTTAGCAAGAGAGAAGGAGAACTCAGTAGGGCTACTGGAACTGCAGCTACCTATGGTTAATAAAGATTTTGAAATCCTGGTTTGTTGAGACCCATGCAGCTTCAGAAATAGGATTTCCCACAGCCTGCAGAGCTGCAGGAACAATGACTTGTTTCCAAAACTTCTGCAGATGAACAATGAAGTCCTGGCAATTAAGTCCAAAGGCGGGTAAGAGCAACACAAAAAGCAACACAAAAAGCTCCCTAGGCTGAAGATTTCCAGCCTGTATCTCCCTTGTTCACTCAGAAAAAGGTGCATAAACACCAGATGAGGTTTGGTGGTGGTTTTTTGTTTGTTTGTTTGTTTTTGTTTGTTTGTTTGTTTTTAAATAAAAGAGGAAATTACATGTTCTAAAGTATAAGCTTATTTTCCAAAGGGATCAAACAGACAATCCCTAAATGGAGCATTATGAGTCAGACATCTAGTTAGTTTTAAGGATTTGGTTCTGGCTGATAGAGATATTTTGCTGCTTATAGTAGTTTAGCAGTGTTAATAAAAGAAAGAGGCATTGGTTTGGGGTTTTTGGCTTGGTTTTAATTTGTTATGGGATTTTGTTTGATTGCTGGTTTTGGTTTTTTGGGGGTTTTTTTAGTACTTTTTTTTCAGGTTAGACAAATTCCTTTGCCAGTCAGGCAGGAACAAGGATGTCAGTGTCACTGCCTTGGTGTGGATTCACAGAGGTAACTTGAAGGGTTTAATTTACCCTTTGTCAGCAAGTCCTTGGAAATTTGGAGTTCTGGTCCCTGTGCCAGTGGAATTTTAGGTTGCTTGAAGACAGATTTGACTACACCTGTGAGAAAACACCTGAGCTTAAAAATCATGTTAACTAATCAGTGTAAGGATGGCTGCATAAACCTGCAGCTTGTCAGTCGTGCAGAAGTGTCACAGAATGTGTCATTGAGAAGTGTCTGGATCACAGGATCACAGAATGGTTTGAGGTGGAAGGGACCATAAAGCCCATCCAGTGCCACCCCCTGCCACGGGCAGGGACACCTTCCACTGTCCCAGGTTGCTCCAAGCTCCATCTTACCTGGCCTTGGACACTTCCAGGGATCCAGGGGCAGCCACAGCAAATCTGGGTACCCTGTGCCAGGGCATCACCACCCTCACAGGGAACAATTCCTTCCCAATATCCCATCCATGCCTGCCCTCTGGCAGTGGAAGCTATTCCCCGTGTCCTATCTCTCCATCCCTTGCTCCCAGTCCCTCTCCAGCTCTCCTGGAGCCCCTTTAGGCCCTGCAAGGTGCTCTGAGCTCTCCCTGGATCCTATTCTTCTCCAGGTGAACATTCCCAGCTGTCCCAGCCTGGCTCCAGAGCAGAGGGGCTCCAGCCTTTGGAGCATCTCCATGGCCTCCTCTGGATTTGTTCCAGCAGCTCCACATCCTCCTAATGCTGTGGGTCCCAGAGCTGGAGAAGCTCTGCAGGTGAGATCTCACCTGAGGGGGCAGAGAGGCAGAATCCCCCTCCCCTGCTGCCCACACTGGAGGATCAGTCCATGATAGAAGAAGGTAATTAGAGACACGCCAATTAGCACCCCAGTTTTGCACTGATCATCATTACTAATGCAAAGAGCAAATAAATTTACTTCCATATGTAGAAAAATAAAGAAGCCAACCCGAGCTGTAAAACTCACTGCTCTACCAGTCAAGTTATTTCGCCAAGAGATTGTAGAAGAAAAAGCATGACGATGCTGCTTTATCAGCCTTGGACACTCCAGAGGTACCTGACAAGCCAGAGGGAAGTGTCTGGAAACACCTGGAGCCTGGAATCCTCCTGGTTCCTGTCAGATGTGACATCAACTGAGCTGCAAGTGGGCTTTTGGCCCACCAGTGGCTTCTTCATGGAGAGGAATATTGAAATTACTAAAGCTGAAGGAAAACCTGGCTGGAAATGAGAACTATATGAGCTGGATCTATTTTTCTGAAGAAAAATTATCTACCTATGGCAGGAATATTGAAATTACTAAAGCTGAAGGAAAACCTGGCTGGAAATGAGAACTGTATGAGCTGGATCTATTTTTCTGAAGAAAAATTATCTACCTATGGCAGACCCCCTCCTTAGGATGAGAAGCAAAGCCTCCAGAGGTGTTCCTTTCCCCACAACAGCTGTTGGGAGTCCAAATAACCACCTTGAAAGGCACCAGATTTTTGGGGAACTCAAGAATAAATCTGATGCCCTAAGTGACCCATGGCAACCCTTCAATCATCATTGTCCTCAGTTGCTCCTTTGAGTGAATAATCCTAATACTTGAGGGAATCCCATATATTCAGGAGGACCATTTATCCATAATTTCTTTCTCCTGTTGCTAGTTTTCATCATGTTTTTGGAATACACACCGATGGTGTAGTTTTATATTACTTTCCCCTACCAGAAACTGGCTGCAAACAGATTTTTCTCTCTGTAATATAACCAAATAAATTAGCATCCAAAAGAAAATTCTATCAAAAACTGCAAGCCTAGAGGCACAGGAAAATTGGTATTCCTGCAGAAGACAATTATTTGGTTTAAGGAGGATAAAGATTCTGCAGGGATTTTGATACTAGCTTAAAAATTTGCAGAGGTGTTATAGCTATAAATCTGGAGGAAAGTAAAAAGCCTCAGATGGTCCAATTTGCTGACAATTTTACCTCCACATTTATTTTAGAAAATATATCTAATGGCAAACAAGGTTTGTTACTGCTGGGTTTGCCTGTACTGCAGCAGAATCTAAAATACTGCTGGAAGCTTTCCAAGCTCAGCACAAGTTCCACTGTCACTCTGAAAATTGTGCATTTCCTCTCTTTCGTGCACCTCAGAAGAGTGTGGCATGAGAAAGAAATCTCATCAATGGACCAAATACTGCTCTCCTGACCTGAAGCAATTCCTGGAATCTGGGTCCTCATCCAGGTTTTGGAAAAGCAATTAATTATTGCAAGTGATTCAGGTGCTTGGCTAGAGACACCTTGAAGAAGGCTGAATTTCAGGACAGGCTATGCTCTGAATAGAATTAGTGGCTTTCAAAAACCTTGGCTTTCCTCGTGCTCTCTGATCAGGAAAGAATTTTGAATTCCTATGGATGGATTTATTTTTATCAGTGGTTTGGGTTTTATCTATTTGCTGGACTGCTGTTGTTTGGGTTGGGTTTTTATGGGGACCAGGACTGAAGTGTCATTTCTAAAAGGCTGCATTTTATGCTTTGTTTTAAACATTTTTTTCTACTGAACAGTAATATTTACAACATCCAAACACAGAACATTTTGGTGAAACTGAAAGCTGAAATGTCACTCTGATCCCTTGAAAAGGGGTTGAGTGTGTTCACTTTCCCTTTAAACCATTTGTTTTACAGAAAAAAAAAAGTCTCTCTCACACATCTGTGATCTGTTCCAGCAGGCTAGATCCATATAATCCACATGTTGGCATCAGAATTATATTTCTGCCATAGAATTAACCACTCAATCACCAAATAATGCAGTGGAACACAATACATCTGACATTTTTAATACATATCTCTTTTATTTCAGATAAGCCTAATTGCACTCTGCTGTACCCTTTCAAGACACACAGCAGGGTTTTATTCTCCTAAGCACAGTGCTCTGGAAGAAGGCTGACCTGAGATCTATAAAATCTCACTAGAATTTCCAAAGGAACACAACTGCCTGCATTCTCCCCTGATACTGAGTTTACCTTTCTTGTATCATTTGTCATCATTTCCTAGCAGGGGGAAAAAAAAAAAAAGAGAGAATTTATATTAAAACCCCATGGATTTGTAAGTCTAAAATTAACTTCTCAGACTGATTTCTACGCCCCTCTACACAGTAGATGAAACCAGTTGGCTTTTCTTTGTTGACTGTTGACGTCACTCCCTCCTAGAAGGCGCCAGTGTGGTCAGGCACAATTTGGTGATGCCCTGCTGGCTGTCTCAAATAATTTCCTTGTCTTGCACATGCCTTAACGTTGCTTCCATGAGGATCTGCTCCATGATTTTCCCAGCACACAGGTGGGGCTCCCTGGTCTCTTGTTCCCTGAGTCTTCTTTTCTATTCTTTTAAAAATTATCTGATTGTCACCTTCTGGCACCTACTTTTGACCCTTTAGCCCTCAGTACACAGATTAGAGATGGGAAAAGAAACCTCAGCCCTGCCTTGAAAGCCTCTGAATCCCTTTCGGATTATCTTGGGCTTGACAATGACCCATATTCAGAAATCCACGATCCATGCCTCAAAAATCACCGCTGAACTCTACAAACATGAACAAACTTCTGCTCTAAAAACCAGCAAAAGGAGAGAAGTGCCACTTCTTTTACAAGTATCTCCCTGTCATTTGGGCTGTGGGAGGGTCTCCACCAATTATGGAGGGATCCTACATTTGGGAATCCTTGTGGAGTCTGTGAGGTTGAGTCTGGGTCTCTATCAGCTCAACAGCAGTTGAGGATCTGGCTGCTCCCCTGCAGTGCTGCAGTCCTGGGAATGTGGAAAAGGTCACCCCTCACCTCAATCCTTCTCTATTTCTTTTTGTTTCATCTGTTCTTAGCTGTCTTTTTATCTGGATTTCCTTTTATGCCATTTCTACTGCGAGACTCAGCGGCTCTGTTGGCTGCAGTCGGGGAAAATCCTTGTGATGACACAGTCAAAGAGATTCGACACTACAGCGATACGGGCAGCGTCTGGGAAGGGCAGAGTGAGGCAGCACAGCTCCTGGATGTCAGATAACACTCACTAAGGGTGAAGTTTGACATCATTTTAGCATGTTTTTAATCTTTCAAATCAAGCTTTGCCCTACCCTTCAGCCTGTGTTTCATATGGTGATCAATCGGATCTATCCGTTCTTCCAAAGTTTCCCTTTCATAAACCCTTGTGACTTTCTCTTTTCATTCCGCTCCAGCCCCCAATTTATCACCATCTCTTAGACTCAGAAAAGTAGAGACAAAACTGTTGCTTAACTCCTGAGAGCTGTTGCCCTCTTTTCTCCTCATTTGTAGTCATATATTAACTCCTACATTCATTAAGATAAGGATTTAAAAACGTGCAGACCTGATTGCACCTTCTTTCATAGTTAAGTGTCCAAGTCAGTGCATTTTCAGAACGATGAGCCTCTGAGAGTTTAGATCAAGTAGTTACTTATCTTTGTCATTAAACCCCATTGTTTAGGGTGGTTTTAATCTTGGATCGTGTTTTGCATAAGCAATTATGACCTGAGGCCAAACTTTACAACAGCGATGCACCAAGCTTGGCACTGCTCCTGTATTTAGCACACAGATAAAATGATCTTTTTTTTTTTTTTTTTTTTAAATGCTGTTGAAGACCCTTAAATTCTAGTGCTGTTTCTGGGATCTTCATATGCTAATTAAAAAAAAAATTCATGCAGTGTTTAGATAGACAGACTGAGGTACCTCATTTCTGTTGCCTAAATCCAAACCCAAACATTCATTTTTAAAAATCCCTTTTTATTTTTTAAGTACCTTGCTTGTGCGTAGTGAATAATTCGATGAAAATGGAGGCTTTTATTCAATTACATTCATACAATTTGCCCAGTTTGTATCTTTCTCAAGCCTCTGTATAATTGCCTACGTTTTATTCCTTCCCTGCAGCTGTGTTCCTGAATGTATTTCATGGATTGTTGAAGTGTGTTCCCAAAATGTCCTCTAAGGATGTTCAGTCTTACTTAAGCAATGAATTAAGTTTTTTCACTGAGTCATGGTTATATTGGACGAGCAGGTATCTATTTGTCAAGATGTCTTGATTTCGTAACCCTCTTGAGCTTTTGGGTCATCCATTCCATCAGCTGTTGACATTTGGACTGTACAAAACCCCAGAAAAAGAAAATTACAGTGACGTTCACATCTACTTAGGCCTTCTTAGTGCTCTTGAGTACAGTCCTTCTTGCAAAGAGTGCACTTCTGAGACATTTATAAAGAATAATCAGGCCAAAAGCCCTCTCTACTGCCATGACTTTCAGTATATTTACAATGCAGCACATTTTCTTGTCAGAGAAACGCAGAATTGTGGAAGGGTTTGGGGTGGAAGGGATCTTAAAGACCATCCAGTTCCAGCTCCCTGCCATGGGCAGGGACATCTTACACCATGCCAGGGTGCTCCAAGCCCCATCCAACCTCGCCTTGGACACTTCCAGGGATCCAGGGACAGCTGCAGCTTCTCTGGGCAACTTGTTCCAGGGCTTCTCCACCCTCACAAGTGAAGAATTATTTAAATATCTCATCTAAACCTACCCTCTGTCAGTGTGAGGCCATTCCCCAATGTCACTCCAGGCCCCTGTCAATAGTGTCTCTCCATATTTCCTAAAGTTCCCTTCAGGCACTGGAAGGGCACAATGACCTCACCCCAGAGCCTTCTCTTCTCCAGGCTGAACAACTCCAACTCTCCCAGCCCTCCCACACAGCAGAGCTGCTCCATCCATCTGATCATCCTGGTGCCTTCTCTGGGTCCACTCCAGCAGCTCCAGGTCCTTCCTGTGCTGGGATCCAAGGGCTGGGTCAGCTCTGCAGGTGGGGTCTCACCTGAGGGGGCAGAGGGGCAGAATCCCCATTTCCTGCTGCCCACACTGGGGGATCAGCCCAGGGCACAGCAGGTTCTGGGCTCTGAGTGCACATGGCTGGGCCATGCCCATCCTCTTGTGCTACTGTGGCATTTTTTAATTCAACACACAGAAAAAAAAAAAAATACCAGTTGTGCCTTTTGGGTTTAATCTTGTTCAGATTTCTTAGCCATGAATTACAAACAGATGAAAGGCACTTCTACTTTTCCAAGGTTCCAATGCACTTAGGGACTTACCCAACCCAGTACCTGTGTATTCATTGCTGGCTGTAGTTAAAACATCCCTGGCTGAGTTCAAATTAGTAGATAGAAGCCACAATGAATAGGTATTTTAGATATTTTATTTAAGGGAAGGTAAAGGAACGCTTTGCAAGCATTTAAACCTCCAGCAGCTCTTTTTTAGCCTGACCAGAGCACTAAATTAAAATCCCAAACCCCAATTGTGGAATGTAAACATTCTTATATCAAAGACTTTCTGTGTGATGTTTTGTTCTGAAAGCACTTATGCCTGTGACTTTCCTAAATGCTCTTTTTCCCTTGGGACAACTGACTTATATCAGGCAGCAAAGCTCCTCAAGGAAGCATTTATCCACTGAGCTCTGCCTGTGACCTTCTTATCTCACATGGCTTCATGCATCTTCCTGCCACAGCCAGCAGCTGAAAGCCATACATCACCCAAAATTCCACCCAGCCACCAGCAGAAGCTTTATATCAGATGGAGACACCGGGCCAATATCCAGGATATTTGCAATGCACCCTCAGTGCCAGGGAATTGTATCAGCGAGGAATCAGAACGTTATTGTTGTTTCAAACAACCTGTAAATATTAGGACAGCTTGTTCAGCAGCAGCACTGTGCCCCCATTCCAGTGACAGGTTTTGATCTGCTATCTTTAGATCCCAGCTGGATTTTCAGAGCTGAGTGTTGACAGCACATTAACTTTGTTGTGCTTTTCAAGTTAACTGCAGAAAGTCGACAAGGAGAATTTGAGGGGGGGTTTAATACAACATTCTTTGCATTGTTACACTCACATTTATTTTATTATCAGGCTTAAAGAAAGGCTATTTCAATGCACAGTGGTGGAGAGCAGGCTGGCAGACCTGAGAGAGGATCACAGTAAACAGAAAATGAGTGTTCTGGTGGGACAGAGGGGCTCAGAGGTGACTTGTGCAGATCTGAGCCAGGTTTGAGTACACACTAAAAGCACCTTAAAAATCTTTCATCCACTCTTCCAACCAACCAGGCTGCAAAAATATTTTTTTTTCTTCACTCAGTAGACTGGAAAGGATCTGATTGATTCTGAAATTAGGTGCTCAAGGGCTTCGTCACATCCATGTGAGGCAGCGGATAAGGCTCCTGTTCTCCACAGCAGTGGAACCCCATTCTGATTTTTTTCAGTGAGGTGCTTGCAATGTTTTGTCTGAGTTTTAGCCACGTTAAGGGGAATTGTGGAAATTCTACAGCTCTACTGACAATTTAGGCAGTATTCCAGGTAAGCGTAAAAGAGGCAGAAGTGAAATCCAACCCACAAACCACATTTTCTTATCACAATCCTAACTTACATTTTGACCGCTAATGCAGAAAAAACGAAGGTAATATTTTTGCTGTCTGTGAGAATAACCACGAGTCTCCGAGTTCACATTATGCACCTCAATCATTCCAACAGCCAGTGTGATTTAAGAATGACCTGGAGCAGCACAATATTTGAAAATGATGCCCCTGGTAACAGGGATGTTCATCCATACCAGAACCTGACAAATTTTTATCTCCACCGCAGGGGAGAGTTTAACTTGGCATCACTCCCACATGACACGACAGGACATTCTACTGAGTGTTCTTGAACTTCGTTTCCTCTCTGCTAAGATCTCACTGCCTTTACCTATTGCAGCTTCAAGGGGAAAAAAAGGAAAGAGGACAACGTTTACAGCCCCTCCTGCTCCAGGAATGCAGAAAAAAAATTATCATTTTTGTCTGTGAAGCACTATGTGGATTGATTCACAGGCTGTCCTGCCGAGAGTATCAGAGGAAGGGAAAGCTCTCCTTTGACTACTGAAAGCAGCAGAAAGCCTTGAGAATTTACAGCAAAGGCTATTCATTTATGTAGATGCATCTAAAAGCTCAGTGCCTGACCCAAGGTCATTGTCTGGGTTCTCAGCAGTCAATGGAAAAGGATTTTGGCACCTGTGGAAGTACCATTGATGCCATCCTTAGATATTGATTTCAAATAGGTGGGATGTTTTCTCATTGACTCTATGGGTTACACAAAAAGGTACAGAAATGCTATTTCAGTATCTGTATTTCAATATCTTTGCCTCCCTGTGTAGATGACACGCTGTCTGATGGCCTGGCAGGGCAGACCTACATGGTCTGTGGAGGTGAATTAAAAGAAAAGACTGAAAATCTTTTCACCCTTTGAATGACTTCTGCTGGCTTGGAGTCAAGCCTTGAGCTTAAATAGAACAGTTTCCTTTTGGAAAAAAAAAATTCAATGTATCATCCAATCAGTAAAGGTGACAGAACAGACACAGAGTGAAAGAGCAGCAACAAATCCAGCAATTCCTTTTGCCACACTTAAGACAAATGAGTGGGATGAGCTGTGAAAATGGAATCTCAGTATTTCTCCTGATTATATGAATTTTGAGCTGAGGATGGTCAAGCATTGTGGGTGGTGTTTTCTTTCCATATATTTTTAAAATCCCATTTAATTTGATCTTGTGTAGCTCTCCTATTTCTGTACAAGATACTATTTTTTTTATTGATTGAAGGTACCTGTGCTTTGGCAGCGACTTCCTAAGGAAGAGAGAACAAAATTCATAGAAAACTGACTCAGCACTGCTCAGTACCTGGCAGGATGAGGAAAACTGAAAGGTGGGTTTGCAATACCTGCATTTACCTTTGTGTGTTTGTACCCACACTCCTGCTAAGAAATTGTCACCTCAGGAACAGCTTTAGGACACACTCATTGCTCCAATACCATCACAGGTTTACTCATCCTGGTAGGAAGGGAGGACCAGGGAGGCATCCTTCCCCTGTACTTGGCACTGATGA
>VZSR01003371.1:1393966-1432294 GCA_013398615.1 Brachypodius melanocephalos
CAGAATGTGAAAAACATGAAAGCTGAAACTTAAGGCATCACTTTAGCTCAGCCAAACCAGAGCTACTGCAGCCACTCCCTCTTCTTCACCCCCAGCCTCATGTTCCTGTCTTCATTGTCCAACTGCCACTAACAAATCCAGCAGATTTGATACAAACATTGATAATTTATGCAATGTCATGCAGGGAGATAGCTCAGGATGCTGATGCAGTTAGAAACCAGTCAGATTTTGATCATCATCTCGATTTTGGACAGTCCATTTTCCCTAGCCATGCCATAAGGATATATCATGATTA
The DNA here is from genome assembly GCA_013398615.1 of Brachypodius melanocephalos. Lineage (NCBI taxonomy): Eukaryota > Metazoa > Chordata > Aves > Passeriformes > Pycnonotidae > Brachypodius > Brachypodius melanocephalos. The sequence goes on from VZSR01003371.1 coordinate 1,394,262, forward strand.
AGGATATAAAGCTGTAACACCCAAAGGAAGGCCACAAAAATGGTGAAGGGTCTAGAGGAGAAGCCATAAGAGGAGAGGCTGAAGGTTTGTTCAACCTGGAGAAGAGGAAACTGAGGGGAGATTTATCATATTCAACATCCTTATGAAGGGCATCACCAATCTCTGCTCTCTGTGCACAGTGATAGGACTCAAGGAAATGGCATCAAAAGGGGGTTTAGGATGGATATTAGGAAAAGGTTCCTCCCCCAGAGGGTGGTCAGGCACTGAACAGGCTCCCCAGAGAGACAGAGCTCAAGAAATGCTTGGACAATGCTCCCAGGCACAGGGTGGGATTGCTGGGGAGCCTTGTGCAGGGCCAGGAGCTGGATTGCTGATCTTTGTGGGTCCCTTCCAACCCAGGATATTCTATTCTATGATCCTGTGATTGTTCTGTATTGATAAAGCAAGCCAGGAAATGAGACCACATGGAAAAGAATGGGATTGAGGGCAGCAAACCAAATTTCCAGTGACTTAAAGTGCCCAATGGCTCTTGTCAGCATACATGGGTGCATGCTTGTGTTTGTGGATGTTTATTTCTAAGTACACACAAATAAAAATCCATAGATCAAGCATTCCTAGACTGTTATATGTAAGACTGGGAATATTAAAGAAACCATAATAAATAATTGAAAATATGCCATTGAGAGGCTTTTACACGAGCTGCAAGGTACTTGAAGGTACTTGTGCTTTGGCAGCAACTTCCTAAGGAAGAGAGAACAAAATTCATAGAAAACTGATGTCATACTAGTCCTGACCTCCCTGGGGGTGGTGTTGGGTAAACACCTCCAGGCATTAATTAATTAGTCAGTGATTAACAGTGCCCAGCTCATCAGGAGCAAGGCACAGATTTCCCAGCTCCTTCCATCACCCATGGGATGGACACAGGAGGGGCCAGCACCTGTGTCTCCTGATGAGGTGTAAGGGCAAGGTCTGGGGCAAGCACATAAAGGGATGGTGAGGAGGCTGCAGCTCCTGCAGGGCTGGTGGCAACCCAGGACTGGATTTTGTGGTTATAAACTGCAAAAACACAAGGTCTTACAGCTGGCCCAGGGGAATGCTGCTGTTCCAGTCCTGAGTGGATCCAACCTTTTGTGAAGTAGGAGAGACTCTGCTCTTGCTGCCATGTGGAGAAGATGCCTTCACCTCTGGACAGTGGAATTCAAACCACCTCCTCCCACCCACACTACCAGGGGCTCCCTCAAGAGGAAAGCAGAACATTACCAGGTAGAACCTTTTCCTGATTCATTTGTGTCCATCTTTTTCTCTGTATTTGCTGTGATTTCATTTTCCCCTTTCTAATGTTTTCTACAACAGTAAAACCCAACTCCTCTGCAAACAGCCTCTGCTAATATTGTTTCATGCTTTATTACAAATGCATAAGTTGTGCTATTATTATCTTTACTGAAGTTTTTCTCCTGTCCCATGACCTAGAGCTAAATGAACATTTTTTTTCCCTCTCTCTGCATGGGATGTTTATTCCCTTTTCTAGCATTTATCTAGCACCTCTCATATGGCAAATATGCTCTTTGCTTTGTTTTTAATTTAGCAGTGGCTGTGAATGTGAAAACCAGCTTCTACTCCTTACTTCTGACAGACAAGAAGTTTTGCCTCATGGGTTGGTAGTTTTTAATCCCAACTTTGGAGTTATTAGGCAATTGGTGTTTTATAACTGGTGTTGATTAATAACTGGAGAACAGTGATCACTGGTTGAACAGGCAAAAATGTCACTATTTTGAAATTATTTATTGTACTACAGTTTGAATAAATTCTGAACAAATATGCAAATATTGGGTAGAAAAAGCAGATCTTGAAGGGTGAGTTTAAACTTTCTAAATAATTAATTACTTTTTCTTCCTTTTTTTGATGATGGAGAAAACCTAAGATCACTCAAGTCTTAATAATCTCTTCTCGGTTAAATGCCTTTAAGTGTGTGGTATGGATCAGCAGAAAGATGTGACTCTCAGGGAACAATTTGATTAACCCAAGTTCTGGGTTGTTTATTTTTTCTTTTAAGCTCTCTGTGTGAGAGGATTTTGCTCTTCTTGTTCCTCAGGAAATAAATGGTAAGAGCAGATAAATGCTAGGGAGTGCTCTTCCAGGTTCTAGAACTCTTTGATGTCAAATACAGAAGGGAATTTGGTTAAAGTGCTAATCCATGACTGCCCAAGATCTTTAATCACTAATGTGTTCCACGGTGCTCTTTTATCATTTACTGGTTGCCCAGGAGTGGTCTGGGAATGGGGCTGCTCTTGGGACACTGTGTGGAGAACGTGTGAACTTTCTTTCCACCTTGTACAGTTCTCCAAAGCTGCCCCAGCAGCCTTTGTGTTCCAAAATACACTGAGATGACCTCATACCAAACCTCAAAAAAGGCAGTTCAGGTCTGCAGAAATTTTTTTTTCTCCCCTTTTAATTTAGCAGTAGAGAGGCATCCTCCAAGAATGGCAGCAAACTCTTCACTAAATAGATGAATGTGTTCTTAATCTGAGTATTTTCTGCTTGCCAAGAGCAAGAACAAAAACATTTGGAAATCACCTGGATTTCCAGGAAGACTTCCCAAAATCTGCCTGCTGGAAGCTGCATTAGAGCACCCCTGAACCCCTCTGCAATGACAGAAAGATTTCACCAGTAGCCATGGTATCATCAGGCAAGCTCAGAATCAGAAAATGAGTTCAGACTCTTGTTTCCACCCTGCCTCCTCCTCCCATCTGGTAAATATTTCCTCTATTTTATAAGACCATTTTCCTTGGCCCTCCTTGATCTTGATCTGTCAATCACCTGTAGGTAACTCTCAGGAAAAATGTTCATCCTTTCTAAGCAGGAAGCTCAGAGATTGATCTCTCTACTCCAGTCTCCCTCCAGGCAAACTCACATCGTCTTCAGTGTGATTATGTACCAATTCAAGCTCAGCAAGGTCAGGACCAAGTTTATAATCCTTCCCCGTGATCCCTCTGGGCTATCTTCGTCCTCTTTAGCCATTCTTGTGCTCATCCACGAATTCAGACAGCTTGTGTCATCCTTCAGGCAAGGGATCATGGTTGAGGGCAGGGAAAAGTTTTCTTTACGTACCTTAAAATAAAAACAAGCAAAATACCAGCCTTTTCTACTTGACTTTGAGGCGAAACTCTCATTCAAATTCCCATCACTTCGGATTTATCTTTCCTAGCTTTAGCTGTCTTAGGTGTGTTTAGGCATGCCCAACATCTGTTTTAAGCTAAAAACCTAAGCTCCATGAGCAGCTGGAAAAGATGTCCAGGGATGCTCCACAGGTTATGTTTTTTTACCCTTTAGACTGACAGGGAGGCAGGATTCTGTCAGGGTAAATGTAACTGTGACAGGTACATGTTTTCCCAGATGTGTTTCTATTCTCTGAAAATTCAAAAGTCCTCTTGAGGCTGTGTCCTGTGATATCCCTTTCTTTTCCTCTATTTCCCAGGGTAATCATATTCATTTGTTCTTTGTCTCTTTTTATATTTAAATTCTTCAGGGAAGATCTTCCTTTTCAGGGTGTGTTTCCACAGCAGCCAACACAGGACAATCCTCTTCTGGATTGAAGACAGAAGAGTAAGGAATTAGAATAATAGTAAGGAATAGTAAGGACAAATAGTAAGGAATTAGAATAATAGAATAATTTATAATGAAAAATACCTCTATGATCAATCCCAGCCATTCCCCCAGCACTGCCAAGGTCACCACTATCCTGCATCCCCAAGTGCCACATCCACATGGCTCTTAAATTCCTTCAGGGATGGGGAGACCACTAGCGCCTTGGACAACCAGTGCCAGGGATGGAAAACCCTTTGGGTGAAGGAATTTTCCCCAAAATTCAGTCTAAAACTTTTCTGGCACAACTTGAGACCTTTTCCCCCTGTCCTATCCCTCGTTCCCTGGGAGCAGAGCCTGACCCCTGCTTGGTTCCACTCTCCTGTCAGGCACCTGTAGAAATTGATAATATTTCTCTTCAGCCACTTTTTCTCCAGGCTGAGCTCCCCCAGAGCTCCCTCAGCTGCTTCTCACCAGGCTTGTACTCCAGACCCTTCCCCAGCCCATTTGTGAACCTGTAAATGTGTTGGGTGTGGCAGTAGCACCAAGTATGAGCAATTCTATATAAGAAACTTTCCTTGGAAAGCCATTGACCTCAACATGCAGTCAAGATTAATGCAGCAGATTAATTAATTCACTCCTAATTTGCCTTTAGTTCTCTTTGGACTATCAGTGGTTTGTAATTTTTTTCACCGTAAGAAACAACAGTTGCAGTATTTTCTTTGTAATTAAGCTTGTGGAAATGAACATGTTATTTTGCTATAACAGTTGAAAAACAACATTATTTAATTGAATATAGATAGATTTCAAAGCCACTTGTTCCAACATAGTCCTTATAGGCTGTTGCCCACAGTCGATTTAGTGGTTGCTGTGGCTAATCTGATGCTTTATAAATGATTGCAGTTATCTATGAGGACATTAAAATATATTGAACATATTTTAATACAAGTTCACATGGACTATTTTGTCTAACCAGCTTGTAGCTGAGAAAACCAGATCTGTGTCCATCAAATATATTTGCATCCAGAATCTGTTGATATTTGAGTGCTCCTGAAAACATTGAGCAAACACTTACCTCAATATTGAATGGGTAGATGGGCTGCATACAGAAATATCAAATGGTCTCCTCCTCACAGCAATTGCCTTTGATGGGACTCAGAGTTAAGCACATAATTAAATGCTTTTTGGCAGAAGTAGAAATTAAGCATATTTTTATGTACATGGGGGAATTCCAGACTTATTTTCAGGTTATTTGACTTATCAGATAAATTCCTTCCACTTTGGGAACCCCTCTAGAACTAGGAATGGCTAGCAAAGGAATGTGTTGGGTATATAATTTAATAATAATTTTTGTGCAGAGCCCTGGCATGGAAGGCCTGGTATCATTAGATCTGAAAGGGTCAGGATTAGGGTCATAACTTTTTATTGAAGTTATTGTATATTAATAGATTCCCACTTTTGAGAAGCAGTTTGTTTGCTCATGCAAGGTCAAAGCTTGAATGTGATATGCAGTGACAAACTGGTTGATTTACCTTAGGCCATGGAAAACCTCACTGTTCATATATTTTATATTCTCCTGCTCCAAAATTCCTTATACACATAATTGAATGCAGAGGACAGAAATGTGTTGTTCACTTGGAGAAAATGTGAAGTGAGGGAAAGGAAGCTGAAAAGGAGAAGGGGCATTTAGAAGCAGGCAAAATTTGCCTCTATAGGAAATTAAACAATCACTTTGTCAGCCTAGCTGTGAGATAACCCTTCCAAAGGCTCTTTAGAAGGACAAAACATAAGGACTTGTTTATTTACTTATATGTGCACACACAGAGAGGAGAATGGAGGTAATTTATGACATTCAAATGATTCCCGTATTTGTGTCTGAGCTCACCTTGCAGGAAATGTTAAGATCATTCCCTGTTTTGAAGATTAGTGCAAAGCTAATCCTGGGCTGAACTCGAGGCAATTGAAAAAGTCTGACACAAATGTGCTTTGCTGACATTGAGAGAAATTCAGGCAGGGAATTGGCAGACTTGAGTCTGTGCCCTTATTAAAGCCCATTTCTCCCACGTGGCTTAGCAAATTCAGCAGGGTTTTTTTGTTGTTGTTTGTTGGTTTTTTTGGTTGGTTTTTTTGTTTTTTTTGGTTTGGTTTGGGGGTTTTTTTGTTTGTTTTTTGGGTATTTTTGTTGTTTGTTTCCCATCATAAACTATGTGCTTTAGCTGTAATTTTTTCCATCTTGGTAACACTGGAAAGAAGCAAATTTCACAGGGGTAGTGGCTCGTCATACTCCTAAGTAAAGCCACAAATCTTGAAAAAGGAAATTTAAAAACAAAATCTTGGTGTTAAGTGAGTGAACACACACAAGACAGTCAAGGACACTCAGAATTCCGAGACTGGGGGGAAGGGAAGAGACTCATGAGTGAACCTGTAGCCTGAGATTTCTTTTCCCAGTATTTTGTTTGTCTGTGGCAGGTTTACCCTGGTTGGATGTCAGGTGCCCACCAAAGCCATCGTGTCCCTCCCCTCCTCAGCTGAACAGGGGAGAGAAAAATCTGACTGGAGACAGTGGTTTGATTTATTGCCAACCAAATCAGAGTGGGGGCAATGAGATGGAAAGCCAAATCTTAAAACACCTTCCCTCCAACCTTCGCTTCTTCCTGCACTCAACTTCACTCCCAAATTCTGTTGGAAATCTGCTTTTCGGGAAGGAACAGTGTCTTGGCAGGAAGCGGGTCTGGACAGTGAGATCAGGTACTTCAGATTAGCTCCTATACCCACTGCTGTGTCCTTCAAGCTGCTTTGGGTGTGCTTCATCATCAATAACTCAGTCCTACTGAATGATTGCCCAGTCCCTACCATGGTCTGTACAGATGGGAACATGGACTCTGATTCTTGGTATTCTGGACCACACTTCAGATAAATGGCTAAAATAGCCCAAAGCAGGCAAAAAAGGTTCCCCAACAATGCCTGCTCAGACTATTTGAATGTGGGCATCTGCTAAAGTGCCAATATTAGGAACTTCATCACCTAGAGTAAAGAAAAAAGAAAGATTTCTGCCAAAAATGGGTCATCACCTGGAGCAGCCCATGTCTTTGAAAATTCACAATCCTAGTAGAGGTAATCTAGGATTGCAATCCAGGTGATTTGGCACCTTGTAGGAAGATGTAAGACACATCTGAGCAGAGGTAGCAAAGAAAGTTGTCTGGTTCATCTTATACAAAACAATGCAGCACCATAACAAAATAGCATCTTAGGTCTTCCCAACAGTACAGAAAATCAGCTCAGTGTTGCAGTAGATATAGGAAGTCCTATTTTTCGGCTGAATTCTGATTTAGCCACATTTCTTCCAGTTCACTAGAGAGAGCAGCTTCTGCTGGATCAGACAGGCATGTACTCCACTCCAGCCTGCAAGAAGATAAAGAGCTGTAGGAAACCAAGAATTAAAACCTGCTGGTCCATGACAAAAGATAAATGGAGTACTGAAAGGAAAAGAAATGTCTAATGAATTTTATATCTATAAAGGATGGAGATTGGTCATGTTCCTCTGCAGAAGACACCTGTTCAAATACCCTTATTAGGGTGATAATGAGCAGGATGACTCTTATGACTGGGATGCTAATGAGCAAAGCCACAATTTTTGTCATAAAGTGTTCCTGTGGATAGCAGGGATAACGAGTGAGCTGAGCTGTTACTTGTCATCATAGGAATCGGAGTCCCTGATCATGAGAAACCGAAACTGAACTCCAAATATGTGGGAGTTTTCCTGTAAGTGCAAAGAGTTTTGGGACACTTTGGGCAAGATCTGCATTTTGTGTGCTTTGTGCCTGTCCTAGGGTGACTTTATGATGCTTGTATCCCCAATTGTCTGTTCTGATTGTGCTGTATATTGAGTTCTGAGCCTTTCAGACTGGTTCTGAGAGTGAAATGTGAGAAGGAGAAGCATCAAGTTTGTTTTGGAGAAAACTGCCTGATTCCTACGCGTTCCTTCTCCAGTGTGTGTTCGGTGAGGTTCAGACGGACTGTGGGACAGAGATCTCTCTGCTTTCACTTAGTTTTAGCTAGCTGAGGCAGAGAAGCTCCCTGGACTGTTTTTTTTTTCCTATTCTTGGGACTGTTTAAACCTGCTCTGGAGTGAAAAACCCAGAGGAGCACCAAGAGTTGGCACCTGCAGCCCACCAGGGCCTGGACCTCCAGAGGGATTGATGAGAGACTGAGCGAGCTGAGCCACCCACGGCAAGGATATTCTGAATTTACCATCTCACTTCAGAACAAGTAAAGGTTTTGTTGTTTCATATTATTCATTCTTTGTGCTTGTGGGCACTTTGTTAAATAAATAGTTTTTCCCACTTTTCTCCGAGGAAGTTCTTTCCTGGACCAGTTGGGGTGAGGGGCCATTTGGGTTTGCTCCCCAGAAGGATCCTATTCAAGGGTTTTCTCCCAAATTTGCCCTAAACCAGGACAATGCCACGTGCCTCAGCTGATCATCTGCACGTCTTTTGTTTTATTTCTTACAAAAAAAAAAAATTATCCTAATAATCTGAGTTTGTTAACAGGAAATTATCGCTCATTCACCTGACAAATTCTGTGCTGGTGAGAGTAGACTCATGTGATTCATGTTGGGTCTTCAATCAAAGCCTGGTGCTTTCCTAGAAGGTGCAGTCAGTGCCAGGGGCTGAGTCTTTCTTCAATTACTTGAGAAGCCCTGACTATTGCCAACAAAGTCAGTCAGAAATGAGATCAGGTCAGATGGGACATGACAACCCCATTTAATAGATCACGTGAGAAATGCTGTGAAATCTCAATGGCTGATCTTGCCCTACATTCATCACAGGCAAATCCCCAGCAGTTTCTTTTTAAAGCTGCTTTTTTTCAAGTTAACACTTTCATGAGTGTGGCTTCAAACACAGGGTTTCTTGTGAAATTCTTTGCGTCCTTAGATGGAAGATGCAAACCAAAATATGCTTGTGATTTATTATTACGTACACTCAGACTTTGTAGTGAAGCTGGAGTCTAGTTTCTTGTTCTAAATTAATTAAATATTCCTGTCAAAAAGGGAGAAAGTGATTCTCTGACAGGGGTGGCTGGAAACACCCAACAGAAACATGGGATTAACTGAGAAACTATCACCTAAGCATTCCAGGTCCTGAAGCAGTGGCCATCTGGCAAGGGCTTAAACATTCCCTGCCATACCTTGTGAAGGAGCAGGCACTCCCGTGCGAAATACTCAGGTGAGGTGATGACAGGAAAATGACCTTCTGAAAAAAATCCTGCTGCAAGCTCTGCACTAACAGATGTGCAGGAACCTTTGATTGCAGTAATTGTGATTTTACAGTGATAAAGCAGGTCTCATCCTGGGTCCCACAGTGCCCTGTGTAGGATCACACTGCTGAGGTGCTGACACCTGGTACCAGCTGGTGAAACCAAGTCATGGTGGCATTGAGGAAATGAGAAAAATCTCTGATGAGAAGGAGAACTCGCAAATGTGCCCCAAATGCAACTGCAGGGCAAGAAAGTAAATGTCTGATTTTAAGAGATTATTTATCACCTAGCATTGCTGTATCTTTGAGCCTGGCTCATGGCTTTTAAACACCAATGATTGCCAATATTAAAAGTGAGATATTTGACTTCAAGTGCTCAGACCCTTCTCTTCCCATGAACTCTTTTTAGATACAGCCCCACACCCTGAGGCTGGTTCACAGCTTTCAGTTCTTTACCCTATGAAGAACAGCCACAAATCCTACACAACTTTTTATCTGAGAAGTTTACGAAAAAAGGGTCTTCTCACCTGTACACAACTGTTCAGAGAAATGGGCATCTTCAGGTGACAGCTCATCCAGTGCCACCCCCTGCCATGGGCAGGGACATCTTACACCATCCCAGGGTGCTCCAAGCCCCATCCAACCTGGCCTTGGACATTTCCAGGGATCCAGGGGCAGCCACAGCTTCTCTGGGCAACCTGTGCCAGGGTCTCAGCACCCTCACAGGGAAGGATTTCTTCATGAAATACCTAAAATTGTTATAATATGCTAATAAATAACCATGAGAGAAGTGTCTGTGTGAGCCAAGTGAAACTTGAGGTGGTTTTGAACCTGACAAGACATCTGCCCAAATTCCAAACATTTAGAGCTCCCTGGAAGACCCAGGTCCTGTGATACATTTGCTGGAAATCTGTCTTAACAGGACTAGAGATTCTGCCTTTGATAAGTAGGATGATTAGACACCAATTCTAAACAACACACTGTTTTCAACACTTATTCTCAATCATTTATGCAGCAGAGAAAAAAAAAAAAAAAGAGGAACTCTAAAAATTGTATTTTGGATTCCCATGAGGGCTCACCTTCACCATGGAACTAAAAAAAAAAAAAAAAAAAAGGTAATTTTTAAGTCAAAACAAAAATATATGCTGAATTTTCACAGGCACTTTGGGGGTGGGAAGCAAAAAGTTTGGGAATATTCAGGAGAAACATTTATATTATAACTCTGCTAGGAAACAATGTGCTCTAATTAGGTGGCAGCAGGCTTGCAGTATCCACACAGTCCTACTCACATCATTAATATTTTATCCTAACTGGGACCCATCATGCATTCTTTAACATTCGTTTTCTGCACTTCACAGGTTACGGGCAGGTCTTCACTTTCCATGCCTACATGATAATAAATCAAGGTCTTTAGCAAACATTTTAAAAAAGAAAATTGGAGGGGTTTTTTGGGGGTTTATTTTTGCCACAGAAAGGTAAGGATTATGATTTACCCACTGCTGGGACATTTATTCCTACTGTGAATGATAGCAGAGATAGAAAATTGACTGGAAAATTGCTTTGAATTATATCTACACCAAATTCTTGTATTTTTCTGTGTGTGGAGGGTGTCTGCAACGCATTTATTTTACATCTAGGTTTCTATGCATTCTGCCATACACAGGTTTAGTTGGGAAGGTCACTGAGTAGGATTGCTCATTTCAAATCCAAAGAAGAAAATGTACCCAGCTACCTCTGGCCTGTATTTCAGGTGAGTGTGCCCAGCTTTCCCTCAGCTGCTCTTTCAAGCTGGCATTTTTAAATGGATTTTAGTCTATTGTCAAGCAGCTGCTCGTGTAGGGTCACCACTGAAATGAGCCCTGCTGTGAAAATGCATTTCCTGCACAGATGTTTCTGTCTGCATTTCCTCGGTCAGGAATGGACCAGGAGGTTTCATCATTTTGGTGATGAATTGAGGGGGGAAAGTGAGGACAAAACATTGATGGGAAAGATAGCTGCAAGTTAAAATCACAGAGTAGATATGTCAAAAAAAAAAAAAAAAAAAAAAGCTGAAACTTCCATGCCAGGTATTTCCATCAACCTCAATGAACTAGAGATGCGTCTCTTGAAAATAAAATTCTGCTGTGTGGCCTTCTGAGCCTGCAAATGCTCTTCTTTTCCTGTTAGTTCCCACTTGCTTCACATTTCTGTTTCCTAGCCCTGTTTTCTGTTGAGTTAAAATTCCCTCCAGCTCTCTCTCCATCTTTCATATTAAGTCTAATTGTTTCTCCCCTTTACTACTTTAGAAAAAAATCATGTTGGACTTCTGTTTGGGTAGTGCTTTTTGATGTTAAAGATCATTTGCCTTTCATCTTTCATCTCCTTTAAAGAGGAATTTTCTTTCAAATGTGGTCTTTCTTCAGCTTCTTATTTATCTTTTGATTCTTCTTCCTTTGCAGATTGATATTTTTTTTTTGCCCAGATTTCTTTTTTTACTGTTGCACAGTTTAAATTGCTTTTTCTCTGTTAGGCCTCTGACCTCATAAATCTGTATCTCCTTTATCAAAAAGATCAGAGGAAAAAGGAGAAAAGAAAGGAGAAGCTCACTAAGTGGCAAAAAATCAATACAATATATGCACAATACTCATTTGTGGGAGCTGAGGTGAATCTGCACTATCTGAATTATTGAAGAATTGATGAACTTTACCAGGATCAAGGTCCCATTGTGCTTCACCAAAGACCATCCTTAAGGAGTTTAAGCAAACAGCGTGTACAAAAAAGTAGAGGAAAAGATAATTCCCCATCTGTAGGAGGGAGAATTGAGATTCAAGACAAGGTTTTCCAAAGACCTCAAATTCTCTCACCCTGATCGGCCCAGTGCCAGGACAAAAGCACCTCTTGGTCCCTTTAGCTGTTCCTCAAGGAATGTGGCTATTTTCTGTTGGGCATCAAGCAAAAAACCCTCCTGGATCATTGTATACTTAAGAGAGAGCACAGAGGTTCTTGGGGATTTTTGGGGGTGCCTTAGCAGGTGCAAGGGACCTCCCTGCATCGTGCACAGCTTTTATTCTTATGTTCTGTATAGTTTATTATTTTCTATTTAATGAAAACCTTTTCACTTTTTCAAAACACCTCCGATCAAGCCGTCTCGCTAATTAATCTTAAACCATTTTTGGGAGGTTGCTGGTCACCCTCAGAGTGTGATGAACCTTCGTGGGGCTGAAAACACACTGGCCTCATGCAGAAATTCATCAGGGCTCATCTTTCCTTGGGATCCTTGGTTGATTGGAAAGGCTGTGCCTGCTTGGGGAAGCGTGTCCTGCAGGATTTGTGTTTCTGCTGCTTTGCTGGGAGAAGTGTTTGTTTCTTATGCACTTACAGAATTTAAAGGGACTGAAGGGAGAGGAAGGAAAGCAGGAGGAAGGACATTGGGAAGGAAGGAAGGAAGGCTGGTTTGCCCAGAGGCCCAAACAATGAAATGCAGCAGCGCTGAAATCTAAATATTCATGGTGACTATCAAAAGAAATCTAAACAAGTCTTATGCAAAGGTTTCTTTCCTTCCCACTTCTCCATGACTCCATGCTGGCATTCCCAATTCTTACTTGCATAAATAAAATTAGGAAAAAATTATAAAGAAAATCACAAGTATTTTTAAGGAGTTTATTGGAGACATTAAAAAAAAAAAAAAATCAGCCAAAATCAAACCCAGGGCTTTCAATTTGAATCTTTAAATAATTCTTTTTCTGCAAGATATGTTATAGCAGCTTCAGGCTAATTGAATAGGCTTTGATACATCCAGAGTTTGATTTACAGGGTTCCTTGAAGAAATTGTTTTCTGTTTTCTCTGTTCAAACAATGAAAAGGAGTTTCAGTCAGGAGGGGAAAAAGCCAATTTAACACAGAGGATTTTGCAGTGCATCACACCATGCTTCTGATTCAAAGTATTTATCACCATGTTTCACTTGAGTAAACACTGTTGATTAGAACCCGAGCCAAATTACCAGACAACATGCTCCATGTCTGCTTTTATGTTGAATTCACACCATAGTTTATTTAGAGACAAAAAGCAATGCTATGGGATTTACCAGCAGCCTCTTCTTGTTGCATAAGGAGTCCAAGCTCCAGCTTCCTTGCAATACTACAAGATGTTGATTTGTTTGGCAAATCAACAAACCAAATAAAGTGTGGTTCTTTAAACAAACCAGCTATGTACATCTATGACTGGAGTTAACAAGCCTCTGTAGTTGAATCATTCCAGTCAAAAGGCAATTTGTAAGCGCTGCTGTGCAGCTTCCAAACGTATTTGGAGAGAATCTCTCCCTCGTTCTACCACGCTGCATTTCATTATTGTGAGGAATGAACATAACAGCAGGAAATTTCATATAAAAAAAAAGGCTAAAAACAGGGCAGCGTTTTCAAATCCCCTCAGAAGCAGATTTTCAAAGATCTCCAGGCTCCTCCAGATGCAAACGGGCACTTTCTGGGATCTTCTGAGCATGTCTACACACATTAGGTGTCTGAAGTACTGTGGGAAAAAATAAGTTATAATTGGGCCATTAATTATTTTTATAACACACATTAAGGATGATTTGTGAGTGATGATGTCGGCGAAGGAGGAAAAGTGGGCTGATTTATGCATGTCTTCCTGTCTACGTGAATATTCTTTGTGATGTGGTTTCAGCCTGGCTTTTCAAAATGTTCGCTTTGGTAGGATTTATTCCACAGCAAGACGTCAAATACCAGCTAATTAAGTCATACTTCATTAAGTAACTCTTTCACTGGGAACAGGTAGGATCCAGGCTCCTGGTTTGGTTATCTATCTCGAGGTGAGATGAATAGCCTTGTAAAAACTGTTCTCCATTTTACTCTTCCTACAGTGTACTGGAATCAAACATTTAACTGTTATGTGGTTAAAGTTCCATCAGAAATCCCCAATGTAATGGTTTCTACTCAAGGTTACAGCAATTGTTTTCCCTCTCCTTTCAGACAACACAACCTCACAACTATTATTGGAGATATAACTTAAACCCTGTTAGAAATGCCTTAGATCATCTCATTTCTCAGTGGAAGCCAACCAGAGGATTGACAAAGGATCGGCAGATTCTTCCTCTGTTCCATAAAACAACAAAGAAATATTAATGGGGTTGTACATTTATGTTTTAATGTTTGCATTTATTTAAACATGGTGAGGGCAACTTTTTGAAAATAGGGCCATCTAAAAATAGGTATTGCATCATTATAAACAAATTACTCTTTCCTTGAACAAAATTTTAGACAAAAATAAACGTTTTTCTCATCATTGTCAGAAAGAATGCTTGCCGTATCTCCTAGAAATTCAAAGAGGTTAGAGCAGAGTTTTGCAGATTATCAGTTTGGAGATCCCAGCTCCTCAAAGTCATAGAGCAAGATAAAATCTAAACAATTTATTTCCTTTTAAAACTGAAGGATAAAATCAGTTGCCACCTTGGTGTTGGACATTAAAAAGGTTGGGTTTAAAGGTTGTGTGTTTAATGAAGTGGATGATATAATAACTTTGCATCTCAGACAGAAATTGGCTCACCCACAAAGGAAAAACCGTCTTCCCTTCCTGGTCCTCAATAGGAATATAAAAACTTCAGAGTCTGTAGTTCAGAATGAAATCTTATCCCAGGACTGCTGATATCCATTGATATCCATGGAATGCTTCAAGCATTCTATGAATATTTTAAAAGAGATCTCTAATCTTCCATCTCCTCCACACTGAGATAACTGCCCTCGATTCCTTATCTTGGCCTATGACTTGAGGAGCTGGTCTCTCAAATTAAGCAGACACTCAGTCCTTTGCATCTTGCTGTGCACTGCTTTAGAATGCAGCTCAAGAGCCTGTGTTTATAGATGGGAAGTCACTAAATCTAATTTTTCTCCCTCTCTAATTGCATTTTGCGCCATCAGCTATGAAAACGTGACCCCCACGGAAACTTAATGCTTCTGCCTGCATTACCTCACCTCCCCTGTGGATACACCCTCCCTGCCAGCTTTCTCCTTGTCAAATCTAGTGATGAACTACCCCTGGTGGGAACAATCTGCTGCCATTCCCTGATTTTCCCAATTACATTTACCAGGAGCTTGGCTGTAACCTCCCAGAGCAGCACTAGTGAGAGGCAGCCTGTGTTTCTAGAAGGAAAAATTTGGCAGCAGGGACCTGAGCATCCTTTTCATCCTTGGTCAGTGGGGGTTTGAGGTGGAAGCAATGGGTTTGGATAAACATCTGTGACCAGGGATGAAGTTTTTGGTGTAAGAGTTTGTGGTGTTGGTGCTGTTGTTATCAGTGGTAAGCTTGTCAAGCAATCCTCTGAAATACGTTGGTTTAAGCATCAAATAGAGGAAAAAGACATTCAGCAAAGAGGCTGGTGGAGGGAGAGGTGTCCCTGCCCTCATCAGGGGTTTGGAATGAGATGTTCCTTAAGGCCCCTTCCAACCCAAATCAGTCTGTTGCTATTATTCCAGTTGCATACAGGATTATTCACCATGTGGCTGAAGAGCCCTTTGCACTCTCCACAACAACCACGACCTGCATTGAGTCCTCCAAGCAACTGGCCTGGAATTGTTTCTGGCACTTTCTCTTCTATGAAAGCAGAAAGAAAACTGAATGAATCTGCAGATGAAGAAAAATCCCTGTTGTTTTAATAAAAAACAAACCCATAACCTGCCCACAATGCTTAAATCTCAAAAGGAAATCTCTGCATTATTCCACAATGCATGGGGTTGATGTTGGAATGCTGATACTTGTGGTGGTTTAAGAAAAAAAAATAAAATTAGCCCTGTTTTGGAGAGCCCCAAGGAACTGCTATTAGCTGCTTTTACAGCAGCCAGAGTATTCTTTAATATCTCTGAAGCTGTGGCACCTCATGGACATGCAGGATGTGTCTGAAGCTTTATCAAACAGCCTTGAGAGACAGAATTGCTTGTGCAGTTGTGAAAGGGCTCAGTGAGGGCAGGGCAGGCAGCAGGTTTGCATTAATACAGAACATTTTCCACGGCACTGGGCAATGCTTTGGTCCTGGGATTGCTCAGCCAGGATGGAGCAGCTTTGGCTCTGGCTGTTTTGGGACCATATTATCCAAAGTTTCTGGCACTAAAGGACTGAGTGGGCAAGCAAACAGGCTGCAACTAAAATAATCTGAGCCTGGTGGGGCTGTTTGATGTCGTGTCCCCTGCCCAGTCATTCACATTTAAATGCCAGCCTGAAGCATGTTTGCTAAATCCACCAGTACTGGGCATCGTTGATTTGTGGGAAAACTCCTGGAAAAGTTGAGGTGTTTGTTGTTGTTTTATCCCCCTCTGTAGCCACAGCAACCTCCTGTGCTCTGCTAGGCACTGAGCTGGTGAGTTTGTCTGGATCAGAGGTGCTCTCTCAGCCCCTGAGCTGGCTGCTCCTGATTTACACCAGCCTAGGGCTGTCTCCTCAGGAAGGCTTTAATTTACAGTGGCAACCTGGGCTAAAGTGCCAAACTGCCTTGTCTTAGCCTGGGTTTTATCTCAAAGTAATGATGTCAAGTCAATTCAAGTTAAGAACGAGCCTTTTTATGGTGCTTTTGGTTTTTTTTCTCTTTTCTGGGAGAGTGAAAAGGAGTGTCAGCTCACAAAGATTACTTTTAAAGCAGAATTGTTTTCAAAGCAAGCTGAAAGTGAACTGCAGCCATCCGTCAGCCAGGCTGTACTGCACAGTAAACTAATTTCCCATTTCTACTTAATTTGGTGTTTAGCTCTGTAATTTGTACATCTCAGAGAAGCTACTGTAAAGCCTCAGACAACCAAAAAAAAAGAAAAAAAAAGAAAAAAGAAAAGAAAAAAGACAACCTAAAGTAAACCATTAATAAAAAGCCACAAAAAAACCAAAAAAACCCACAAACAAACAAACAAAAACTAAAAAAACCCCCAAAAACAAACAAAAAACACACACACACAAAAAAAACCCCAACCCAAATTAGGAGTGTCTGGACTTACCTAGAATATCAATGTGTCCCTGACAAAGGCCCTTTGTGAGGAAACAAATCTGCATTGCCAACACTCCTAATTCTGCAAACTTTTCACATCATCTTAATTGTTCTCTCTGTTCAACTGCCCTTTTACATTTTCAATCAAATATATATATAATAAATTCATTATCTGCCTTATCTCTTGAAAGTGATCCATCAAGACGCAAAGATGATGGCTCTTTCATAGATGTAAAGGATTTGCATACACAAGCTGTAGGAGTCCCTGACATGTTGTTCAAAAATTAAATCACTTGCATTCATCAGACAATGGACTCGTCTTATGCAGTAAGAGAATATTCAATCAGCTGAAACAGATGCTTGGAGGAAATGTCATTCTTGAGGCAACGTTGCCATACTGACAGGTGCATGAGCCTCAACTGTAGAGCAAAGATGAAAAATCAAATGAAAATCTTTTTTTATTTTATTTAATGGCAACGAAAAACAATTACTTTTTAATGGGAAGCTGTAGCCACATTTGCATCTGATGCCAGTTTGGATTGTTTCCATGTGTTACCCAAAAATCTGCCATGGGGAGGGCACTGCTGAGGAACCACTCATGCTGTGGAGTGAAGAATTCCACTACCCACTCAGAGGATGAAAGGGGACCTCAAACTTAACTCTATGGGAAGAACAATTAGAAAGAGACCATAATTTCCTGTGTGCTAATCTATACAGGAAAAGGGCTGCTCTGCTCTCTACATTGCAAATAAGGCTCACCTGCTAAGTGCTGCAGAGGAAAGGCCTTAAATCTATCTGTGTTTCATAAGATAAGGCAAAGGATTTTATCGATAGGGATTTATCTCCTTTCAGGTATCATCTGGAGGCAGAGGAAAATATCTGGGGGCTGAGGTGTGTCCTGGGCAAGAGAACTCCTGTTAGTTACTCACTCCTGAATTTTCCAGCTAAGTAATAACCCACCAGAAGCAATTGAGCAAAATGCATTACTGATTTAAGGTGTTACTTTTAAAATATTACTACAGATCTTCTGCATGTGTTGGCCCTCCCAAGCATCACACATTTCCAGGCCCCCTTCCCAGCCACACAATTAATTTTGTTGTTGTCTATAAGGTAAAACTCTGGACATTGAGAAATACGGATAAATCAGACATATAAATCTTTGGAAAGGAGATAGGAAACTTCCAGAAAAATAGTTAATAGCAAAAAAGCATTTTCAAACAGGAGAGCATTCCATCAGAAAATATCCTTTTGCCAAGGGGCAGGGAAGGGGAGAAAGCTGTTAGTGAAGTTCACTCACTTTCAATTTTTTTTTTTTTTTCTAATTCCCTCCAAAATATCAAAGACTTTTTTTTTCCAGGTCATGAGGAAAGAAAAAAAATTCTCACTTGTGTGTTCTCTGATTGCAAGAACTCTCCGTTGCAGGCAGTCGACTTTACAGTCTGTCTTCAGAGGGCTCTTTTGGCTTCACAACTGCAGAGTTTGGGTTTGGGGGAGGTTAGTGGGGATTCTTTTTTCTTTTCTTCTTTTCTTCTTTTTTTTTTTTCCCTCTTTTTCACACTGTGTTTTACATGTTGAGAATTTCTTGGGTTTAGTCAAAAAATGCCTGCTGGTGCTTTCAGTGCCTCTCAGTGTCTCCAGCAACAATTATCCCTGACCAGCTTCCTTCCAGAATCTCATAAAAATATGCTTTGGGATACAGACAGAGTCTCACTCTCTCACACACACACAAGGGTTGCTACTGCCATTCTCTGTCAATTATTTTCTGTGGGAAATGAACTTGCTGCAAGAGATGGGGTGATTCTTTTTAAAGTCATCTGTGTTGAATGGTTTCTTGGGGTGTTTTCTTATTGGGGGGAGCTCCTTTTGGTGAGAGATTCATCAGATCAGTAGCCAAGACTGCATTGTCTTGATTTTTGCATGCCAGTGGTGGGCTTACACTGAGTCCTGGCACTTGGAGATCCGTGCCTTTTATATTCTTGGGCTGAGGATGTGGATGCAGATGCCTTTGCCATCTGAGCAGCTCAGAGCGCTTTTCAGGCTCTCATTTAAATGCAGCGCAGCTCCCACCACTCTGCTGGCACGGCTTTGCAAAGAGTTGAGGGGGTGCTGGTGCCAAATATTGCACTGACCACATCCAGGGGCCTCATCCTCAGCTCTGCTGGGGCTGCTCTGCAGCTTGCTGCCAGGAGGAAATTGTTTCAGTCCTGTCTGCTTTATCTTGGCTGAGGTCAGGGTGAAAGACACGGGAAACGTAGAGTTGAGTTTGGTCTTGGTTGTTTATTCAATCTTATCTATTTATGGTCTCACAAAGTGTGAGCAAGTTAAAGAAATGAGGTAAAATGGAGAGCTTCTAACTCTTACCAAGACTATTTAAGTGATAATTACCCAATACCAAGGTGACACCTATATTATTTATACTTTTGACCCAATAATGACCACTCAAGGTCTGCAATGCAGACGCCTTTCACCCAGTTACAGAAAATCACCCAAATCCGTGAAGAAGAAGCAAGAAGAAGGCAAAGAAGAAGAACCCAGGCAACATCCTGAATCCTCCATCTTGGCCCACACACATTACTATATACCAAAACACCGAATCCAAGTTTTTCACCCTTTAAGATCACACAGCACCACTCAAACTGCACATCCACAACCCCAGTGCTATCACACAATCTCGGGAGCCTGTTCCAAAGCCTCAAGTCAAATGTGATGCTTGTCTGAGGGTCAGCACCCCTCAGATCAGAAAGCCAGAAATTTTCAGCCTCCGGGGGTTCCAACAGGAAACAGCCTTGGGGTCACTGTGGTCACTGTGGCCACAATCCTAAAAACCTGCGTGTCCACAGGGATGGCAACACCCTGACCAGGACGAGGGATGTGGCTGAGGGTCAAAGGTTATAGGTGGAAATCCTCGTGCCCAGATTTGGCTTTGCTGGTCCCCAGCTGCCAGAACAGTTGGCACACGCTAAAAACAGGGAGACAAAAAGGAGGTGAAGGTTGTTTTTCTCTCCCTCTGTGCTAAACTGGGATATTGTCCCCCCTTTTAAATGTCTTTCGGTGTTACTCTTGGTGATGTACATTTAAAACCTTCATGCTGAAAAACAGTTATTTGCAATGAAGGTAAAGAATACTCTTATTCAGTTAAAGGAAGTGAGTATTTGTTCTTGCAAGATAAAACCTTCCAAACTGTTCCTTGTCCAAAAGACAGTTGGGTACACATGGATGAGCACCTCTTTTGTGGTTCTCCCTAAATGCTCACATTTAAGAAAACAAGTAAGTAAGAAAAATTATGTCCTGCTGATAAAAGCCGCAGCTTTGCAGCCTCCACCTGCTTTTCCTTATTAAAAAGTAAAATTTTACTCTTTAGTCTGGATCAATACTGGACTCCAGCGGGGTCTTGGCCTCTGGGTGGTTAAAAAGGGATACAACAATCACCAATCCTCTGGGCAGCACACATGCTTGGGGCTGGCAGCCTGTCCCTTCTGTGAGTGTGTGATGGTCAGCAGGGCCAGGCCTTCAGAGCCCTTTTGTCTGCAGTGACAGGAGCAGGGTGTTGTCAGAGAGCTGCAGCTTGATGCACTTGGCTGGGTGAAAGCATTGAATCCACACTTTTTTTATCCCTATTCAGCACAGTTTGGTGCGTGTTGTCTGCAATTCTTTGAATCTGTTGGCTGAATGAACGCTCCAAGCAGTTCAAAAGCACATAGAAATTCTCTTTTTTCCTGCTCCATGTCAGTACATCAATGCTCCCAACACCTTGTTGCCTGGCTGGCCATGGCATCTGGGTGCGTGCTCAGGACGTGGCAGCCACATCCTGCAAAAAACCCTTGCTTTGCTCTTTGAAAATGTCACTGACCTTATGAAAAGCCTGAGACAGGCTGGAGGAGTAAATTACAGCACAGAGTTTCTGTGTGATATTAGGAGCAGAAAGACAGTCACAGGGCTGGTCCCTGCAGGCACCACCACAGGGTCAGGACACAAATCCTTCACCAGTTGATCCACTGTTGAGGTGAGAGTGCCAAGCAAACTGGGCAAAATGCTGGTGATGGGGCCATGTAACTTCCTGGCTGTACAGAACATGGTAAATAAACACCCTCCCCACCTACAGGGCTGCACTCTCCTGTCCTGACACAGCCTCTTGCACTGCCAGGACAGCCAAGGGCACAAATACCTCTAAGTGGTTTTGCTCTCCTAATGACTAAAAGCTGCTCCTTTCGTTCCTTTTGTCTTTTGCTGACTCTGTTCCTCCTCCCTGCCTCTGCCTGATCTCCAGCAGTCTGTGTAATAGTGCCATAACCACTAAATCCTCTCTCAGCCTCCTTGGTATTAACTGCTGTTGTCACCAGCTACTTCTTGTCAACATTACCTGATCCCCTTTGTGCATAGCCCTGTCTTAACACATTCTACCTGAAATTCATCAGTATATTCAGGGAAGAGATATGTAGGGAAAGAGAACTCTGCTTTTCAATCCTCCTTTATTTGGGGAAAAAAAAAAAAATCTCTCCCTGCGTGCAGAGCTGGAAAACGATTTGATTTATGTTACTGCAACTCCACTGATTCCACCCAAAGTTTCTCTAATTTCAACTGGTATAAGGCAGATTAAAATCCATCTCAGAGTACAGTACCTTGCTGCTGTGGAATTACTTTTGACTGGGTGAGAGATAGGGGGCATTTTCCCAGTCTGAAATACATTTTCATCGTTATCTCTTGCGCGGGGCTCAGTGAGAGACTGTTACTGGAATTCTCTGCAAATCACCTGAATTACAGATAATCCTTTAGCAGCCCAGGAGCAATAAAAGACTGCATGGCATGGGAGGGAATGTTTCTGCATGCCCTGAATGCAGTGGAAGCACAAAAAACTGCCTGCCAGCAGCACATCCTGTCCAAGGGTGGAGAAGAGCTGCCTTACCTTGCCCAAGGAGGGGTGAACGTGGCCCCAACATTTCTGATGTGCTGCCCTGTGGTTATCTCACTGATTTACAGCCAGTCTGGCTTCAGGTTATCCTCTTGAAATGTTTCTTTTAGCAGAAGATGTTTTATTTAAGGCTGGGAATACATTTGCAAAGTATTTTGGAGTGTCCTGGTTTGTCTTGCTGCGTATCCTCCACATACCATGGAATATCTTCTCTCTGCTCTCCCCCGACTTCCCTTACCTCTGCTGATACTTTGCTTTTCACACACCTGGGCAGGGGCAAGCTTTTGTTCTCCACACTTCATTCGGTGGAGAGGTAGGAAAAGGACAACAGGTCCAACTCCCAGTCCAGTGCTCCATGAACTCCAGTTTGCACCAGTTAAAGACACAGCCCAAATCTTACCCGGCTCCTGGAATATTCATTTACATCTTTTTCATCACAGATTCTCCAGCATTTTCTTCTTTAAGAGGAGTTCTAGTTTGGGCAAGTTTGGACAGTTTGTCCATCTGTTTCATTGTCTTGCCAGGAGGCTCTGCACCCCTGTCTTTTAACCAGTTCATGCCCAAAGAGATCACACCAACCTCAGCCTTTATCCCACCTGAAGCCAACACTTTTTCTTCCTCTCTTTCATACCTTTTCTCACCATTATAACACCAGCTAATGAGAAGCAAGCAATACTTAGTTGGAATTTTTTCGTCCCAAATCAGGAGGGAAAATATATATATATATAGTGATATTCACATTGCAAAATAAATGTGTGATATCCTCATAAGCATGAGGATTGGTCTGCAATTAAGACAGCTGGATGCTTCAAGCAGTATGTCAGTGCAGAAGCAATCCCGCATCTCAGCTGAGTGAATTTATTTTATTCATGGTTTCAGACATGCTGGAGGTCTGCAATCTCCATTAATGTGTTGCCCCAGCTTCTGAGGAGTTTAGGAAGAACTGAACTTCTGGAAACTTCTGTGATTACTTGCTAGGAGAGAAATGAGCCAGAAAAGAGCCTGGTTCTTGTATAATTGATCTCATCATCTATATTTATGTGAAAGACAGCAGGCAGGTGAATTCTGCTCCCACTCTCATGCTCAGTCCTGAGCTGAAGCTCTTTGTGCCCTAATAGACATGCTGATGGGATTTATTAATAAACCAAATAGGCTTGCATCAGGCCCAGACTTCAGGCCAGCGTCTGATTTTGCTTGTTGTGGCTGCATTTATAATTCTTTACTATATAAAGTAATGTGTTAGCATCCAGTTCTCCCATCACAATATTGCTAGCAGGGCTTTCCTTTTACACAGTAAATATTTCAGTGTTAAATGGTCTTACCAAACACTTCGGACATCCATCCCTAAGACAGGCAGTGGATATGTTTCTCCTGCAGTTTTGGCCATCAATATTTGATGATTAAACCATGACATTTATGCAACACACACAGATTGATTGACTGGGAAGCGTAAGGAAACCAGGAGTCTGTCAGAAGGGTTGGTAAAGGCTCTGGGGCTCTGTGAAAGTGCACAAGTGTTTTGTGCTGAATTCTGTGCAGATTTCCAGTGAAGGAATGCAAAACAAAAGGGGGAGAGTGCCTTATTCCCTTAAATGATGAACCACAGGAACAGTCATTTCATCTCTATTTGAAAAGGATTTCCATGGATGAGGGAGAGGCTGTCAAGGGAAAGAGCAAATGAGGGTTTGAGATGAGAATGACCTGAACAACAGATTTCCTCAATCCTGAAGTCATTGCATCACCCAAAATTATATATAGCTTAGATCTGGCTATGCCAGGAGTGCTCAGAGATGAGTCAGAGTCAAGCCAAACCCACCCAGCAGAGAGACAGAGAAGAGCACACAAGCTGCCTGTGTCTGAAGAACTCAAGTGAGTGGATGTTTGGTAGGGAAAGGAATAAAAATTCTGTTTTGACTACACTGATTTTAGATGTGCTAGGAGCTTTCAGCTGGACACTGCCACAGATTAAGGTAGGAAATATTGAAGATGCTTCCTAGGCTGACCCTAATGCAAGAGAGGGTCCAGGAGACCCCAAAGCTGCAGCTCAGCCATCCCATCAGCATTCCTGAGCTTTTCAGAAGCTTAAGCAAAACAGCCCAAATTAGATTTATGCCGTTAAGTAAAAGGCTGAGGTTTAAATCCTGGTAAAGCTGATTCATTCCCTGCTACTCCGTATTTTAAAGGGCAGACTGTCAGCCAGTGAAACGCTGACCCTGTCTCTGTGCAGCCCCTCACAAACCCTGTCTGCTCGTGTTTGGTTTGGAAGCCTGCAGGAGTAAATGCACAGGACTACGTGACTTGCATGATCCTGCAGCCCAGCACACTCAGAACCCCATAACTCACTGTTTACAAACACATTCACAAGTCTCTTTGCTTGGTGATGGGAGTAAATGAGCAAACAGGCTCAGCAGGCACTTACCTGATTTCCCGAGCACAGTAAAACCATTTAGTTTGTTCCAAAAAGCTACAGGGGATGAGATGGGAGGGGAAGCTCTTCCTGATTCTAATTTCTAAATATATTAGGTGCAAACAATTCACTTTTATGAGAAAGTTTAACATTTAGCTCTATGAATACGAATCTTTGTTATCTGCTCAGATGAAGATTGCCATCTTTCAAACCCATCACTTCTGCCACATCTATTAGATAAGGTCCTTTTCTGTCATTTTTCCATCCAGCTCAGTGTCTGATAGTAGGAAATTAGCACAGGGCTATAAATTCTCCCTGCTGTCTGATTTTGTCCTCAGCAGAGATATTTTTTCCTCATTCAATTTCATTTCTTATTTTGTCAGTGCATTGTATTTCAGAAATAGCTTGCCGGTTTTTTTGTTGGGATTTTTTGTTGTTGTTCTTCAAGCAATTACCATGCTATAGCTACAAAAAGTCATTTGCTTTCATTCAGGAAGGCTTTCTCGCTCAGTGCCAATAGAGAAGATTGTAATATGCTGCAAATTCTTCATTTCTATTTAGGTTTGGAGTGTGCCTGTTAGTTTCTAGAGAATAAATCATCACTGTCTGATGACTGAAATGACCTTAAGTCTCTACAGCAATTTTAAATGAAGCTAAGTTGATTCTCATTAAACACACGTAATTTTGCCAAGCATTTCAGTTATTTATTCTCTTTGTTGATGGTCTGGATCATTTCAAATCCTTTTCTGCAGCTAATTATCAAACTATGTTTCGTTCTAAGTCTGATTGATACTGCCATGCCCTTTTAGGAGCCGTAGATATGATAGCAAAACGTGCTCTCCTCAAAGCACCAAGAATTTTCTGGGAATTGAATTTCACCTTGAATCACTCCAGCTTAGCCACGTTATCTTTTATTAGCTTTGCCTTAAAGCCTCTTTCTCCAGAATTTCGTACGTGGTTATCTCTCAAGACACTTTCTGCTATCACTGCTTGTGATATTTAACCTCACCCTGCTATCCAGGCAGCACATTGATTTACCACATTCCTGATACTGATTTCCCATCATCGATGCCCATTCAGGCTGCTTTGAGCACATTCAGCAATAAGACACCTGAAACACCCACGCTGCGGAAATTTTATGGTTTGAGAGCCAAGATTTTTTTATAACTCCTAAGTGCACCTTCGCTTTCTTTATTGCACCGAGTATGAAGTTAAATTTACCAAGTAGCATAAATCTCTTCCACCTCTGAGCCCCGTGGAAAAGAAACCATTAAAGGGGCACTGCTGCATCATACGTTAAAAATGGTGAAGGGAAGGAGAAAGATCGAAGCAAAATGTTCACAGGATGGTGTCTGGATTTTGGAATCCAGGACAAGATGTAGCTCTTCAAATCTCAGACATCTGTGGTGTCGACACCCATCCCACACTCCTGGGAGAAGAATGTGCCCTTGGAGGGGGAGATTCATGTGACCAGGTTTGGAAAACTGCTCCAGGATGAGACGATTCCTCCCCTCTTCTCTCCATTGCCTCGGGGCAAAGTGGACGATCAAATCCAATGGAAATATCCACACTGGAGGCTTGGAGTTCAACAAGATGAAGACCACAAGTACAATCTATATTTAAATATTTGACATTGAAGCCAGCTCAAAACGCCCCATCTTGTCCTTCTAGGCTTATGTGATGAAAATCTCTAAAATGCCTGATTTTTCAGGAGGGCTGAGTGCTCCTGGTTCCTGTTAAAAAAACACAGGAGCGTGAAGTCAATATAAAAATTTTTAAATTGGCTCCTGAAATCAATCTAATTCTGCCTCCACTCAGGACAGTTTTAAAATATGGTTTTAGCAGGGAAATTTCCCTGACTCTGACGCTTTAAATAGTCACTTATGTATGATTTCCCAAACCCATATTTTTAGGCATCAGCCTTAAAACGTCCCCACTTTCAAAAATCTCTGTTGGCATTAGTCAGAAGCCTTTGTAACAACTGCCTTTGGTTATGATGATTATGCTTCTGTCACTCCTCTCATTTTTCTCCATTAACAAAATTAAATAGACCTGCCTCAATTATAAACCTTCCTGAATTACCAGGCTTGTGGGCTGCTTTGGGATTCTAATACTGCAAAGAATGTTGAAAGTAACAAGAAAATCATGAAACCAAATGTATGCATAATAAATTGGCAAAACCTTTTTTTTTTCAGGCTCCATTTTGGTGATCTACCTACTTGGCGAAGTTGTTCTAATAGCTGAGTTATTTTATCCTCATAGGAATTTAGAATTTAAATACAAGTCCATACATTTTGGCCAAAATGAGCCTGCGAAATTAACACTATTTTGGATAGCAGGAGAAAAAAAACCCCTGGATTCATCATCTAAAGGCATTTGAAAATGTTCCAGGAACATCATTACATATGTATTTTTAGTCTTCCTACTGGCAGCAAGAGCTGTGCAAGACAAATTTGCATTTCAAGGCTGGAACCAACTGCATTTTGCATGGATCTGATAAAAAACATCAGAAGAACAACGAGATACTTTGGCACACACATACATTTCCTAAAACGACAAAAAAAAAAAATTAAAAATTAGAATTTTAAGGGTGCATTTCTACACCTCCTGCTTCAAAGTTTTGCTACTCGGTCTCCCTTGAATAAGTTGCAAATGGGCCTGACCTCTTAGTGAAACTCATTCATCTCTATGAGTTTTTCCATGTACATCCCACAAAAGGGCTGTCTCAGTGAGATTACAGATATTATACAGATACTTAGGAAGAGCAGAGACACCTTTAAATTTATCCCAGTGCTAACAAGTGGGATTTTTCATGGAATCTGTTCTCGCTGGAGCCCCACAATATCTCCTTCTCAAAACTTTTTGGAGCACCTGATCTTTTGCTGGCTCCCAACAGTAAAGGCAGATCAAGAAGTTATAACCTGGCCTTGCTCCCGGGTTTGTTTCACTCTAGGATTCAGAAGCAGGAGAGCAAAAGTTTTCGAGGCAAACCAGAGGATGCAGAGATCAAAATGTACCACTGAATCTTCCACCACTGCTCTCAGGGTACAGATAAAACCTGGGCTATTTGCTCAGGGTGCTGCACAGCCCAGAAAACCTCGCTTATTATTGCACTTCCTGACTTTGAAGAATCTCTAGCTGCATGTGATGGCAGAAGATGTTTCATTTTCCAAGCTGTGTTTGTACAGAAGAGATGTGTAGGGACAACAAAATGTCTCTTGGAGACATTTTATTCCTGCACACGGTTTTGTTTGATCCCAGGTAGGTGATGTTGGGTTGGAAGTGCTCACTCTTCACTCTCTTGAAACAGCATTTGCTCTATTAGTGCTGCAAGCTGGAAAAGGAGTATGAGAAACGAGACATCCTTATTTCTCAGGGAAAATGTCAGAGAAAATAAAAGGCTTATCTGAGTGTAAAGTAAATATCCACAGTTACTAGAGAATGTAGCTCTTGCAGCTAGGGAGGAAGTAAAAAGCCTTGCGTGGTGCACGATGCTTCCAGCAAACAGAAATAGCCCGGCAAAGTTTCCTCATCAAGCTGCTCTGCAACTTTTTCAAGTTTTGCTGTGTCAAATTTGGGCTTCAGCCCTGGCTCTCCCCCAGTAAACCTCCTGCTCCTCTGCCTCTGCCCCCAGCCCTGCCTCTCCCAGCTCCATCCTAAACCCTCCAGCTGCCCGTGCAGCTGGGCAGGGGGAAAGAGAAGAGCCACCCGCACTGATGCCTTGGTTTAATTGTCCAATTACAGATTCAGGTCCTGAGGTCCCATCCTTCTTGTTCCTCCCTCCAGTCCCTTCAGTTGTTTGTGCTTTTGGGTCTGAAAGTTGTTCTTGATCTCCAGCAGGAAAAGGATTTGTTTTGTCGGTCTACTCTGTGAAGAGCTGAGTGACACTGAATGTGAGGCTCAGAACTGCACCCCTGGGCAGCACAGAATGTGAAAAACATGAAAGCTGAAACTTAAGGCATCATCACCAGTGGCACATTCCTGGCTCCCTGTCCAGAGGAGGCTTTGTCCAACTTCGGTGCTCAGCCAACCCTGGGAACACTGACAGAACCTTTTGCAATTCCCCAGACTTGGTGGCATTCTGGGATCAGTCTCCTTAGAAGCTGCTCCAGGATGAAAACTGAACCGCAGCCTAGAGCAAATTACATTTCTCTAGGGACAAGCAGGACACTTTTATCCTCATTTCTTTTGATCTGATAGCCTTTCTATCTCTTTCTCTTTTGAACATGCTTCTTAGTTTCAACCAGAGAAGCCTCCGAGCTGTCAAGTTCCACCAGCCTTTAGACAGAAAGAAGGAAGAGGAAGGAAGAAGGAAGGTTTTAACATGTTAATCTCATCCCTCAGAGAAATACCTATCAAATACCTATCAACTCATCAGTGTGTGTGTGTCCTGCCCAGGACACAGGCCACTGCCTCAATCCAGCAGCTGGGAGAGGTGGCAGTGAGGCCAGGAAAGAGGAGTGGTTTAGGATCCAAACCTCAGGAATTCCAGGTCTTCACCTGCTATTAAACAGCATCTTTAAACTTTAGTGATCACCACAATATCATTGTGCAATGCAGTCCAAAGTCTAATTATGATTTTACTGCAAAAAAAATCCTCTTTCCTGATCTTTAAAAAAAAAAAGTTGCCTTTCTATTTCAGGAAATATTATTTCTTCTAAAAAATTAAGA
Source organism: Brachypodius melanocephalos (assembly GCA_013398615.1). NCBI lineage: Eukaryota > Metazoa > Chordata > Aves > Passeriformes > Pycnonotidae > Brachypodius > Brachypodius melanocephalos. The sequence goes on from VZSR01003371.1 coordinate 1,423,041, forward strand.
AATAGCTAAACAGAGCTCTGCAGTTACATCATCTCTACAGCTTATTTGTTTATACTTATTTATAATGGTGTGGATAATTTTTTTCCTCTCTAAGATGAATGATCTCATTTTTGAATAGTTGTTGCTGCAAATCACAGAATCCATTCCATTTCTCCTGTGTCCACTTCTGAGTTTAGGTGCCTGGAATTGCACATGGTGTTCAAGGTGAAAAGGCATTTTGATTTACACAGCTTTGTATCATTTTCTTTATTATTCTCCACTGTGGTTTTCATTGCACACTAACAATTCTGTTCCACCGACCTTGCCTCCACAGTAAACATTCTCATTAAGTTATTTATAATGACTCACAAATCTACTAGAGCTGAAACAATGTAGAATTTCCATAGCCAGCTGTATAAAATAAACATTTGAGTATTTCAATATACTATACATTATTTTTTTCATCTCAATGTTGAATTTCCTCTGCTGTTTATACAGCTTGGAAGGCACCTTTTGTCAGGATTTCTCCTGCTTTGGAAACCATAGGAGTTACCTGAAAATTCCCCTTCTCCCCTGCTCTCTGCCTCTTGTAGATTATTAAAGCATCCTTTAAACACCATCATGTTTGGAGGGCAGCTCTCAGCTTCCCCAGTGACAGCTTTCCCTTGAGGAAAAGTGAGCTTGTCCCTGTCCTTCAATGAAGGACTGAAGAGTTTCAGAAAATTGACATTGAGGACATGGGGACGCTTGAGCACATCCAGAGGAGGCAACGAGGCTGGTGAGGGGCTTGGAACACAAACCCTGTGAGGAACGGCTGAGGGAGCTGGGGTTGTTTAGCCTGGAGAAAAGGAGACTCAGAGGTGCCCTTATCACTCTCTACAACTCCCTGAAAAGTGGCTGTGCTCAGGTGGGGTTGGTCTCTCTCTCCAGGCAGCAACTGACAGAATAAGAGGACACAGTCTCAAGCTGCACCACGGGAAATATAGGCTGGATATTAGGAAAAAGATTTTACAGAAAGGGTGATAAAGTATTGGAATGGTCTACCTAGAGAGGTGGTGGACTCACCATCTCTGGATGTGTTTAAGAAAAGACTGGATGTGGCACTCATGGTTTAGTTGAGGTGTTAGGGTTGAGTTGGACTTGATGATCTTGGAGGTCTCTTCCAACCTTGCGATTCTGTGATTCTGTGACATCTTTACGCCAGCATCCCCTACTTGCAGCAGTACACCTGGAAGCAGGAATGTGTTCCCAGAGCTGGATCAGTATTCTGTGCCTTCTTTGCTTTGCTCTGCTGACGCAGGGCAGACGCAAGCCCAGCTCAGCCCAAGGCAGGGCAGGAGAGCACCAGGATTGCTGTAGAGCTCATGTCTTTGAGGATCCAAACCAGAAAATAACTCAGCACTGAGTTATTTCAGAGCATGCAGCACATTTGGGGGTTGGAAATGGGTGGCCTTTGAGATCCCTCCCAACCCAAACTAAACTACAGTTCTGTGATTTAGGTATTACTCTTGTAATGTAAGCTCTGCGTTTAAGGTAAATATTTATCCTGGTGTCATGATCAACTCATCCCTAATATTCTGAGCTGAATTTTTGTCCCACCAAGAGGCTCCAGTGGTGGCCTGAATGACTTCACAGCACTTTTTAGAAATTAACCTCCATGTTCCCCAACCTGCTCCACCAAAATCCCACCCATGAAAAATTAACACCTGCAATTATACAGCACCCATCCTAACTTCCAGGCAGGAGTGTGGTGTGTTTATTCCCACCCTCCCTGTAGTAATGCACTCCCACACCCAAGCAGGAGTTTCCATATAAGGAAAAGAATTTCAGTTTACCTTTGAACTTAAAAAGAAAATAGACTAGAATCCTCTGTGATACTCTCACTGTGGTTGGTCCAGTGCCAGCACAGGGGCACTGGTTGGGCTTTAGAAATGTCTCTCAACATCTGGAGCTGCTTCTACTGGCAACAAGTCAAGTTATCCCTCCTAAATCCTTATGTGTTTATTAAAGTGCACAAAAGAGCTCAAGTGCTTTTTGGGGTGTTTTAGCAAGGTGTCAGGATTCTCTGACACCTGTGCTCGGCTTTTCTTTTGTTTCTGTATTGCTTGTTATTTTGCATTTTGTTAAAAACGTTCATTTACAAAACACACCTGAAGAGCCATCTCGCAAAACCATTTTAAGCCGTTCTGAGAAGTGCAGGACACCCTCAGGGATTGATGCATTCACACCATGGCCATGTGTTAAACAGCATCACCTCCCCTCCAAACTCTCTCTGTGTTTAGAGCAGAGGGCTCTGCCGAGCTGTGGTGATGCTGCAGTGATTCAAGGGCTGCCCAGAGCTGGACTCAGGGCTCACAAGGAGGAGATGCTGTTCTAGCTGCCTGCAGGTGAGCAGCCTGTGCCAGCAGCTCCTGAGCTCTCCAGCATCTGACAACTGCAGACCAAAACCAGAGCAGAGTCAGAAGATGACCCATTTGCTCATTTGTTTCCAGTATCAAACCATAGATTTGTTTTTTCCTCTTTACTATGCAAGATAACCAAGAAGAGTGCATTGACTGTTAGTCTGTGTAAAACAGTGTCAAATTTGGCTACAACCGTGTTGGTATTTTGGGGCTATTTACTTAACTTAATGAGGAATGTGATCAGCACTAATGGGGAAAGCACCGTGTTTTCATATGTGTATGCAAATGTAAGTAATTAGGATGTGCAAACGAGGAGTAGGTGTCCAGGGGAAGGTTGCTGTTTGCTTTCTATCGCCTGTGCATGATAATTATCAAAATAAAATTTGAAAATGGTTCTCTCTTCTTTTACTCCGAGGTTAATAATACAATTCAGTGGGCTTTAAAAAGGCCAGGCTTGCATTACAGCTCTGGCACGTTTCCCAAAGTGTTTTACAAATTCAGAAGCTGATCTAGAGCCTTTAAATTCTTCCCTTGACAAGACAATGTCCTTTTCACAACATGGACAGCTGATCTGGACATGTGTATGACTGATATGGATGTTATTATTGTCAAACCCAGGTTTAAATTTAAGGTGCAAGAGAAATCAGCCCTGGTTTTCAAACAGGGAATAGAATTGCAGAGAATTTATTAATATTTGTACAGCTGATATTAACTGCCCATGAATCAGGAGCTTATGAGTGAGAGGTTTGTAGGGTATTTTTTAGGAAAACAGCCCCCATGGAGTCATTGCTCTTGAAATCATCTCCTTGAATATTTGTACATAATCGCTTAAATTAAAATGCTCTGATTAGAAAATCTCAGTCATGGAAAGTTGGGAAGTTTTAGCTGTGAAAAGACATTCGCCTCCTCTGAAGTCTTTGATTTCATCAGTCCTGAGCACACAGATCCTATAAAGAAATTGGAACTACTAGGATTCAGCTTAGAGCCTGCAGCCTGCCAAACACACTGCAGATGCAAGGTAAGTGTCAGTCACAGGGAGACAGTTCAAATACTGCACTAAAATTCAAGGAAAATCCCACAAAATGCTGTTATTTCTTCTCTAAACTCTCCCTGGTTTGTTTGGGTTGTTTTTTCTCCCTTCAATCTATTTTTTTTCTATTTACACATTAGCCTTTAAAATTATAACTAGATATAGTAAAGGTCTTAGCAAGTAAGACTGTAATCTGAGTAGTGCTTATAATTTCAACAAAACTTTGGTGCTTTGAATGATAAATACACAAAAACAAGAAAAAAAAAAAAGAAAAAAGAAGGCTGAAGCTGGATAGGGAAACATTCATAAATCTCTACCTGTTGACCAGCTGCAAGGAACAGTTCCAAACCAAATTCTCCAACAGCTCCTGAAGTGTTCAGCACACATTTCCCATTCTAATGTGTAATATCTGACCTGATGAGCCCCTCTGATCTGATCAATGCCACCCACCTAAGTGACCCCTCTGTTCAGTTGTCCCAGTGACCCAAAACTTAAAAAAGTAACAAACAAATCTCCCTTCACCCAGAGCAAAGCTTTGCTCAACATTTGCATCCTGCTCTTTGCTAAGCAAACGTCTTGCATCTTGGCTGGAACTTTGGGATTAGTGAAGGACTTAGAGATGAGAAAGGCTCTTGCAAAGACAAAAACCCTCAGGGAGGCAGAAACTGGGCTTGGAGCTCCACTGAAACTGTGTCCAGCTGTGGACACCACAGCTGAAAGAAAATATGGTCCAGTTGGAGGGAATCCAGAGAGGAGGAGGGAGAGTGATCAAGTTGTTGAGTGAACTGTGAAGCTGAAGAAAGTGGAGGCTGAGACCAAGAGTGTGTGTAGGACCCCAGCATTGAGGGATACAGTGAAAACACCACTGCAGGATACTTTTGTAGAATGAAGGAGATCAAATCTGTCTGAAATGGTACAGAAATAATTGTTTTAGTCTGGGGAAACAGGAACAAACCCTCCTGTGGGGACACCTTCCATCAGTCCCACTCTTTTCACGTATTCTTGTGACATCCCACAGTCAGGTAAGCATTTTGTCTGCATTTTGTCTGCATTTCAACCTGAGGACAAACCTCCATGAGCTGCAGCTACAGAGCAGTGCTGCAACACAGAGCAGCAAACAATTTCAGTCACTTCATCATTTTCTCCCAAAATTTTGACTAAGATAATTATTAGGATGAAGAAACAGAAAAAGAAAAGCAGAAGGAAAATCAACCTGCCTTCCTTACCCATTTCTGAACATCCCAGCCAGTAGGGCTACAAGCCACAGCCCCTTCCATGGGAATCCAGCAACCCTTGCTGGCTGCACAGCTGCTCTGCTTGAGGACACTCCTCACTGAGGTCATCTGTGCAAAAAGTGCACATCAGCAGCCTTCCAAAGGCAGCAGGATCAATACCCCAGGAGACAGCTAACATCACTTTCATTTCCACCCCAGTCCAAGGAAATAAAGAGCTGTGTCTTTCCACTGTCAGGCCCTAAGTGCCAGTTTATCAGATATTTTGCAAGGGAGCAATTTCCTGCTTCCTGCTTCTGTTCATGCCAGGAGGATAAAGAGAGAATCTTTGAAGGAAGAATTTTTCCTGCTGCTTAGCACAGGTGGAAGAAGGAAAGGAAAAGCACTTGTGTGAATTACCTGCCTCTGGTGAAGCAGAAATAAGTCCCAGAGGCTAAACAGGAATATATGATATTTAAAGAAAATGGAAATCGCCCTGTCTGGCTGAAAATTAAAAGTGAGGCACTGCACTGCACCAATCTGCCTCAAAGGTAACATAGGTTTTCCAGGAGCTCAGACCTTGTGTGGCAGCTCTGTGTCCCTCAACTCCAGTTTTAGTAAAAAAAAAAAGTAAGATAAGTTAGTTCTGTGAAGCAGGAGCTGGGCTTAGCTGTCATCATCAATAATTTAGGCACATAATGGAAGCATAAAGTTTGCACATTGTACCTAGGAAGGGACATATCCTTGAGAAGATATCCAAACTGTCTGCAAAACAGGGATCACATCCCAAGAAAGTGATTTTCAGGCAAAGGCACTTTAGCCAAATGCCTTCACTAGTGCCAGATTTTATTCCCCTTGAAGTGAGTGGACTTCTGCCATTGCCTTCAACAGAGAAAGGATTCAGGCAAAAAGCCTCCTTCCAGGCTGTTTGAATTTAAAACTTCAGCAGGGCTCAAGCCAGCAGGATAGCCTGAAAATAATGTATTACATATGTTTAAAATGGGCTTGCTTAACTAAACTGACTTTCAACAATTGTTTCAACAATTAATATGTTGAGAAGAAATTGCAAAGCTACAGGACTTTCAATTTTCTTATGGATCCCTTCCAACTCAGGACATTCTGTAATTCCTCGATCCTATGATTTTATGGACAGATTTACACTTTTTCTTAATGGATCTAAAGGAAATTAGACCTTCACAGGGAGTGTGACCCTGGCAATGCCATTCTCAAGTCACTTCATGTGTGCAATTGAATGTGTTAGGTAAGTCACACTCAGAATTATTTCAGATAACCTGGTTTTACCTCCAAATATAAGTGACACTAAGATCAAACCATGTCCAGCCACCCTAGCTCATAGAATAGGTGGGGATCTCTCAATGAACATTGGGTCTGTTCCTTTCTATCTTTCGCATAATCTTCCAACATATCTTGATTTTTTTCAAGCCAGCAGTTTGTAATTTAAGCCAGACCTATTGTGGCCTGTATTCAAATATTTCAGGGAATAAAACTGGTAAATACACCCTAGAAAAGACAATTGTGGTATTGGATATACTGAAGACCTCTATTAAGAAAAAAAAAAAAAAGGGAAACTCATGAACAGAATCAGTGCAGTGACCAATACTTTCTAAAATCATCACAATTATTGCACGTGCCCATATGCTCAGTATGGAAATACAGGACCAATCTTAACCATGGAGCAGCTCCAAATGTGGGACCATGCACAAAGTCTCTAGTTTTATCTAACATTTTCCCCACAGAAATGATCAGCAGCTTGAAAAATAATTTCTAGGACTGTTTAAAGTTCAAAAATCCCAGCTAAATTTTAAAAGGCTTCCCATGCTGACCAATTTTCTTTTTCCCTTGGAAGAGTTCAAGGACGCATACCAGAAAACATAAAGTAGTCCTAAAATTAAATTCATAGGGCTTTTACCATCTCATTCATAAATCAGTGAAGCTTGGAAGCCAAGTGGGATCTGTGCCATTTCTTCTCTTGGAAGGCTCTGACACAGAGCCGTGAACTTCTTGAATTTGGAAACTTCATTTTGATTTCCATCCCAGGATTATTCAGGTTTGGGTAAGTGCCTGTGATTTTCAGCCCAGGATCTGCAGGCACTGGGTGGTCCTCAGGGAACTTCCAGAGGCCTCTTGGCCAGCACAGAGCCAGCAGATGTGCATTAACTTCACAGGATCCACAATTCCGCTTGGAGGATATTTACCAACCAACGAGGTAAAGGACAAAAACTGTTAATTCCTGTTTCACGCATTAATTTTGTTATGGCTCAAATTGCTGTTTGCACGCCCCACAGCTTAACCATGAGCTAGTGGAGTGCTGTGCAGTCATTTTGGGGCTGTGAAGATGTTTTAGTTCCCTGTTCTCTGTCCCACTCTGCTCAGAGCCATCCCCTGCCCTGGCAGGATGATTCTGAGGTGTCAAACACCTCCCTGCTGAGGAGTTTCACCCTGGCTGGGTGTGATCCCCAGAGCTGGCATCACTTCCAGCCAGGAATGAACTTTCCCTGGGGAACACTCACACGAGCACCACTTGGATTCTTCAATTTTCAACCTCCACGAATGTGGTTTACAGAGCACAAGCTGCAGCAGGATGCAGTGAAGCATTTCAGGCCGTATCAATATTCAGCTGCATCTTTTAATAATTACTGCTTGGGTGCACAGCAACTATTAAACACAATACAGACAGATAATTTTCTCTCTCTCTCTCTCTCTCTGCAAAAACAAAAGGCCATAAAATGCACACATCTGCCCACTCATTACTTTGACTTTGCAATGGTTTAGGGCAAAAAAAGCCCAGTAGTATTTAGAGCAAAAGCAAACAGGCTTAAGCCAGTGTTGTCAACACCATGTTAAAGCTCTTCACTCTGCTCTGACTAAATACAACCAGCAAAGTGCCTGACAGTGTCCACCCAAAACTCTTACAAAATGGTTTGAAATTCTGATGCGTTGAAGGGCTCTTTTTTATTTGGAGACAATTTAAGTTTGTACTCTTAAATAAGAAGCCAAATCCACATCAAGAAACATGTTCAAATGTTCATTTTTAGGAGAATGTTCTGTAGAACTGGTCTAAACCAATTTCTCTAATGAGAATTTCTGTTGGAAAACAAACAAACAGAAAAAATTTCTTGGGTTTTATGTGTTCTAGCTGGCTGTTTCCCAGACAAAAAAAAAAAAAGTCTCTGAATTCAAATGTAATTCCTCAGAAGAACAAAGCATTTCAGGTGGGTTAAATAGCTCCTTTTGTCTTTCAAGATTGTATTCAACTGCTCGATTATGGTAACCAGCTTCAAAATATGGTACATTTTATTCCAGAGGATCTTAAAGGAGGTTTGGTGGCTATTGGTCCTCATGGGGAAATAATATTTTAAAAACTTCAACAGAAAAACAAGCTTCAAACCTTAACAGGGAATTGATATTCTTTAAGACTACCCTTCATTTTACGGAAAAGCAGGATTTTCAGAAGGAAAGCTTACCATCTCTGACAATAAAATTAATGAACTACTTTTAGTGCATTAAGTTAAGCAAGTGATAACATCTCACAGATAAAGTCCTGCATTGATAAAGTGCATCTACCTCGGTCCTCTAAGATTGTGCAGGGGCATTTTAACAAAGTCAAACCTACTGAATCACAACAGGGATTTGGATGTTTGCTTATTTGCCTCCACACTTAATCCAAACCCTCAGAAATTGTTGTTATGGATCCTATCTATTGGAAAATATTTTAAAAGAACATCTGAGGAAGGTTTAGACAGAACAATACTTTCTGAAGGCATTACCATCCCAAAGCTTAGCACCTACTGCAGGACGTTTCTAGAACACATAAATTTGATATTCCTTCTATGTATGGCTGAGAATTTATGTAATTGCCAGCTTATTTCTTCAGGCTTTTCTTCAGTTACTATGAGAGCAGCAGCTCCTTCCTAGGAAGGAAGCAGAGATTATTTCAAAAACTTCATCACATTACACAATTTGGTGTTCTAAGAAAAAACAACACCCTGTGATGGGACTCAAAGAACAACTCATGACTTGGTCTCGGTAAACCTTTTGAACAAATAAAGAAACTCCCAAGGTGGCTGTGCTCTGGAACAAGAGTCTCTTGTTAACACAGAGTGAAAAACAGGCAAACTGCCACAAACAAGTAATTCCCAACACTTCAGAGCTTCTCTTTGTATAGGGACTTTCCTTTTCCTGATATGCCTTCCCAAAGGTAGTCAAGTGTCTTGGGCCAAGCTAAATGGCTTCAAAATTCAAAAAAAGCTCAAAAGATTTATGAGTAGTTCTATGTCTTGCTATTTTGCTTGGTGATTTAAATTGTATTTTCTCTTTTTGGCTAATTTTTAGCAGCCTTTTATTGGAAATAAATAAATTTTAAGGTAGGTTTTATCTCTGTTATCTCCAGCTTTCTGGATTTCGAAGTCTAGCTGAGATCTCACTTAGTCACTGCTTAGAGAAAAACAACTCCAGCATCCTCAGGAAGCAGAATCTGTGAGGACTCACTGATTTCATTATTTCATTGACTGTGAGGAAACCCAGACTAAGCATCCCATGATATGGAGCTGCTGGAGGGAGACCAGAAAGGGCCACAGAGCTGCTCCAAGGGCTGGAGCCCCTCTGCTCTGG
>VZSR01003371.1:1432394-1504794 GCA_013398615.1 Brachypodius melanocephalos
AGCCTTCCCAAGGCATCACCAGGGAGATCTCAGAGCCCCTTCCAGTGCCTAAAGGGGTTCTAGGAGAATTGGAGAGGGACTTGGGATAAGGAGAAGCTGTGGCTGCCCAGGATCCCTGGAAATGACCAAAGCCAGGTTGGACAGCGCTTGGAGCAATCTGAGATGGTGGAAGGATCATCCAGTTCCAACCCTCTGCCATGGGGGTGGAACTGGTCAGTCTTGAAGGTCCCTTCCAACCCAAACCATTCTATGATTCTGTGATATCACGATTTCCATCTGTTCAGCAGCTTGAATCTCATCCTTAAATTTCCTTTTCTTAAGTGAAAATTGAGATTCCTCAATAAGAACAAGAATTTTAGAGTTGTGGCATTAACCATGCTCACCCCTCAAGAGCTGGCAAAAGCAGTTTAGTACCTTGTCACATTTGATGAATAAACTGCCTCTGTTTTTCAGGAGCAATAATGGGTTATGAAATGTGTGACCCTGGGCTCTACCCTGCTCCCAAAGCCAACATAAAGGGCTGTGTTGCTTTATTTTGTGACAGGAGTGCACCAGCTGCTCACATCCATCATCCCAACACCACAACAGCAAGGACAGTTGCAGATTTAGGTGTGGATGTAGAACCTCCCTGAAAAGATGCAGGATGAGGGTGGAATGGATCAATAACTGGATGCATCCAGCTACAATTATTGCTGAAAATTGACCCTCCCCATCTCTACAGTCTCTCTCAGCTGGACATTCTTTTGTAGATTTATGTGCTTTCTTAAGCTTTTCAGAACAGACTTCCCCTCCCACAAGCTATAAAATTTAATTAATCGAACACATTTTTCCAGGGCTGGAATTTATAAACCCAAAAATAAAGCAAGAAAAGAATTTATAAACAACTGTGTAGAGTGAGATAGAAAATTCATCAAAGCTAATTCCTTACCTCTGATACTCTCCAGTGGCAGATCTTATGGGAAAGAGGATAAGTAAGAAGACATTTATCGTGAAATCTTTTCCATGGCAAATTCTTCAGGCAGACAGCGGCATAAGGACTTGCCACTGCAGTTAATGGTTCCAAACTCATATGTACTCCTTGAAAAAGTCTTATTAGGTTTTGAGCACAATCATTCAGATTTCCACAGCTTTCTGGGGTAATTCAATTACACTCCATATGAAATACTGTTTCACTTTGTTTGTTTTGAGCTGCTTGACTGATAATTGAATTGGATGTCTCCTATTCTGTGTATTTCAAGAAAGGAAGACTAATGACTCCCTGCTCACTTTTTCAATGTCACTCGTTTTCTCATCATGTCCATCCTGGTTGTTGCTAAGCTAAAGGAAATATTTTATAGGATTTTTCCTTATTGTAGAAATTGTTACACACCTCTGGCTATCTTTGCCACCTTTGTCTGGTTTTTCCCCTCCTTTTGAGGTAAATTATCCATTCTGAGATAACATAACTCTCAGCAGATACAAGAGATGTGAATTCAAACAGGGTTGTGGTGGTTGGGATCTCCATTCTCATCTTAATGATCTCTAAGACCCCTTCTGCCTCCAAACACTTCCTAATTGCTGCCCCAGCCTGCAGGGTCTCCAAGATCCCTGCTCTGAGTGGCAATAATTAATGTAGAGCCTTTCACTGGGAATGGATGTTCATGGTAGATTCTTTCCACTTGGGTCCCTTTGTGTTTAGCAATGCTTGATTCCACCTGCCTTTCCCATTTCCAGCCACCCATATCATAATTCCAATGAAAAACTACCCAAAGGAGTCACATTTGTTTCTTACACCGCTTCTCCCGGTGTCCACTGAGGTCAGCAGAGAGAAATAAATGCGTGTACAGCTGGTCTCAGATGGATTAAGTTGCCACAGATTTTTACAAAGTTTTCAAAGCAAAAACCCACTTCTGAAATGGAAATGTTTTCCAACTGTGTTCAGCAGCTGAGCTGCACATTCTGGAAATTAGAAAGGGACTGCTTTACCCACAGAAAGGCTTGATGGCAACACCACAAGAAAAGAAATTGGTACCATAGCATAGTTATTCAGACACATTTTAATTCAAATTGGACGGGGTGGTGGGGGAGGAAATGCTGAAAGCCACAGAAATAGGATTTTTTTCCTCTCTTGCTTCAGTGTAATTTAAAACATCAAACCATTTTTAATGAGTTTTAGTAAACGAAGTCTTGCCTGTGACCTTCTATGCCAAAAATTAGCCTGGAGAAACTTTTTAAAGCTGATTTATAAATCTCATAAAACAGGGAGGTTGATGGTGGAAACAGTGAGCTCTGGACACCAGTACTTTTGCTGCCCTATTTTTAACTTTTAACCTAAAGAGAGGTTCTGTAAGGTGTATTTAACTTGTATCCCAGTGCTGAAATTCTGCCTGAGACTCTGTCCTTATAAAACTGTGAGTTTGATCTGTTCCACTCTCTTGGAATCGAGGAGAAAACCACATTAGCAAAATAAAACATAGAGAGGGAAACATGTACCACCAAGACCTTACCTTCGATAGAGGGCCTTCATTCACAGCAATAAACAGGAAAAAGGCCACAAAGCTGCCTGTGTGGAACCATAGCTTCCAGTGTTGTGGTGAAAAAGTGGTTTCTGCAGCCATTTCTCATTCTGGTGTAAGGCTGAATAAGGTTTTCAAGGTGCAGCCCTTCTTTCTGTCAGTATGGACAGGGTACTGTGAGTACAGTGTAGGATCTCTAGGAGACAACTGCCACACAGATAATTGGTAGTGACTAAGTGCATCAGTCATTTCTCTCCTTGAGGGTTAGTAATTATAGGATTTTGCCATCATCAGGTCTCCTGTGCTGCCTTATTGATCTCCTCGCCGACATTTCGTATGCTTTGGACCCTTTGCACCAAAATGAAATTTGGAATAAACCAAGGTCGTTTATCTCATATCCCAGGACAGTGATCATGGCCCCAAGGCTGTCAGAGCCCAACGAGAGTTTGTGATGCCTTGGGAAGGCTGACCTGAAACAGAGACTGGACAGAGCTAGAGGATAAAGTAGATATTTATTGAAAGGCCTCCAGGATCCACCTTGGGCAGGACAAGAGCCTGGCCAGGGTGGACCCAAAATGGTCACAAAATGGACGACCAGTCACAAGACCTTACATTTTTATAAGTTTTGGTCCATTTGCATATTGGGGTTTAATTGTCCAATTACAGCTCCAGGTTTTGAGGTCCCATCCTTCTTGTTCCTCCCTTCAGCCCACTCTTGTTTGTGCTTTTTGGGCCTGAAAGTTGTTCTTGATCTCCAGCAGGAAAAGGATTTGTTTTTCTATCTACTCTGTGCAGAGAGCTGAGTGACCCTGAATGTGAGGCTCAGAACTGCACCCCTGGGCAGCACAGAATGTGAAAATATGACAACTAAAACTTAAGGCATCATTTGGACAACGGTCTCAGACACAGGGTGGGATTTTGGGACTGTCCTGTGCAGGGCAGGACTTGGACTGGATGATCCTTTTATGTTCCTTCCAACCCTTTTCTCTCCTCAGCCTTTATTTCTTGCAATTGTTTCTCCATCCAAAAGTAAAGACATGTATAGAAATTACATAAACTCAAGGAAAACAAAATATTATAACAAACCAAAAAATAAATCAGAGAATCACAGAATCCTTAAGGTTTTAAAAGACCTCCAAGAGCATCAACTCCATCCTTTGACCAAACATCACCGTAACGACTAAACCCCAGCACTGATTGACACATTGAGTTGTCCAGATGAAATAATTTCGTTTGGAATTCACTTTCCTTCTAAGTTTTGAATTTAGGTAGTGCCACTGTCCACATGTGTGTTGGTCATTTAAATGGCTAAAAGGAATTTACAATGCAGCCCATCACAGTGGTGATTTTAGGTGCATAAGTGTGGTGAGATAAATGATTTGTTGCAGGAGCATTTCTTTCTCTTAGTTGGCTCTAAAGGAATGCTCAAGGACTAACTCAGAGATGAACTCCCTGCCCTGTAAAACTCCTCAACTCAGAGGAGCTCTGCTCATTTCCTGTCCCCACAAGAACAGGACATGATGCTGTGGCTCCATCCTGCACTGACCTGGATTCAGGCATTTTTCTAGATTAACACCTCAATTCTTTACTAATTTCTTAACAACCACTTGAATTGATCAAATTTCTTTGTGAGAACTTCACGGACTTCACAAAATGCTGTGAGCACCAACCTCCTGGCAAAGCACAGATTTCAGCCCCTCAAATACAGTTTAGAGCCAGCACCATTGTGATTAACACTGCGAAAAACAGGAGAAAAGTTCAGCAGGGATGATGACAAACAGCACCCCAGGGAGCAGTGAGAAAAAAGTGGTTTTATTCTGCACTGAGCAGGGTTGGCAGATGGAGATGGTGGTGGTGGCCAGGCTATTTTATGGTTCTATTGTTTTCTTGGGCATTTAATATTTTTTTTACTTCATTTCCAAAATAAGTACATGGGAGCCTGGAGATGTGGTGGATATTCATTCCTAGCTCAATTACTTACTGCACTAAATTAAGTGGTTTCTTAACCTTCCTGCACCTCAGATATCCCAGCTGTGAAACATCTGGGACTCAGGGAGGAGTTATCACCAGGTTCAACACAAAAGCAACAGCTCAAAACACACAATCCTGATCCTGGTGGTCACACTGCAAACTGTGAGGACCATCACAGCTTCAGTTGGAGACTGTGAAAAAATCTAGGCTTTTTTACTGGTTTTCCTGCCCACCCTAAGGAAAGCTAAAAATAAAATAATAAAAAAAAAAATTAAAAAAAAAAAAAAAGAGAGAGAGAAAGGAGGGAAGAGAGGGGAAAAAATGAAGCACTTCAAAAGGCAAAACTCATTGCCCAAGAGCATGAGATCTTAAAGTCTGATGTTCCATATGTCTATGGCTCTCAAAGTAGGGAAAGATCAAAACTGCAGCTCCACCACCCCTTCTTTACAATAACACTAATCACATTAGTCATTTCACAAGAATAACTCACTTTGATTTTGCCTTTTCTTTTTTATCTTTAATGGGTAAAGGTTTGAATAAAAAGATTTTAGTTCTGAGGGGGAAGAGCTGGTTGTAAAAGGATGAGGCTGCAAGGTGGAGGCTCTGGAAATGGTCACCACCTACAGAGAAGGTTTAAAATCTGACCCAAGGGTTCATTAATCTGCTTAAGGATATGTAACAGCTTCTGCGGTGTCCTGGCATGGAGGGAGGTTTTTCATTTTAAAGCTTTACTCTTCTTTTAGAGAGAAAAACAAAAAGAGAAATAAAAATAAAGCGTAAGCAGGAAAATATTTCGTTTATCATTTCTATGAGTTTTGTCATTGCAGAGGAAGAAGTCTGGCCTGATGTTGCCTGAACCCCTCTGCAAAGCCATTATGTCAAGGAAGAAAAGAGACAACAAACCAAGAAGTAAAAGAACCTCAAGGTAATCTCTCATCCTCAACACCTCAATTCAATTTTCTGTGCCAGGTTACAGACTGAGGCCTCTGAAGTTCTCCAGGAGAACTCAAAGGAGTCCAGGTGTCTCCAAAGTGGGACCATCCCATCTACTGCCTGAGCCTCTCCCTTAGTCCTTGCCACCTCATTTGCAGCCCTTTGCCTTATTGAGTGTTACTTTCTTTTCTGTTGTACAGAATCAAGGCCCTGATTTTTGGTGCACTAACTGTGAAGAAACAGATCAAGACAAATGGAAATGTGCAGAGATGTGTTTGGCAGTCCAGGCAAGATTTTCTTGTTCACATCAAAAATTCAATCACGGAATGACACAATGGTTTGGGCTGAGAGGTTAAAGACCATCTTGCTCACCCCCTGCCATGGGCAGGGACACCTTCCACCACCCCAGGTTTTTCCAAGCCCCACTCAACCTGGATTTTATAAATATTACCACATGAAACAATCACTTCAGCAGGCAGCACCTCAGTTTCCAAACCCCTGGACTAACTTGGTTTCCTGACTAGGGATGGGGGAGAAGAAGGATATGAAAATTACTCCAGAAAACGCAGCAACTGAATTCCCAAGCACCACAAATCTTTTCAGCTTCTGGTACACACAGTACATCAACCCAGTTTGTTGTCCCCTGAAGGAAGCTATTTTGTCATGACAATATTAATCAGATTTTCCCATTGTTTTCTTATTTTTTCCCTCCCCAAATCCTCCTTTCACTACCTCCTTCATTTCAAAGGCATTAAACAACATTCAGGCCTAAAAAGTCAAATTGTGCCATCAATTTCTCATTGTAGTCTCCTACAAATGAATAGCTGAGAAAAACTGTGCTTGATTTAAGAGGATTCACTTACTCTGTAACCTTTTAGCATGGGTAGATGTCTAATAAGCCTGCATGGAAAAGACAATGGTCTTTCTTTTCCCTTTTTTTCTGGTTTTGTTTTGGGGTTTTCTTTGTTGTTGCAATTGTTTCTACTTCTGCAATTGCAGTCCAGAAACTCGGCATTCACGAAAAATTAGAATGTGCAGCTTGTTGTGGAAGGAGCTGAAATTTGCAGAGATGTGAAGACCTTTTTTATAAATATAAAGGTTTAGGGAAGTGTGTTGATCCTTGGGACAAAGGATTTACAAAACCCTTGTCACTGCCAGAAGCCAAGAGGTGATTTCAACAGGGACCATTAGGCTGGAAAAACCTGACCAGCAGAGATTTCAGTCCTGTCATGGCATGAGGGGAGGAGAAGGGGCTCCCAGCTGGATTTCTGCTGTGCTAATCAAGGAAATTAGAAATGTTCTGGGTAAAATCAAAATCAGAACTGGCAGTGCAGGAGGAGTGCACTTGACTCAGGGTGCTGTGCCCTGTCTGAGTGGGGAGGGAAGGATCTGTGCTCTCCTCACCCATCTCTTCAGGATTTTGAGTCACAGCTGGGGTTAAATGAGTCTTCTCTCCTGCAGAAATACAAATGTGGCCTTTGCTCTATTGTAGATGATGTCTCCAAACCCCTGTCATTAATATTTCTACTCTGCAAATGAGGAAACTGTGGCACAAAGCACCTAAATAATGACACAGTCTGATTCTTCTCATGGGACATCATTTGGGAACTGCTCCAGTTCCACCCTGCTCCCATCAGAAAGAAAATAAAGGCTATATTAAATGTTATATAAAATTTGAAATTTCTAGTGAAAGGTGTCCCTGCCTATAGCAGGGGAGTTGGGGCTAGATGGTGTTTAAGGTTCCTCCCAACCCAAACTACTCTGTGACTGTGATCATATTTGAAAAAACAAACAAACAAACAACTTTTACTTTCTTTCTTTCTTTCTTTCTCTTTCTTTCTTTCTTTCTTTCTTTCTTTCTTTCTTTCTTTCTTTCTTTCTTTCTTTCTTTCAAAATTTAATTGAAAAAAGCAAATATTTATAAATTCAAGTGTCTGAAAATGACTGGTAGGCACTAATAGGAACAGTTTAGGAGGGTCTACACTCCATTCTAAGGAACTCAGTGTGAACATAGCTCCAAAATTCCATAAACAAAGTGCAGGTAGTACAAATTCCTAAAGCTATTGGAGCATCAATGTGCTCTACAATGTGATCACATGTGTCCAAAAGTGTAAGAGTAAGAACAGTTCTGTCAGTCTAGAGAAATGTGTGACTCAGGCATCAGGCAAGGGTTTGCTGCTATGATATGATAGAGCTGTCATATTTTAATATGTGATGCCAACAACAACAACAAAAAAGATTCATAGCTCCCTTCTCAGTCAATTTTAATCAGACTAGGGGAGAAGAACATTGTGGAGGGTGAACCACCATATGCTGGGGTTATATGAACACAAACAGACAAATTACCATTTCTATTTCTGTGTCTAGGTCTATCTGCTGCCCTTTTTTCATTAGAAGGTTAATAGGAAATCACTGGGGGGAAAAGAAAAAAAAGTGCAAACAGTATCTCTATGACAAGTTCTGGACCAGCTGTCTTAACTGGAGATCTTGGACTTCTATCCAAAACATGCATTATTTTTAGCTAAGAGGTCCCTGCTCCTGCATATGCAGGCAGGTTTGTTTAGCCTCCCACATACAAATAATTTAATGGATTTCTGGGGCTGCCTTCACAGTGAGCAGTGAACATCTGCTTAATGCTTGGAGGAGCAGCACCCTAATTTTCCAAATAAACCTCTTGACGCATAAAGTGGTAACTGACAGACAATAACTGTGCAAAATTAATTCCCTCCATATGTGTTTGCAAAGCCAAGAACACAAACTAATGGAGAGGGAAATGTCATTTTCGAAAGTCTGTGAGAGGTAGTTTCACAAGAGGTTCATAAACTGCCTCATGTGAAGGGTAAGATGATTTGTCAGTGCATTTGTGTCATGGTCATTCCTGGGGTAAACAGGGCATCAAACACATGCCAGTGTTTGATGTTTGTGGATTGTCCATTCCTGGCAGTGTCCAAGGCCAGGCTGGACAGAGCTCTGAGCAGCCTGGGATAGTGGGAGCTGTTGCTGCCTGTGGCTGGGGTTGGAAGTGGATTCTCTTTCAGGTCCCATCCAGTCCAAACCATCCCATGACTTTGTGTTTCTATCATTCTATGCAGGAATGACATCCCATCCAAACCATTCAATCCAATCAAAATCCATTCCACCACTTTATGTTTCCTTCATTCTATGCAGGGATGAAGAAGGGAAAGACTGTGGGAAAACTGGTAGAAGGGTCCTCCAATCAATGAGCTGGGCTGTGACTCTGTGCCTTGTTCCATTCCTCTCTCTACAGTGTCAGGAACCCTTTGTAACCCTGGGAGTTATTTTACCACAATCTCCAGAGCAGCACTCATGGCTGGAGTTTTGAATATCTCCCAGCAGCATCAGACTCCAGGAATCCAATGGAGAACACTGTTTTTTTCCATTGGAGAACACTGGGGTTTTTTCTATTGGAGAACACTTTTTTCTATTGGAGAAAACATTTTTTTTTTCCAATGGAGAACACTTCTTTTTCCTATGGAGAACACTGCTTTTTCCAGAGGACGTTTGGACCAATGTAAAGATTTCTGCTGCCACCTTCCACCTAATTCCAAGCACAGCTTTCTCACACAAGGGCCACATTGAAATAAGCGACACCCCTGGCTCTCCTATTTCACAGCAAGGAAAAAAAAAAGTGCAAGGGGTACTTTATCCCTACTTTTGTTGGTTGGTTTATTGGTTTATTTAATTTTATTTCATTTTTTCGGGGACAGACAGAAGTTAGGGACAAGGAGGTTTGGGGACTCCAAGTGAAAATAAGCAGAGCTCGTTTGGAAATGTGAAACTACTTAGTGGGGGGCAGAGAGAAGCAAAATGAAAGAGCCTAATTGCAACATGTGCTTTTGGAAAATAACATGCAATAACTGCAACCCAGAGCCCAGCCACAACAAAGTCAAGGTCAAGTTGCATGAACAGCTTAAACTGTGGCATTTCCTGAGTTTTACTTATTTGGCTTTACAGCCTAAGCATTTTGTTCTTCTAGTTATTTTCTATTCCATATATGAAACACATTCAACCTGCCCGTTATTCATTAGCAGCTGAAGTTTAAAAGGAAATGGAATAAAACCATGGGGGCTATGTGGGTTTGTGTGGCAAAAAAAAAAAAAAAAAAATCACTAGGGGACGTGTTGTAATATTTCTTTAGCCTTTTTTTTGAGGAACTGCAGAGTAAAATATTGCCCTCAGGACAGAAGGGAAAAAAAAAGTTGTCTCAGTGTTACATGAAGAAATTTCAGCCCTTAGCTCCAGGCAATCACAGCCTCACCAAGCTCCTATCCCATGGTGATATTTTTCCATGTTTTCCCTCCACAGTCAGTTTATAGGGTGGGAAGGACTGCAAACACTGTGGTGTGTTATGTGCACACGGTGGTTTGTTCTGGGTGTCTGTGAGGAGCTTGAGGTTTGTTCACAGCTATTCAGGCCACTTTATTTTATGTTCTCTGACCTTGTACATGCAGAAAGCTTTTTAGTTACAATTCTAGGCAGAGTAGTGAAAGCAGCTTCTCATGTCAAATTATAGTGGGGAAAATGGAAAAAAAAATTTAAAAAGCCAAACAAACCTCCTGTAAAAACAACAGCAGGTATTCAGACACCTTTCCTTTTTATCACATCCTCAGTTCTGCAAATAAGAAAACATATCCATCCAAAAAACCTCAGTGGAGGTCAATTGATTTTAACTGGGAGTCTCTATAGAGGAAACTTTGCCTTTGGAGAACTGTCTTCCTTTGTGCTGGTGATGTGGATACCCTGGAGATCCACATTTTTAGGAAGATGGTGTAAAACAATATGTGGGATCGTGGGGTTCCAGGAAAATTCAGGTTGGAAGGACTATCAGGACTATCTGAGGTCAGACCCAGTCACTCAGGAATTTGTCCAGCCTCAAGAAAGGCTGGAGACTGTGCAGCCCCTCTGGAAACCTGTTCTCAGAGCCAGCACTTGGAGCTCTCTTCCTCTCCTTGCCTCTCAAGTCTGATTCTTTTCAATCATGGAAGAAGTTCCTTTTGAAGAACCTCAGAGACAAGGTATTTGTCATCCAACCTCGCCCTCAAAGCTGCATCTTCAAGGGGATGGAACTCTGCATGGCTCATGTCATCAGTTAGGAATCTTGGTATCATGAAGGGAAAAGCATTTCCTTCTTTGTCACTGATATGGAAACGAGTCCTTTTTTTGTCACAGACACTCATCTCCTGGAAACTGCTGGTTTAGATGTTAGATTAGCTCATTTAAATAGAAGTGAAAATTTTAATAAGGTGTTCCAGAGGAAGTTCAGTGGAAGAACAAGGGAGGAACTGTAGCTGCAAGGTAAGTAAGAGGATGAGAGGCAGTAAGAGTGTCAGTGGGCTGGGCTGAAGAAAAGTGATTTTCAGAGGACAATTACAAGGATTTGATGCTGACAATGATCTTGATAATGTTTTCACTAATAAACTTGGCAAAACTGAGAGCATACTAATTAAACTGTTGGCAAGAGGCATCACTGACACAGGCATTCAGTCTACTGAAGTAATTGAACAGGAACTGGAATAACAGAAATGGGATGAGATTTAACACTTTGGAGTGATGAGGTCACACATTTGGAGATTAGGAACTATTAATCTAGTAAAGCTTCAAGATTTCCAGTACAAACAGCTGAGAGGAAAACATGACAGGGTGTGTTGGTCAGTCAGGGGATGGCTGTGAGGCACTGACATGGCAAAGCCATCAAAAAGACAAATGTGATTCTGGAGGCTCCGGGTTGAATGCTTCAAGGAGCAGTCAGGAAATGTTAATTGTGCCTGCCAAAGCAGCTGTTTTCTCATCTGAAGTTGTGCACACACTTCTAGCCAGCCTTGTCCAAAATATTAAACAGAAAATATTACATTTCTGTTTGCTAGAAGAAAGAAATTGAAATCAGATGTTAGTGGGAAAAGAGTGATTCCACCCTGATTCGTGATGTAAGAAAGAGCCAGCATGGGTCAAACAGGGAACAGAAAATAATTTCTCCTTACAGGATGTCACCTAATGAGCCATTTCACAGGGCAAGGTCAAATGTTGTCAAGTTCTGCCAAGGGAGGTTCAGGTTGGATATTAGAAAAAAATTCTTCACTAAAAGAGTGGTGAAGCACTGGCACAGGCTGCCCAGGGCAGGGGTGGAGTCACCATCCCTAGGGGTGTTTAAAAAGTGTTTTATTTTCCTGACTCCATTATATAGATGTCTAAAAAAAGGTCAGAGATTGGAGAATGAAGTTGCCACCTCTCCAACCTCACTGGTGAAAATCACAGTCCATCAATTTGTCTCCTCCCAGAGGAGAAAAATGTAAACAAAAGACGATAGATCCAAATATATATATTGTTTACATGAAAGTCCATGAGAACTCCATTGCAAGAGTGCAAAAACATCAGAAGGCTAGAAAATCAGGGCAACAGTGAGCAGGTGTGGGCCTCCACAATATGGTTTACTGGGAGGGGTGGCACTTGGACAAAGGTTGGACTTGATGGTCTTGAGGGTCCTTTCTGACCTCAAGGATTCTGTGATTTGCCAAAAATGTATTGGATGGTCATGAGAGACACATCCCACAGTGCTCAACAGCTTCAGGTTATCACAGCAACATAAACCTGCTGACACATCTGTCTTATTTCCCAGTCAAACCAATTTATAATGTTTTCCTAACAAGATGAAATGGTTTGTGAAATCTTGGAAATTAGCTTTTTCTGTTCTTCCATAGAGTTTTCTGCCTTTTCTGTCTCTCAGTTAAATGATAACTGAGAACACAAAAAAACAAAAAATATTCAGGAAAAGACCCTTTCTAAATGATGGAGATGTCACTGTGCTCAAGATGAGGGCTGGACTGGTGGAATGAGGGATAAAAGTGTCATAATCCTTCCATCTGGAATTGTATATTTTTAAATCAGGTTTTGCACACAGAAGACTCCAGGTAGATAATGAGGAAACTGAAGTTGAAGGCAGGGATTGAAAGCAAGTAAGTAACCTGATAAATTAAAGAATTTACAGCTATTCAAGGTTTTACTAGGCTTTGTTTAAACAGGGCCAAGAGCAGTGAAAAAATATCTGTCAAAATAAAAAAAAAACCCAACCAGTTCCATGGATGTTTATGAAAATTATACTTTCATTTGCTTGGAGGGGGAGAAGAGAAAATAAATTTCTACTGAATGTTGCAGCAATTATCAATATCAGGTCAAAAATACCTTCTCAACAGCTGCAGTCTGTGCTGCTACACTGTGATTTTTATAACCCAGATCTTTCCTTGCCCATTTTCCACCACATCAGGTTCCACAGTCTAATTTCTACTTTTTAAAAACTGCTCATTCCAATGGAAGAGATAATTTAATTTATCAATAAGCCAATTTTAAACCTACATATTTTGTTTAATTTTTAAGACACACCAAGAACATATTAGCAGATACCTATCAGACCCCTCAAGTGTAAGTTTCTTGAGAAAAAATCTAGAAGAGAGATTTAGGAAAAAGAGCCAAGGCTGAAAAACTGCAATTCCCTCTTTGCTGTGGTCTTAGCCAGGAGTAAATCCACTGAATTCCTGACTCTGACCCAGAATTAAAGCTGTCTCAGCACGCAGGAATTGAATGGTGCAGTGATGAAACCTGGAGCTAAGGAAAGAGAATAGAAAAATAACAATTAAATTATACTGAAGTTCATCTTTAAGACAGAAAATCACCAGAACTCATTGCTGTGTTGCATAATCCATCCTACACATATCCTCATTTTTCTCACTGTTAAATTTTAAATGTTTTGCACAAAGAGTTTGTGACATTGCAAAGTGTCTGGAGACCAAAGCAATATTCCTTCCTGTCTCTCGAGGAGCCAAGCCTGTGTACAGCCAACAGAGCAGCGTGCAAGGAAATGCACACACTTCAGAAAAAGGACAGGGAACAAAATCCCCAACCTCACTGCTTCTGCATGTCAAGAAGGATTTCACTGACATCACAGCTAAGTGGAACTGAACGCTCTCCACAGCCATCCAGGCACAGAGAGGAACAGAGGGGAGAAAATAAAAAGATAGGAGCAGGCAGGAAAGCGGGCAAATCGAGTATCACGCACCCGGTGCGATAATCACAATGAGAGTGACCAGACTGCACCTTGAAAGGTCACAGTTCTTTGGGTCCTGTGAGGTCCTGGGTGTGTGGATTTGCACAAAAAGGCATCTGGCAGGAGCCAGCCCCTCCACACACCCCCATCTCCATCCAGGCACCTCCCAAGGGCGCTGTCGTCAGAGTTATCCCAGATCTCCCAGGGGAATCCCACAACCAGCTGCAGGGCACTCAGACCTCCCTTATGGGACTGTGCCTCCACATACTGCCCTGCCTTCCATGGGTGGGGGCTGAAACAAACATCTGAGTCCCAAATCCAGAGGTTTCTCTACTTAATAAAGCAGGAAGTGGGTGAGGATTTATTGACAGAATGCTTTGCAGCCAACTGATGTGAATTGTTGATGGAAACTAGGAAGAAATGCGGCATTAATCGAGTTGTGCTGAGGTCTGGGAGAGATCACTGCATGGAAGAAACACAAAGCTGGCAGAGATCTGACTTAGCCAGCGTGTAAAACAGGTTTTACACAGCATTTTCCACAGTGGATGCTTCTCTGTCACTGAAATTCACAGCAAAACTCAGCACAAATAACCCCAGGTTTAGAGTCACAGGAGCAAAGAACTGACATGAGAAGATCATCAGCTACTGATTTCCTCCTAATTTTGAGGTTAATTATTTTAGCAAGCAACAATATTTAATCAAATGTTAATGGTAACAAAAAAAGCCTGAATTCAGTGGCACATCAGAGCCCTGTGTCACATCTGTGTCCAGCAGCACAAGTCACCAATGCCTGCCAAAATCCAAAGCTCAAAAGACACTTCACAGATATTCAGGGCAGGTGTTTAGTGAAAGCCAAGCATCTGTACCCCCTCTATAGCCAATGGAGAGCATTAGCTAATTGCAGAGGTGCATTCATTTTACACTTAAAAGCACACAGCTTCCTGAGATAAGGTGCAAGTTTTTCAAAGGTAAAGACAGGCAATGGTTTCCATCACGGACAACCACTCAACCATGGACGAGGTGGTCACCTGGAAGTAGGTTGTGGCTCAGATCCAGAGCATCAATTGATTTTGTGTCTCTGGATTTATTAAAAAAAAAAAATTTAAACTGAGGTGTTACCCTGGAAACTGAAAGAATATGGAAAATATTAATTAAATATTACATTAAATATTCTATTAATTGAATAGAAATTACAGCAGTCTGTGCTGCTTTACTATCTGGAATTAGAAGAATTCTGTTAATAATGAGTCATTATTTGCATTTGGTTTCCCATGAAAGGACCTCTAATCCTTCAGAGGAGCTCAGGATACCTCTAAAAAATGAACATGCAGAGAATGTGAACCAAGGCAAGAGGGATTTCGATGTTGGTGGCTGGGAGGTGGATAAAACACAGGGGTTCAGATTTTTCAGACTGAACCACCTCAAGAGCTCTCTGGAAACCCCAAACTAAAGGAATCATCAACATGTGAACACTGGAGGCGAAGCTGTGATGATGTCAACACGCACCAGGACCTGAGATCCTCTCCCTGCTTCCCACCAGGAGTTGCATAACCACATCAGTGCATTAGTGCTCCTGCAGGAGGACAGCCAGGCACGGTCTGGGAGCTTTATGGTTTCCTGACAGGAGCTGGCTCAGGTCCAGCCAGCTGAGAGCTTGGGCAGGGGAGGCTGGGGCTGCCCGCACCACACCCCAGGCAGAACCTTGGCTCTGTTTGAATCTGCAGTGGAGCATCTGCACCCTCCAAGGAGGGGCTACAGACAGTCCTGGTGTTTGGTTATCAGAACAGCTGTAATTTATCCTCTAAAGAGGGTGAGGAGCAGCTGAGGGAGCTGGGAAAGGGGCTCATCTTGGACAAAAGGAGGCTCAGGGGGCACCTCATGGCTCTGCACAACTCCCTGACCCAAGATCATAAGGTGTCTCTTCTCCCAAGTAACAAGCAACAGGACAAGAGGACAGGGCCTCAAGTTGTGCCAGGGGAGGTTTAGATTAGATATTGGAGAAAAATTCCTCTCCCAAAGGGTTGTCCAGCCCTGGCACAGCTACCCAGGACAGTGCTGGAGTCCCTATCCCTGGCAGGATTTAAAAGCCGTGTGGTACTTGGGGACATGGGTTAGTGGTGGCCTTGGCAGTGCTGGGTGAAAAATTGGACTCTATGATCTTAAGACTATTTTCCAATCTAAATGAGTCTATGATTCTAAGTTCCTGCTGTCCAGCAAACAATAAAATTCCCATGTGGGCTTTAAGCCTCAACTCCAGACACTGAGCTCGGGATGCAGGCTGTGCACCCAGGCACAGATTAAGGCAGGTGGTCAGATATGGAAAAGCAGTGTCAAAAACCCCAGGTTCTATTTCAATTAATAATCATCTCAAAGCAAAATGCCAAGAGGAGTTGAGCTGTTCCAGGCTGCACAGAAATGTCCAGGAAGTCACAGCCATGAGGGGACTGGGGAGCTGCCAAGGACAGTGGCAGAGAGCATTACCTAAAATGCTTAGATATTAATAGCAGTTAAGGGGGGGGGATTTTTAAATGCACCATTAATATGTTTAAAACTCGGTTCCGTCATCTTTAAAACTGAATCAGACTCTCGGTAATCCCCACTTTGGCCCTCTATAAAGCAGTTTGTACCCATGACACTGAAAGGACCTTACAAAGAGGGCATTACCCTCCTCACGCTCTTGAGGGATTCAAGGCACATGGGCATGGGAGATCCTTGGTGGCAGAATTAGAAATCAAACAGGGATTTTAGCCTTGTCTCTTCCACTTGTCCTTACCTTTCTGCCAGTACAGATATCAAACCCAGGCTGTCACACCTGCTACAACCTGCACCGAAACCTCCTCTGGGGTTGATATGCTAATTTTTTGTGTGTGAACTAGACCCATTTCTCCAATATTAATTATAATTTTAAAGTATCTTCTGTCTCTTACTAGTTCTACTGGTCTGTCCTTACAAGGCATAGCATTTCTTTTTATGTTTTTTAATTCAGACTGTGATAACAAAGTAGTCCCTTCTGGCCTGAAAAAATGTAAGCTCATCAATGTTTCAGGCTGGAAGAAATGCTGTCACTAAATATCAGGCAACATCTCCTTTCCTCTTCCAATCTTCTTCAATGTTTTTGTCTCACTGGATCCAGTAAAAACTTGGTCTCTTAAGCTACAGCAACCAGTCCCAGCAATGAGGTTGCATTTCTGCTTGGGGGATGGTTGTGTTTTTTATTTCCAACCACGTGTCCTTGCTGTCAAATTCCATGTCATTTTTATTTAATCTGATTCTCTATCAAGATGATTCCCTGTCTCCCAAGCCTTCCTGTCTTCCAGCTGGACATTTTTTTAAAGCAGTGATTTGCAAAACATTAAAGAAGGCATATAAATAAATTACTGTCTGGAGAGTGAGTCATCATTATTTAATGGGACTGTCTCATAAAAAGAGGCTGTTTGTTGGCAAAGCAGGCCCCTGCTGCCCCCAAATTTATCCTGCTGCTCCCCAGCCTCCTGAGGGTTTGTCCTGCTCTAGCACTTTCTGGTATTTTACTTCCTGGTAAACAAGGTTTTGATATTGCAGGAATTCAGGGGACGACAGCAAAGGCACTCCAAGACCTGAGACACAAGAGCTGCCCTGTTGTAAGGTGGCTGCAGCATCATGGATTCACAGGATCATTAGGGATGGAAAAGACCCTTAAGATCATCAAATCTGATTGTTAAAGAACAAGACACTCTGCAAATTACAGTTTTTTCATTTCTATGAGTTTGGGATCTAAATTTAGGAAATATTTCCTGAGAGAAACCCGAGTGTGCTCTTCCAGAATGCAAGGGAGGGGAGAAATACCACAAGGGTGGGTTTGATCAAGTCTGAAATCCCTCCCTCTTCTACCACCCCCACTCACTTGGGTCTCCCAGCATTTCTGCAGAGACTGAGCTTATTTCTTCATGCCTAAAATTCTGTTAAATAAGCCAACAGGGAGGATCCAATCAAAATGAACCTCAAGGACTACTTCATCTTCTGTCCCATCTCACACCTGCTGTGGCCTAGTTTCCATTTATATTCCGTATATTCAAACCCCACACAAGAGCCATGCAATGAACCCACCTGAGGCTTCTGTTCAAGTTCTCTCTTGTCCTCATCACAGTGTTGATCTGCTGGCTCGCAGTCCCTCAGCACTGCTGCTTTCCAGGCACCATCCTTCCAGTGGAAAATCTCCAGACAAGTAGAGGAGCTGCACATTGCTACCTTTACAAAATTATGTTGCAAAGCTGTAGGAGAAGGCAACACAGATGACCTCATCACTGATCAGTAACAGCTGTGTTAATTACCCAATTAAGCCTCACCCCTGATGGGTCACAGCTGTATCCAATAAAGGTAAGTGGGATAAAAGAGAGTGACCCAGCTGGTCAGGGGAGGGTCATGAATGAAGAGAAGGATGAAGAAAAAGGATCCTGGCATGAGAGAATCGGTGCTGTGAGGTCGGTCTGGGTCTGCAGTTGGAGCCTGTTGGTGGAACCTGCAGTCACAGTCTAGCTGGTAAAAGCCTGCAGTCACAGTCTGCACACTGATCCCTGCAGTCACAGTCTAGCTGGGTAAAAGCCTGCAGTCACAGTCTGCACACTGATCCCTGCAGGCAGAGTTCAGCAGGCAATAACCAGCAGTCAGAGGCTGCAGGGGAAACCTCCTGCAGGAGCTGCTGCAGCCAGAGTCAGTGAATGGTTGGAGTCAGGATGGCTGAGCTGTAAAGAGGAATAAACCAGGACTCTTTTCATGCTGTGATCAACAAGGAGTCTGTGTCTCTGCTCATTTCTACCATCTAACAAGAGGGCTGCTGCAGCACAAAGCCTCCCAAAAAACTCCGGTGATCAAGCCAAAATGTGGCTGTTCTTCATTTCCACTTCTTCATCCATGACTCTTCTGTAAGGACATGGCTTAGATAATCCTGTGTATGGTGAGGGGGTTTTTGAGGATTTTTTTGTTTGATTGTGATGCCCTGCTGACAGGCAGAGTTCCCACTGATAGTGACCACAATACTGACAAATTCCTTTTCATTCCCGTTTCCTTGAAGTTCTCACCCATTCCTCTCCCTGTGCAGAACAGATGTGACCTTGGTGCTTCTATTTTATGCTCTCAGTAGATTTTGAACAGGTATGAGAGGCTTTGTGATGAAAATTCCAGCAAGGAAAAGGATCAGGTCTACGTCTGGTGCCAACCAGTGCAATTCCTATGAAGCAAAAACCCAAGAAAAATTGAACGTTTAAATAACTTCCACTGAGAACCTGAAGACTCTTTGTGCCTTTACATAAGATCTAATACACCTGAAGGCCCCCCCATGCTATATTAAAAAAAAAAGTACTGAATAATAATATCCCACTTTTAAATTGGAAATTTTATTTTCATTTTCTACTAAGACTATTTCCAGAGGTCACAGAGCAGGAGGGTAGAGCACCTGAGCTAAGGATCAGCCTCTCTCCATCACTTACATGTGGAATGGAAACCAAACACTACATTTCTAACTAAAGGATCTAAAAGTGCCTTTCTTCATTAAAAAGTGACTAAGGAGGACTAGAAAACAACCTATGAATCCCAAGTTACGGCGCTTCGAGTAACAAAAGGAAATTGGGAGACATTCCAACAGATGGGAAATTAAATTAAATTAGGCTTGGACAGGAATCTTGTTGTTATTAATGAGTGCCAGCCAACAGCAGTGGTTACACTGGATCTGTGTCACCAGGTATGGCAATCCTGTTTCTTAGGAATGATAATTTTTACTACCTGAGGAATGCACAACAAAGGGATAGAAAATTATTATGCCTTTATGCAATGAAGGCTACAAATCAGTGACCAAGGTTCTGTCCCCCTTTACCCTCCATCTTCTTCCTTTCATTGGCTGAGAGCCAGGACAGAAAATATGTTTATCCTCAGCAAAACTCTGGTAAAGTGAGCAGAAGAAAATTAAATAATTAGCTGCCTTTTAAAAAAAGAAACTAACTAATTTGGGCTTAATTCTTTTCTACTTACAAAGATAATCATCCTAATAGGTATTTTGTATTTGGTTATGGTTTATCTAGAAATGGCAATTATTAGCATGCCTTGACAATGGAACAAGCCAAGCTACTAACGAGGTGTAATTATAACATAAGATATATATAATTAAACATTATACATTGACAAGCCCTTGGCAGCCTGCAGTGAGCTAATCTCGTGGTATTGCTCACAAGGGTTGGGAGCATTCCGTGCCCCTTCTGAGCTAAATGCACGTTTGGATAATACATTTTCCTTTCCCCAGCTCTTCCTGCAACTTGATCGCATATTCCTCATTTCCTGGCAGTGTTTAAAATGGAATTTTAAAAGATCCATTCAGACCTATTTGCACAGCAGCCCAGAGTAATGACCATTACTTCAAATTGTGAGCGCATATATTTGATATACTGGGAAGTGCCAGTATCCTGTATCCTGATGGATTGAGCTACTGTGATGGCTTATGATTTTTTCCTGGAAAAGATGAGGAATATATGCAAAAAACCCACCTGGTGTTGATGTTCATGTAACAAAACCCATAACCAGGTGATAAATTGCATTTTCATGCCCTCCTTACTTGCACTTTAACCTTTAGTGGTCTTCCCTCCCAGTTCCTTCTGACTTCTGGAATCTCTGACTGCCTTCAAGCAGATACTGTAATATTTTGCACAAAACCATGTAAAGTTTTTTGGGCTTTATCTCCATTTGACCTAAACAAGAATTTTTTCTTGTCTGAGGTCTTGTTTCATTTGGATGCAGCATGAGCAGTAGTGTTCCCATGCAAGCTGAAAAATCAAGTATCTAATAATACACAGAGTTTATAAGCAAGAAGAGGAATTTTGTCATTGCAAAACAAAGATCTCCACCTCTATCACAGGGCCAGCATTTGCCTCTCAGTCCCAAACTATGACGTATAACCTGTGTTGTCCTCCAATTACAGAAAACACTGGTTTAGCTTATTCTACATTAAAGGGTTTTCAAACATTAGCTTAGACTTCTCCTCTCTCCACATCCTTTCCAGGTGGACTGAGGGTGAGTAAAGCACATATGGAATGAAAAATGAGTCACCAAATGCAACAGTTCTGGCTTCTTTTTCCCTACCAGGATTGGGATTAATACATGGGAGTTGAAGCTCGTGTTTGGACTTCCATGTTTATTTTTTCTTATCTGTTTACAGACTCACGAGCCATGAGCTCTAACTAGCAAGTTAGAGAAATGAGGCAAAATGGAGCACCTCTAACTCTTTCCAAGGTTATTCAAGCACTAATTACCAAATAACGAGGGGACACCTATATTATTTATATTTCTGACCCAATAATGACCACCCAGTGCAGACCTTTTTCACCCAGTTACAGAAAACCACCCAAACTCATGCAGAAGAAGGAAGAAGAAGGTGAAGAAGAAGGACTCAGACAACACCTCAAACCGTCCGTGTTGTGCCATATATATTACTGTATACTAAACCCTAAAATCCTCAGTTTCTAGAATTCCAACAACCAAAGGCTCTGAGGCATGTTGAGGCTGGTTCCCCTAATCATGAGTAATGCAGCACTGCAAGTGTGCACACTCCTGCCTCCCTGTACCACAGAGGTATCCAAAAGTTAAAGTATTCTATGAATACGACAATGTAGCCTTTTTTTTTTCCTCTTCTACTTCTTCTACTTCTTCTTCTCATGAATAATTAATAGAGAGCTCTTATTGCTTCACTTGAATGCTCATTTCCTACCCACTGGCAGGAAAACATCTGTGGTCAGAAGCTCAGCTGGTGCAAAGGGGTGTGTAATGGACAGTGGATGGCTTCTGCCAGCTGATGATCTGAAAGAAGATATTTCAGCACTGAAAGTCTTCCATTTCTGATTAGACAGAGAAGAGAAACTCTGTGTGATGTGAGCAGCAGCTCCAGAAATCAGTATTTTAAAGTTAGAAGTTATCTGTGCTTTGCAAGTAGACTTAAAATTTTGGGACTATTCCAAGATCACTTTTCTTCTGCTGTGGAGTCTTTTATATCAATGTCGAGATCATCTCCACAACATCTTCCCACACAAAGCATCATATCATCATTATTTATCACATTTCTTCTCCTGTCTCTGCAGCAAGACAAACACATGCAGTGAAGTGTTTCCCTTTCAAAGGGTTGCGGGGTCGGTTTTGTTTCTGTTTTTAAGGATATTATTAATTAAGGGACATGAAGTCTGGCTGTCTTTTAATACATTTATATGTTTTTATGGAGGTGTGAAACATAGAAAAATAAGGCAAATATCTAGCCCTTTGCAGGAGGGAGGCAAAATTTTTGAGGATATTGTCCTGGCCTCAGTAAATCTGCTGCACATTTGACCTTTCACTATATGGAAGAAAGTCACAGCGTGGCAAAGAAATGAACTTTTTGACCATGACATTTACTCTGGAGATTTACAAGGACTTTAAGATATCCTGAGCTTACATCCCACGTCTTGGAGAAAACAAACAAGTTCATGAATGGCAAAATAATATGCTTCATATTTGATTTTTAAAAAATAGTAAAGTTATGATGAATCTTTGTAAAAAGCATGGAAACATAGAATGTTTTTGGTTGGGAAGGACCTTAGAGATCATCTTGTTTCATCCTATGCCATGGGCAGGGACATCTTCCACTGTCCCAGGTTGATCCAAGCCCCGTCCAACCTGGCCTTGGACAATTCCAGGGATCCAGGGGTAGCCACAGCTTCTCTGGGCACACTGTGCCAGGGCCTCATCACCCTCACAGGGGAGAATTTCTGCTCAACATCCCATCTAAATCTACTCTCTTTCAGTTTGCAGTCATTCCCTGTTGTCCTGTCACCCCATGCCATTATAGAAAGTCTTCCTCTAGCTTTCTTGTAGGATCCTTTCAGGTACTGGAAGGTAAAAAAAAAAAAAGGAGAATTCATTTAAAAAGATAGATCATGTGGTATTTTTAGCAATGAAAATTGGAAATAAAACCCCTACAGCTTTTATATATTCTTATTTTATTCTTTAACTCAATCAAATCAGTAAGAGAAGGTAAAATATTGGCAGAAAAGCAAAGTGATAAAGAGATAAATACATTGTTTGAGAGAGAGATCCACAGTGAGAGTGGAGAGGTAGAGGAGGAAGGTGGGCAGCAGACCCAGAAACTGGGTATGAGACCTTTGAGGCAGGATTTTCATTCAGGGATTTCTCCACTCAGACCACCTTCAAAAGTATAAATAGTTCATTCCCTTCAGCACCTGAGGAGGGAGGTGACAACCATGTTACCCCATTTCGTTTAATGGAAAAGAATGTTGTTTTTCCCCTTTGGGATGACAACACTGGATGGGCAATGATTGACAGATCCCCTCCGTGGATCCTGCACTGTTATTCCATGGAAATCCCTCTTCTTGGCATTAAAGTCAGAATTTGGACTGGTACCAAGGGAGTGATGCCTTAAGTTTCAGCTTTCATGTTTTTCAGATTCTGTGCTGCCCGGGGGTGCAGTTCTGAGCCTCACATTCAGGGTCACTCAGCTCTGCACAGAGCAGGGAGACAAAACAAATCCTTTTCCTGCTGGAGACCAAGGACAAGGGTTACAAGTTTTCAGGCCCAAAAGCACAAACAAGGGTGAACTGAAGGGAGGAACAAGAAGGATGGGACCTCACAACCTGAAACTGTAATTGGACAATTAAACCCCAATACGCAAATGAATCAAAACTTATAAAAGTGTGAGACCTCCTGACCAGTCGTCCATTTGGGTCCACCTTGGGTGTAGCCCTGGCCAGGCTCTTGTACTGCCCAAGGTGTATCCTTAAAGACCTTTCAATAAATATCTACTTTATTGTCTAGCTCTGTCCAGTCTCTGTTTCAGGTCAGCCTTCCCAAGGCATCAGGAGGACACCAGACTAAGCATTCACCTGGGATCCTGTTTAAAGCTCCAGCTCTTTGCCACACCTGACTTCCTCATGAGACTTCTTTAGAGCATTATGTGTTGCTGTGTGACTCTAAGAAATTAAGTCATCATGGCAGGACAGGCAAAGAGTCTTCCTTTGGGCTTCAAGGAAAGGATAAAAACACCTGAACAAGGATTTGACTGCAAAGGAAGAAAAGGAAGTCCAAGAACTCCTTTCCACTTTGTTAGAAAGAGTCACCAGTGCAGAAGTAGTTGTATTTCACTTAGAGCTTGGGCAAAGAGAACAGAATGTGTGTGGAAAAGGTTTTGGCTATTTGTGCCTGTTTGTCCTTACTGCAAGGAGCTGCCTCCTGACTTCCTCCCAGCAGCTCAGTAAAGCCTTGCTGCCTATTCCAGCACAGACCTCCCTCTGACACAATTCCCTCCTCCAATTCTCAGAGCCAATCTTTCAATGCCAAAACACCTCCTGCCCACCCTGCTTTGTGCAGTGGAGCCTTGGTCGGTGACCCCAAGCCTTGAACAACAATAAATAACAAGGGTAGCACTGAGGGGTCCTCAGTGCTGGAATAAAGTTTTTAACTCAATCCTCTCAAAACAGAGGAGGCGGGGTAGATTAATCCAGACAACTCATTTTCAATCCGCTCTTTCAGCACAAGCTGACATAACTCACACTGACATCTTTGGGACCCAAAGAGCAACAGCCATGTTAAACCCAGTCAGAGGAAAATAAAGAATGTTGCTATTTTGTTTCTATCCATCGATTCATGTCACCTTCGTTGATTTTGGCTTTCTTCTTTTTTAGTTATCTGCATTCCAGAAAAATAAATAAAAGCTTTATTTATAGCAGAAGTGGGGTTTTTTACTTGTATATGTGGCAATTCCTAAATAAGAACGAGTATTAATTTCATTTTACAAATATGGTTTGTATATATAACCAGTTCAAACTACTGTACGAGAGTCAAAAATATGCCAAGCACTTCCAAACTTACAGAACTGTGACTAAACTTGGTTAGGATTCAATAAGCTCTGCAGAGGTTAATTAAATTTGTATAGATTTATTCTTCATTCAGCACTGTAAAAGGCTCTTCTCTTTGGCTGTCATTGCCAAGTTGGTGATGGGGGAAACTGAGAAGTCTGATCTACATCAATCTTCTGTGCTGCCAGATACTGAAATGCTTCGCAGAATATTGGTCTGGCATAAATTGAGCAGAGAAGGAAGAAAACAGAACTGCAGCTAAAAGCTGTTTGGGTGATCTGTGGGCTGCCATGAATGTTAGACTTGCAGGCACAAGTGACACACTGAAACCTTCTCTCGCTGGGAATTAGCTACGGAAAAACGAACACTTCCCATCCTGCTTTCAGGCAAAACGGATGGTGACTTCTCCAGGGGGCTGTACAAGAGTGGAATGTAATCTTGGTTCCTTGGGGATATTCACAGAATCCCAGAATGGTTCAGGTTGGAAGAGGCATCAGAGATCATCTACTTACAACTCCTGCCCGGAGCAGGGACACCTCCCTTCCTTCCTTAAGTGATGCCTTAGGTTCAGCTTTCATGTTTTTCACATTCTGTGCTGCCTGGGGGTGCAGTTCTGAGCCTCACATTCAGTGTCACTCAGCTCTTCACAGAGCAGGGAAACAAAACAAATCCTTTTCCTGCTGGAGATCAAGGACAACTGTTACAAGTTTTCAGGCCCAAAAGCACAAACAAGGATGGGCTGAAGAGAGGAAACAAGAAGGATGAGACTGTACAACCCAATGCTGTAATTGGACAATTAAACCCCGATATGCAAATGCACCCAAACTTATAAAAGTGTGAGACCTCGTGACCAGTCATCCATTTTTTTGTGACCATTTTGGGTCCACCTTGGGTCCATCTTGTCCTGCCCAAGGTGTATCCTAAAGGCCTTTCAATAAATATCTACTTTATTCTCTTAACTCTGTCCAGTCTCTGTCCAGCCTCTGTTTCAGGTCAGCCTTCCCAAGGCATCACTTCCACTATTCCAGGTTGCTCCAAGCCCCATCCAACCTGGTCTTGGACACTTCCAGGGATCCAGGGGCAGCCACAGCTTCTCTGGGCACCCTGTGCCAGGGCCTCCCCACCCTCACAGGGAACAATTCCTTCCCAGTATCCCATCTAACCCTACCCTCTGGCAGTGGGAAGCCATTTCCCTTGTCCTGTCTGTCATGCCATCCCTTGTCCAAAGTACCTCTCCATCTCTCTTGGAACCTTTTTAGGTACTGCAAGGTCCTGGAATATTCTCTTCTCCAGGCTGAACAGCCCCATCTCTCCCAGCCTGCCAATGTTAACCTCACAAACAGCACTCCAGCACTCAGACAAGTTCTCTGACACTCCAAATTACTGGAAAGGCTACTACTTCTTTACTACCAGGACTACTCCTCACATCTACAATATTTCTTTAGGAAACTAAGTGGGGATGGGTGTTTCCCTGTAAGAGGGATCAGGCGGGCAGGTAGCAAAGCAGAGTGGTCAGCGTCCCAGGGGAATTCCAATCCGTGGATTACACACACAGCAGGTGGCTGGGATGGAAAAAAAAAAAAAGATGAAGGCAGAAGGCTGAGAGATTAAGATAACATTATAAAGAATACTTTGGATGTCCAAGTCCCTGCTCAGCTTAATCTGCTCTGCAAGTCACCAGCTCAGCAAAGCTGAAAACATGGTTAAATCCAGCTCTCCTCCACCAAACTCTGGGACATGTGTTTAGTTTTTAGCTCCTGATGAAGTGGTCTGCTAAATATGGATTGACTGCTGGGTCTGAGCCTGAGGATGTTGTTAAAGTAGTTGTGAGAGGAGAAGCAGTTAACATTATTTATTAAAAAGCTTTTTAACAGCATTCTGTACAAAAAGCTGCTTAAGAAAGGCATCTATCATGGGGTAAGGTTCTGCCTGGGGTTCAAAACTGGTAAAAAGATAAGAAAGGGCCAGACTTGACAGTCATATTTCATGGACAATTGCCAAAGGCATCCACAAAAGGATGAAACCCTGTAATATTCCTACAGGGACACTGAGTAACCTGAAGTGTAACTGTGAAAAGTTAATGACTTTTTACCAAAAGTCATTAAAAATTATGTATTTGTGCTTTTAAAAAAAACTATTTTGTTTTAACAAGGTGTAGTTAATGATCACCTTGAACACTGCAGTTATATTGTGGGATCTCTTGCCTCAAAACTGAACTGCTTGGAGGATGGCTCCTACTTTCTTTTTGGCATGAACTATATCTTGCAAAGTACAGGCAGCAGCTGAGACAAATATCAACAAATATTGTGAATAATCTGGAACAAGGCCTTCAGCAGCACTTTTTTTTTCTTTTTTTTCTTTTTTTTTTTCTTTTTTTTTTTTTTTTTTTTATTCCAGGAAAAAAATGTGATTTATGTGACATAATTTAGATTGGCCAAGGCTAAATAAGACTTTGGAGAATTCTAGATGGCCAGACTGAACTCTCTGCACAACATTCATGACAGATGAAATTCACTGCAGACAAATTTGAGGAGACACATGCTGGAAAAGACAATTCAGCTGCTCATATGCATAGCTGAGTTATAAATTAACTGTAATTATTCAAGAAAATATCTTGCTGTCACTGAAGACCACTCCATGAAAACATCTGCTCAGTGCACAGCAGGGATCAAGAAACAAACAAAAATGCCAAGATATATCCAGAAAGGGTAAAGGTTTAAGGCTGGGAATATTATAAAGCCATGGCCTGAGTCCTGAGTCAGTGTGCAAAAATCTTGAACACTGCCATCAAATATGACTCAGAATTAATTTATTGTGAAGGGAAAGGATTCAGGAAAAAAATTGTGAGCGTAACATTGAAATAAGCAATGGAATATAGATAAATAGAAAATCTCATTTTCCCCTCCCCTGCAGCACATCTTATGGGGTTGGCCAGTATCCAAAAGATGAACTGATAGAAGTCAATTTTTGAGAATTTTTAAAAATATAATTAACATGTGCAACATATTCCTACAAACTCTCAGCTCAAGAGCTTAAACACTTTCAAAAGAACTGTCAACATCCAAACTTAGAGATAGGTACCCTAAGAAGTGACATAACCAACCAAGTGACAGAAAAAGACATTTGGAGGAAATATCCCCTCTGGCCAGGTTATTGAATGTATTTCATAGTCATTAAAGACTTCTGAGGGTTTTACACTGTGGGTTCTCCAGTTTGCCTGCAATATTCCATCTCACATTGCAATACTCCAAGGATTTCTGGAATATTGCCAAATTTCTTCAATGTGTGCTTGACTGCTCAACCTGGCTGAATCAAGGATTCAAATTTCTTGAGAGAGAAAGCATCAAGCCAAAGTGTTGAAATAAATGTTAAAGTACAGCAAGCTCAGAAAATGGAAGGAAAAGTAAATTTTAGACCAGAAGACTTGATAAATGAGACTCCAGTTCATATCCTTCAGCAAGCCAAAAGTGTAAGAAAACAGTTCACTGAAGAAAAAGAAACATTAGCCAAAAAGAGCTTTGGGAATTATTTCCCAACAAAAAAACCCCAAACATTTTAAGGATGTGAAACACAAAAATCTATTTTATGCTCCTCTATGCAGTTGATCATGCGTTCCTTCAGGCAGGCAAATCCCATTGACTAAATAAGATTTATGTGCAGGGAGCAACAATGGGATCAAACCTGAGGAAACAGGCAGTTAATACCAGAGCAGGGCAGGAAGCAGCTCCTCTGTCTTGGAAAAAATATGGGAGATCTGAAAAATAATATATCTATGTATGGAGAAAAACTCCAAAACAACATTAATTGTGGGGAAAAGTGAGAGGGAGACAGGGAGGGAAAGGAAAGGAAAGGAAAGGAAAGGAAAGGAAAGGAAAGGAAAGGAAAGGAAAGGAAAGGAAAGGAAAGGAAAGGAAAGGAAAGGAAAGGAAAGGAAAGGAAAGGAAAGGAAAGGAAAGGAAAGGAAAGGAAAGGAAAGGAAAGGAAAGGAAAGGAAAGGAAAGGAAAGGAAAGGAAAGGAAAGGAAAGGAAAGGAAAGGTTCTAACACGTTCTCACAAAAAAAATCCAAGGAATTTCCAAAACATTTCAGGATCTCAGCCCCCGAGTGGTTCAAACACTTTGTCTAGGGGAGATGGTACCCTTTTGCAAACTGGTACCAACAAAATCTGTAGAGCAAGGAAAGCAAGTGGTGTCACCTGTTGCTTCCTTATGGCACCTAGACCACTCAAATTTTAACTATTTTGTTAGGAATACAAGATTCAGTTCCTCGTGTCTCTTTCCCACTGAGGTAATAACTCTTTGAAATAGGGGATTGTGGCTCTGTGTCCCTTATCCCCATCTCTTTTCAAGTCCACAAGAAATTCTGCCAGCACCCAAATGCTTTTTCTGAGAAAATTGATATCTAGTTTGCTTCAAGAAAAAAAAATAATAATAAAAAAATGTTTTGATGAAACCGCATTTCATCAAAGAAAAGGCAATTTCTTAGAAATGTTCCAAACACCCCCTGGGTAATATTTTGTTTTCTTTCTTCAGAGAGACCTACCTTGCCTTGAAAATGTGCTCACTACAGAAATACACTGCTGGCAGCTCTGCTTGCAGGAACTTAATCCCTCCATGTCCACATGGAAGCTACTCCTGCACATGTAGTGAGCAGTAGAGTTTTCTTTTGGTGCATTCAATAGTTACAAGACCATTTCCCTGCAAAAAGGGACTGTGGCGCCAATAAAACCTATTTTATACTATTTATGCAGTGATAAAAATTAAAGCTACTCTGCAATCGTACTTAAAGTAGGACAAAATTAATTTGCAGAGGATAAGAACACTGTAAGAAGCTCATTCTAGCCCGTAGGACGCTCGATTATTTACTTCAATTATTGTGGTGCTCATTTCCTATTTTTCCAGTAGCATCTAGAGGCTGCAATCTGGGTCAACAGCCTCTTCATTTAAATATTGTTTGCACAGGTAGGTCCCTGTGGAAATATTTCACAGCACTGACACTGCTGTGGTTAAAGCAGAGCCATTTATCAGCTAAACTGCACTCACTGGTCTTTTGCACGCTCTTATTGCAAATACCAGGTAAAACAAGTAAAGTGAAAACAATTTATACGAGCACATTTCATTTTGTGCACGCAACGGATGCGGAGCCTGGCTGTGGGTGAATATAAAGATTTGAAAAGCTTTATAAAGCCTTGAAAAGCTGGAGGGGTAAAGCCTTGAGCACTCTGGGCTGCCCTCACAGCTGCCCTTGCTCTGAGCAGAAAATCTGGCTCAGGATCTCCTGAGATCTCTGCCAGCCAGGGTGATTTTACCGGCAGTGGTTGCTGGTTGGGAGAAAATTCCATTACTTATGGGAAATCACCTACAGGTGGTTGTTTATCCAGACCTCCAGTTTGACTTTTAGGGTAATTTTGTTATGCATCACTGAAAACTGCTACAGATCAACTGTCTCGAGGGTGAACATTTGCCCAGACAGTTCAAGAAGCTGATGAATTCAAATAAAATTAATTGCATGCCAGCCAAACATTCTTTTCCAAGAGGCTTAGTAAGGCACAGCTTTCCCTGTGGGCCTGGGTTTGGTGTTCTCTTGTCCATCTATGGTGTAAAAAACAACATTTGGCAGCTGGTGGTACCTAAAAATAATTTTTAGAATAGTTTTTCTGAATTTTCCCCCTGAAATTTTGCATATTTCTTTTGCCTAACTTCCATCCACCCATCCACCCTGTGTGATATCTTTGAGCTCAAATATGAGTGAAGCAATCACCAGCAAAATCCTGCACTCCAAGCAGGGCTTGCCTCATCCCTACACGCAGTGAGTCCTTAAGAGGATATAAATAATGAATTAAAGAGCACAGGAAGTTGGGGGTTTGCTCTGTAAGGACAGCTTCAAAATTGTATGGCTGGAAAACTCCTCTACCCCTCCCATTTTGATATTTTATGAGCCATAAAAACCCATATGGACTTTATTTTAGCATTTGCACCCTTTCTTTGCCTGGTCTCTGATATCCTGGAGATGCTTCTCTGCCCTCTGGTTTATTTTAAATCAGAGAACTGCCATTAATTATGCACAAAACATTCCTTAATTCTGGCTTGGTGGGACTCATTTCCCATTGCCTTTTGCCACACAGAAGGGAGAGGGAAGAAAAAAGGAAGAAAATAAGGGAGGCTGCAAATCAGTTTATGGCTGGAGATTTCTTGATTGCAATCACTTTTTCTAAACTCTTGGAAATCCTGATTGCTACTCTAAGTACTTAAATAAAGGAAGCAGTAAGTTTGAATGACATCCTCATGTATTGCCCCATCCAGCTGTGGTGTTTGTGGGTGGAGAAAATTATTTCCTTTTATTCATTAATCACTATAAGCTAGTCTTGTTACCTTGTTGTGTCTCCAAAAAAAAATGGTTATAATAGAAGTAAACATGTTCCTCAAACTCTTCAATATAACCCTTTTTTTATCTTCCTTCCTGATCAAGTGACCAAGATAAATCCCATTGCTTTTGAAAACAACCTTCACACCTTTGGCTTTAATTTCAAACTTGGGCATCCATTTGTAAATGCCTCAGTTCTTCTTCTGGAGACGTGACATCCTGGGAGCTGCCACACAGCCATAAAGGAGTTAGGGAAGCATTCCCTGCTCCTTTAGGCATCCAGAGCTGCATAATCAAAAGGGAATTATCCTTCACTGTCTGTCTTGCTTCAGCTTGAAAGCTGTGCTCCCACTCTGTCTGAATCCCCCCTGCATCTCCCATCTCCTGAAATCCTGTCTGGGCAATCCTACATGGTTCTCATTGTAGGATCCAGTCATGGAGGTAGAGGACAAATTTGTTTTGAGGACAATGTTTTGAGGACAAATTGAACGTGTTTTAACTGTCTCTGAAAACGGCTGATTTAATCATGTCCATAAAGTGATGAAGTGACATCTGCTTCCTTGCTCTAATACCAAACTCTCCTTAGCTGGCAGATTTTTCTGCTTCTAGACCTATTTTCTTGAGGAAAACAGAGGTGATAATTATTATTAGCTGTTCCTGCCCACAGCAGGGAGCTGGAACTGGATCATCTTTAAGATCCCTTCCAACCCAAGCCAAGCTATGACTCTGTGATTCTATCCATGGTCTATCTGTGTAGGATGTGTCACCATCCTCATAAGACGTATTTCTAAAATCAAAAAATCCTTCTCCCCCCTCTATTTCCATGTAAGTGATGACTCAGGCGTTATTTGCAAACTGAACACTCTCCAGGCTTTAAATGGACCCAGCCTCCAGCAAGAGGAGCACAAATGAGCAATCCTGTGGAATCATTCTCAAAATACCAAAATATTTCCCTCTGCCCCCCCTCTGCCCCACCCCGTGATGCAGACAGGGCACAACTCCAGCATGTCCCCAAATCGTTGTCACTGACCCACTAAACCAAATCACATGCAGGGGGTGAGGCACAGCCACAGCATGACACAATCCACTAGCAAAGTGGTTTTTCTGAAAAGAGAGCTTTCCAAAATGTTTGTGAGAGCAGTCCCATTGAGACTGTTCTGGCATGCTTACAGCATCCCTGGGCAGCTTTTGTTCTGTGCCCACATTGTGATCAACATCATCCACCTGAACGTTCTTGAACAAAACCCAGAGATTTCAGCAACAAGCTGCTCAGCTTTCCATTGAATGCCCAAAATATTTCTCCCCAGTTTGCCCAACTCTGCTGCACAATGCTGCAATTAATTGTCCTCCTATCAAAGGGCTCCAATGGAACCACTTTAGAATAAATGTATATGGTCCTTGTTTATTTTGTGTACTTCTTGGAACTGTTTTTCTGAGGCAAAAATCTTGTATTTGTGAAACGAGGCATTATGTTGACTTGTATTTTCAGAGCAGTGTCAAATTGATATTTTTTGAGCCTCGTACAGTTGGAAAAAAATGAGAAAATGGGAACCTTTGCCCCCTGAAAGATAGAGCATGATTAAGCCGAAGCAGTTTGGTGTTCCACTGCAATCTGATCTAATGATATGCCAGCACTGCCCCGCTGAACCTGACACAGATCAGTGTCTAATGCAACGTGAGTTTCCCTCAGCAGAGGAAATGTTAAACAAATGGACAGCAAAATCTACCAAGCACCTGAGCATGGCAAATGGGCAAAGGGATTGAGCTCCACACGCTGCACAGAAGAGGAGGTAGAACACAAGATAAAATAGACATGCCCATTGAAAAACATTTGGGGGTTATTCCACTGTGTGGGAGTTGTCCTGGAGCCTGTTTTACCCATTTTAAATGGGAGTTTGGTTCTCTCCAAACCTCATTCCATTGGTTATTTCACTGTCATGGTCTGGCTCTTCTGGCCAGTCCAGTCTTAGGGTCTCAGGGCTACTCATAAAAAGTCAGAACAATCCATCCGGCACACCCAGCCCTTGCATGGAGAGTGTACAAACATTTAACCTGTCCTTGCATAATAGGAGTCTCTGGAATTGCCTCCCTCTCTTTGAAAACTCTGATTGGAGTTCACTGCTCTCTTTTCAAAGTGACCCTCAGCACCTTTCATGTCATTTGGTGGTGGCTGAAGAGCTCAGCATGAAAGCAGGAGGCTCAGCTCTCCACCTTTTTCATTCTGAAGGGTTTCAGCCCACTTGTTTCACCTTGAAGAAGAGAAATTTAATTTTTTTTTCAGCTTTGGGCTATTCTGGGTGCTTTGTACTTCACTTCTTAATGCTGCTATTTGATGCATGTGTACAGGAGAGAAAAATGGCATAAATGTGTCTCTCTGTAGCCTGGTGCTTCAGCATGGGGAGGTCTCTGGTTTTCAGTTGCTTCCTGGGACAGTTCTTGTAATTTAACCATCATAGAATGTGCTTAAGCTGTCCAGGTGAGATGGAGAGAATGCAGAATTACCTTTTTCTCTTATCTGTCAGAAAAAAATTGGCAGTAACCTGGAGTTTTTTTATATTATGGACTTTCTTGGTCTCTTGATTTGTTCTTTGGCTGGAAAGAATAGCAGCTTCAAAACAAATGGCAAATACCTCACCTAAACCATTCCTTCACCACCCCAGAGATGATCCCTGCGTGTCAGGGGCTGAATATTTTTTTTGTTTTCTTGGAAGAGATGAAGGCTTTCAGGCTGAGGCTGGATTTCACCTCAGGACTCACACCTCATGGATGGATGTACCATTCCCTAAGGCAGTGTATTTTAGGGCAGAGATCACAGTCCTGTCCGTCCTTGGGTGTCCTGTGAAGGTGTTTGTTATTTGGGGCTCCTTCACATCCCTTCACTCTATTCCAGCTTCAATCAAAGCCAGATGTTTAAATTCTTGCTGCAGGACAGGTGGATCTGTACTAGAACAAGCATTCTTGAGATGCTTTTAGGCAGTTAATAACCGTATGGATTGTATGAATCACAAATTACGAGCTGTGTTCTTTAATTTTACACAGATTCTGAGCCTCTGTCCTTTTTAAGGACCTTCTCTCCATCATCTGCATCAGGAATCAGCAGCAGCAGCATCTCAGCTCCTGTGCCACTCACTGAATTTGGGTGTGAGCTTTGCCACGAGGCAGCAGTGAGCAATTAGCTGGAATGCCTGGAGTGGAGAGGACTTCAATGCCATCCCTGTGGTGTGCCTGTGATTTTCCTCCTCCTGTGCATATTTAAGACTCACAGATTTTCTTTTTTATCTGCAAGTCACATCAAGCTCCAGCTGATGCTCCTGGCTTTAAATACCTGTAAAAGAGCATTTTATTTTGCCTTTTGTATTCTGACAGCTGCCATAGGGGGGTTATTATTTCTTCTTGAATACAGTTGTTCTTTTATCTTGTACACCCCAGGACTGTTGAAAATTAGCAAATCAGAACTGTTGCTTTTATTTGGATAATCTCAATATCGTACAAGCATCAGATTTTGTCTGACCTCAATTCCTCCCCTTCCTGCATTACATAACCTGGCAGCTCAGACTTTTGATTAGCCTTTGTAATTCCTAAAATGTGTCAGAACATATATGTTACAATCATTTGACATATCTAAGTGTAATAGGTGAATCCCCAGGAAAACTATTCTCCTGAAAATTGAAACAGTTTCCAATTTGCTATGTGGAATCAATACATCCTTTTTTTTTTTCTTTTTTTTCTTTTTTTTTTCTTTTTTTTTTTCTTTTTTTTTCTTTTTTTTTCTTTTTTGACTTCTCACCTCCTTACATGTTTGCAGTGCCAGGAATTTTGATGTAATAAAATAGCCTTGTATTTGCACTAAAAATATTTACATTAAGAATATAGGTCACATTACTAGAGTCAATAATTTCAAAGTGTATTTGTTTTCTTTTTTCCCCTCAGAAGAGTTTGTGGGTTTGTTTTAAACCAACCATTTTTCAACAAAGATGTTATATCCACAAGGAAATATAAAAGGATACAAAACCCAGTCTGGTTTAAAGCTTTTGGGATATCTAAGCTTCTCTTAACATTTTGGAACATCGTTTTTTAGGAGGGAGAGTCAGTCTGGGTTTTTTTGCTAGTTTTCTTTTTTTTCCCCTACTCTTTATTTCTGCTGGTTTTGGTCTTATTTTTCAGAGAGGGCTCTTCATGCTGGGCAGAAGTGATAACAGGCTGATGGACGTCGGACAGGCTCAGGGGAAACTGAGAAAAAAGGAAATTCTTGAAGTGTGTGAGCT
Source organism: Brachypodius melanocephalos (assembly GCA_013398615.1). Classification (NCBI taxonomy): domain Eukaryota; kingdom Metazoa; phylum Chordata; class Aves; order Passeriformes; family Pycnonotidae; genus Brachypodius; species Brachypodius melanocephalos. The sequence goes on from VZSR01003371.1 coordinate 1,467,336, forward strand.
TTTGCCCTGACTTTTCTTTTTTTTTTTTTTTTTCCTTTTTATTCTGTGGGGAAGAGCTTTCAGATGAGAAAAAAAAACTAGCAGCGATCCAGAAACATGTGGCTGTGTCCCTCTGGAAACTGGGAACTGCTGATTGCTACAAATCTGTTTAAGGCTGGCAAATCTGCAGCTGGCAGAGGCTCCCAGGGCTGCCCCCGAGGCTCAGCATCACCGACGGAGCTGAGATCAGGGGACACATCCAAGTGTCACTCAGCCCCTCTCTCTCAGCCTGCTTTAGCCTGGAAATCACCCCCCTAAAATCACAGATGGGGACATGGGAATGAGGGCCTGAAGAAAAGTGGTGGAAATTACACATTGCACCCGAAGGGAGCTTGACACAAAGACAAACGGCGAATAAATTGGTGTTGGCTCCGATTCGTTTGTACAACCACACAAACCCCCATTTTTCATGATGAATTCCCATCCCCCAGCTGTCCAAACACTGCAAGGGTAAAGTGTGGAGGGTTTGGTGGGGATGAACAGCTTTCAGCTGTTGGTGGGCGAGCTGCAGCCCAGAGCCCCCCCAAGAGGAGGTGATGCGAGGATGAACCAAGGAGAGGATAATGGAGCAAAAGGGACTGACCACAGGATGCTAATGTGAGCTGCAGCTGTGGTGGGTGCTCCAGAATGCCCATTCCAGGGGCTGTCCTCACCAGTGACTTCGAAGCTTTGGTGAGGAAAAAGCACTTTGTTTAAATGATTGCGCTTGCTCTGAGTGCAGAACGCTCGGAGTTTCAATGAATCAAAGGCAAAGAATTCAGCTTATCCCAGACATGGAGATCTCAATCCTTCAGAGAGATGAAAAAGCACTAATGCTGAGTGGCTGTGTGCACTTCCAGTAATTACTAAAGAATAAAGTCTGATATCAGTGGTACAGAAATGCTAGGTTATGTAAAGCTTGCATTGAATGAAGGGAATTTCGGGGAGAGAAGGATGCGCATTCATGGCTTCATTTTCATTTGAAAAGTATTACTACTGGTAATGTAAATATGCTGTCTCTTCATTAAATAAAATAAAAACCATGCTATTTCCCTGGAAAGCCTTAACAAACCCACACTTTTCCTGTCAAGTCTGGCCATTCTCTGATTCTAAATTCCAAGTTTAAATCAGGGAACTTGGACTCTGGATTCTTTTTCTTGCCTTATAATAAAAACACTTCTGTGTTTCCTTGACTGAATCATTAAATCTGTAAAAAATCTAGGGAAAAAAAACCCTCCTGGCTCTGGATGCCAAGAAGCACTGACAAGTCTGCCAGTTTCCAAAGGTGCTCAATGCCAACAAACTGATTGAAATCAGTAAAGCCTGAAGATATTCATAACCCAGTAAAGACAACATGTGCCCAAAACCTGAGGCACTCACAGACAGCAGGGACATGTGGAAATGGATTCCTACACTTGCAATGCACCCTTGAGTAGAAGTGAACCAGGAGAGGTTTAGGTTGGATACTGGGGAATATTTATTTACAGAAAGAGTTTTTAAGCCCTGAATGCCCAAAGGACTGGTGGAGTTCCCATCCCTGGAGGGTTTTAAAAGCCATGTGGATGTGGCACTTGGAGACAAGGGTTAGGGGTGGCCTTGGCAGTGCTGGGGGAATGGTTGGACTGGATGATCCTGGAGGGGTTTTCCAACCTGAATGATTCTGTGATTCTACAAAGAAGAAAGGGCTGAATCAGAAGAGGTGTCCCAACAGATGGTTAATTCAGTATCCACCCAAAATATCATCAATATTGTAGGGATCTTTTTGTTACTGCAAATATTTGGCATTCTGGCAACCACCTTTCAAGCACTTTTAATTCTCTTTGCATCCTCTGTTTCTGAGAATCATGTCCACCTTCTGCATGGAGAATCAAGGTTTTAAAAGGTGAGACCATGAGCCAGAAATAGATTTGGGCTGTCTGACATCTGCCTTCCTCGTGGGACTGGAATAATAGATGAGCATCAGGGAGGGATTCCTTGCTGCTGCTTTGTTTGTGCTTCTGCTGAGGTTTATCTCCTGTCTCTGCCATTCAGCAGTGCTCAGGCTTTTATAAATTCCTCGCTCTGCCATTGCCAAGAAAGGAGCCTCTCAACACTTGGAGGTGTGAAAGTGGTGAGTGCAGTTTATTTGAGTGCGTGCCAGGGGGCCAGGCAGGTTTGGCTGGAGCCAGAAGCTGCCAAACACACAGGATGAGATGTCTGGGGAGGAAAAAAGCTCTGAATCCTTCCTGTGTCAGGCTGACCCTCTTGGTTAAAGGTGGAAGTTTTCCCTGCCCACGGCAGGGGCTTGGAACAAAATTATATTTAAGGTCCACTCCACCCAAGCCATTCAGTGATTCTATGATTAAAGATGAAATTTTAAACCATCTTTCCCCACCCCCAACACACACAAATGCAGAACAAAATTGAGAACTTTTCAGTTGCAAGAAAGAGAAATCCCATAGCAGGATGGAGTTTCATTCTTCCTTTAATTCCTCTGATAGTTAGATTTGGCCATTCCCTTAGGACGCCAGGGATGCTTTTTGAAGATGCCCATGACAAACATTAAAGAGTTTATTTTCTCTTCTTCACACTGCAAGGAGAAGTAGAGATGTCCAGAATGAGATAAAATCTCAGTGGTTTGAATTTTTTTTAAAAAGTAATACAAGAAAAATAGTGATTAAAAAAACCTACAAGAAAACCTGCAACAAAACAGGAAAAAAAAAAAAGGCAGAAAGCAGGTCTCCTGAATGAGTTACGAATTCAAAATGCCCAAAAGTGAGAGGGGAAACGACTCACCCCAAGGTCACACAACAGCTTGGGAGCAACAGCAGTGAAAGAATGCAAAAATCCCAGTTTGTTGCCTTAGAGAGAGGGACACCCAGTATTCCTGGGAATCTCTGGAAGTAGCTGGGGAATGAAAGTGACTCTCCCTGCCTGTTTCCTTGGAGATGGAGAGCAATTTTTGAAGCAGCAAGAGAGGGGAAAGTGTCCTCCTTGGAAAGGGAGCCAGGTATTGTCCTGCCCTCAGCCTGCTCAGATCCGTGAGAGCCAAAAACCTGTAGTGCACAAAATGATCTTCTTTCAACTGAATGTGTAGGGCATGGGGATAGGGAGAGAGGTTATTTCAGAGCAGGATGCAGGGAATCCAAAGCTAAAGCTGACTCTTCCCTCAAAGCCTGTACTTTCAAGCTGCAAGGAGTGAGATGCGTTGAATATGCAGGAGCCTGGAAAAGGAAGGGGTTTGCCAAGTTACGTAATGCACTTGGATGTTCTTGCTCCGACTGCTGACCTGGATCAGATCTGCTGCCAACCTGCTCACAAAGAAACCAGCAGCTGGTTCCTGGACTGGCCTGGGACACATTCTGTTCATAACATGCATTTTCCAGTGGAAAACTTACCAGAGAACTCAGAGGAAAAACATCCTTCTACAGATTATATATGTAGAGCTCTACACTAGAGCTAAAAATACTCCTTTTCGCGCACCTCTGTGTAGTTTCGTGACTTTTGGCATTTTGTGCAAGTGTCTGTGCCCGTTACAGAGTGTTTTGTGGAGGAGTTTGTGTCTTCTGACGTGCAGGAGTGGCAGGGAGGGATGTGAGACTTTGCTGGGCGGGTGGATGTGCTGCCAGACGCCCGCGCTGGGCTCCCAGCACAGACACCTCTGCCAGGACTCCCCTCTGCAGAGATTTTTTTTTTCCCCAACTCCAGGGTGCTGTGGCCATGCACTCAGAAAACAGGCAGCTTTCATGAAGCATTGCCTGACAGATTTGTGTTGTGTGTTGGTATCACTTTGCCCTAAGCCAGCTCAGATTTATGGCTCAGCCCAAGAGCAGCCACCCAACATATCTGAGCTGCCAGGAAACAGGACCCATCTGTTTCACAGGCAGCACCTTTTAGCCCCTCAATTTTGATCTATTTTTTGTTTATTTATTTCCTTTGTCATAGAATCATATCATTTTAAGGGATGATGGAATGGTTTGAATTGGAAGGGGCCACAAAGCTCATCTCATTCCACCCCCTGCCATGGACAGGGACAACTTCCACTATTCCAGGTTGCTCCAAGCCCTGTTCAACCTGGCCTTGGACACTTCCAGGGATCCAGGGGCAGCCACAGCTTCTCTGAGCATCCTCTGCCGGGGCCTCACCAACCTCACAGGGAAAGATTTTTTTCCTAATATCCCGCCTAACTCTGCCCTCTGTTAATTTTTTAGCCATTCCCCCTTGTCCTGTCCCTCCATCCCTTGTCCCAAGTCCCCCTCCAACTCTCTCAGACCCTGTTTAGGTACTGAAAGGCCAAATTAATTATTGTCTATTAATATTCATTGACAAGAATACATGTTGGTGTAGCCACAATTCTGGCAGGCTGGTCTAATTCTTCTCTGGTGTGAAATAATCTTGCTTTGAAATGCTGGAAATCTGTGGCTTCTCCACCTTCCCACTCCCTCCACAACTCAATTTCTTTCAGTCACCTCAGCTGTAGCAGCAACGCTATTCTAACATCTTTGCACTGAAGTCAAAATCATTACTCATGCTTGCAGGCAGTCATAACAACCCCAAAGAATCACTGTTGTAGATCAAAGGGCAAATGAATTTATGACAGCCAATTAAGGCACAATTAATAATTCAATGGTGATGTGAATTCTTAACATGGATATTGTTTTTTTTCCTAGCAAGAATGCTGGCATCTGACTCCACATCTCAGTGGAATCTGTGGCTAAGTATTAAATAACACAGCACACCAACGGGGTGGTGTCACTCCAACAGAGTTAATGAAATATTACGCTGGAATCTGGTCCATGTTGCTCAGCTTCCAAATAAAGTGCAGAGATTTTAAGAGAATACATTAGATGTGAAAAATGAGTAACATATTTATGCCTTGCTTTCAGTTTTGCTGCAGGCCCTATCTCTGCAGAGATCTCCCTGCTGAACCTCTGCTAGATGAAGGTTTGGCATAAACTTGCCAAAGGGTCATAAATTAAGCAAAGAAAGAAAAAAGAGGCTGAGTAGGAAGCTGCAATATGGTTACACTTCCCTTCCTCAAGCACTGAACTTCTCAAAGAGCAGGGTGGAATCATCTCTGTGAGGGTTCAATACCTCTGAGAGTGTCCAGCACCTCACAGAAAATGGCTTAAAGAATTTAGCAAAAAGGCACGATAGAGTGTGTCTTGAAAAAGCAAAAAGGTTTTCATAAAAGAAGAAAATAATACAAAAACAAAGAACAAAGCCAAGCACAGTGCAGAGACAGGTCCCACACACCTGCTACAACACCTCCAGAATGCACTGAGAAGCTTCTTGCTCTCTTTTAAGTATTGGATTATTTAGGTGGGTTTTTGGCAAACAGCCCAATAGAGAACAACTACTTTTTTGAAGAACAAGTAAAGAGACCTATCAGAGTTTTTGTCTGAGCCAATTACTGTCAGGAGAGCAAAGAAACTTCTAGTGTTCTTCCTTTAAAAGGTTTTGGGGTGAATCTTAAACCTTCTCTATATGGAAACATCTGTTCAGGTGTGGAAATGCATTGCTACACTCAAGCATTTAAGTGAGGAACGCAGATCTGCCCCATCCCTGGGATTGTCCAAGGCCAGGCTGGACAGCGCTTGGAGCAGCCTGGGCAGGTGGAAGGTGACCCTGCCCATGGCAAAGGCTGGAAAAAAAATGAGCTTTAAAGTCCCTTCCAACCCAAACCATTCTATGATACATCCAACACAGAAGTGCAGGTGGGCTTCTGACTCTCACAGGAGCAGGGAGGAAAGAGGTAAGTTGGGTTATAAAGCCCAGCAAAGCTCCTGCAGCCCCCAAGGGAAATGCAAACATTCCTGCTGCTGCAGTTGAGTCCCTGGACACCAATGAGTACAGAAAGCCCCAAGAAGGGATTTGGGCAATATCCTCTACCTGAACTTTTCTCATGGCAGATGTCGTGGTTGACCCTGGCTGGACACCAGGCACCCACCAAAGCCACTCTGTCACTGCCCTGCACAGCTGGACAGGGGAGAGAAAATCTAACCAAGGGTTCACACAGAGGGAGATCCCCCACCAAAAACCAACATGTGGAAAACAAATTCATCATCTACACTGACCTGGAGGCTTCAAGGATGCTCCTCCTGGGACTGGCTCCATGCACATGGCAGAAGCTTGCAGCAGATTCCCGCAGAAGCCACCCCTGTGTCCCCCTCACCACCACAACCTGGCCATGAAAAGCCAATCCATCAGGGAAACATCTACCAGGGACAGGGGTTTGGTTGGTTCCTCTTCCCCAAAGCCTCACAGTTCAGAGAATCTGCTGTTATTTTATTATTCCTCTCCACCCCCTGTTATTTTTTTAACAGCTTCCCCTCTAAAATTTTTTAAAAAAACAATTTCTCTGCATATAACCAGTATGAAAACATAATTTCCTACCTCAACCCATGTGGTTAGGAAACCCTTATTTAAAATGCTTTCTCTCTCCCCACCTCCTTCCTGTATGAAAACAACCCAAACAAATAAAAGAGGGATTTTTTTTCGAAAGTTGGCAGCAGTTTTCAGAGCTCCCACTGTCATTTCTTTAAGATCTTCGACTTGTTTGTTTAAATGTTCATGTCTTTAGGCCTTTCTTCCTGCTTTTATTGCTGGAAACCATGAGAGCTGCTATTTGTTCCAGAAAGTAGATTTATTATTTCTTCTCTACCCCAACTATGACTTTCCTTCCATTTAAAGTAAAAAACTCAATTTACTCTTCCAATATGCACTTTATCTCCTGTGACTTAGAGCCCCAAGCTGTGAAACAGCACATCTTTTGTGGGTTGTGACAATTGAAAATCAAGAGTAGAAGGCACTCTATAAAATTTAGGTGATGCATGCCCCAAACAGCTGCAATCTCATCAGTTCCAGGGTATGGCCTGATGATGGCAGGCAATATGCCATAACAAAATGTTATGAAAACAAGGATAAATATGCATTTTTACCTTACACCGTATCAAACCTTGTCAGAAGGGAGCTGGCTGGGGACTTTGCAGATGACAGCAGTTATGTGGTGGGTATCTGAAATTTTAATGAGGGTTTCCCAGGTTGAGGGATGTATTTTGTGGAAGCACGGGGCGGGTGGGTGTTTGGGAGCCTGTATGGGGACTGTGAAAGGTCAGCCTTGCTGCTGCCTCTGGCTGAAGAGGGAGGTGCCACTGTGCCAGCACAAGCCCAAAGTGACACCTTGGGTTGGCAGGGAGCAGAGGGTGTGCACAAATTGGTGGGGAAAAGGGGCACCTTCACTCACAGATGTGCACAACATCTGAGATCATTTGTCCAAACGAAAACTTTGCCCAAGGAGTACATTCATTCAGTGAAAAAATACGCCCATCAAATGCAATTTTTCTTAGTTTTCCCCAAGAAAACGCCCAGTATAGAATAATGACAGAAAAATCCAGGAGACTCTGAGAAGGCGAATGCCCAGGATTACTTCTTTCTATGTCATTTCAACAGACAAGGAGGAGGAATTCGAATTCAGCCTCCCCACACCTTATAGCAGAGCTGCAGACACCAGACTCTCTGTGTGCTCTAAGGAAGGCAAGGGGTTGTTTTGTATTTATCACCAAAAATGCATTTACAAAACTTCATTTCTGTTCTACAGCAGCCTGGAAAATACCTATTGAAACCTGAATTTTCCACTAAACACAATTCTGGACTTCTTGCTATTCTGCTTCAGAGATCAGCATCTGTAACGGTGCAATGGTCTTTTGATTACCTTCAGAGTCGTGCTTCATCTGTATATGTAAAAAGGTAATTCAGGTCATTCAGTTGTAAATAGAAAGATGATTTCTGGCAGGCACTGAAATGCATGTGGGAATTTATTTATTTTCCACGCTAAAAGAAGTTTTTCTTGCTAACCAGTCCTGCCCTGAACACAGCCACAGCTGGTGGCTGCCAACCATGCTGTTCTTTTGAGATACATAACCGCCACAATAAAGAGGAACACAAAGAAGCATTGGTGATAAGAAAACCTGGGTGAAAAAAAAAAGGCTTCTGTGCTGATTGCATCTAAAGATTGCTAAATTCAAAGAGAAACTGTTAAAAACTCACGATAAAAGAAATTTTGCTTCTGATGAAAGCTTAGTGGTGCACAACCACTCCAACAAGGAGCATATGGCAGATAATCTGAAATATTTCAGCATCCCTAGGAGTGTGTAGTACTACAGATTGTGATATCAGAGTTTTGGAAGTTACACTGCCTCCTGATATTCCTAGTGGTTTTACTTTTCCGCATGAAATATTTTAAGATAAAACCTCACCTTAGAGGAATAAACTTCTTTTTCCACCTGTTGGTTCTGGGGCAGCCTGGACACTGTTATAATTTTACAGTGCTGTGAGTGTCCTCTGTGGCAAGAGGGGTTCAGTGTGAGAGGGAAATTGATAGGTATGAGGGAAGTTAAATTGGGCCTCTGCAGGAGCGTTTCAGGGAGATGTCCTGGTTTGCCAGCATTTTCTCCACACATCAAACAGCAAAAAGAATGAATCAAACATCTTTATCACCTGTCACAGATGTAGATAACTAGACATGAGGCAGCAGGAACTTAAGCAGAAATGTGAACAAAAAAAAAAGAAAAAAAAAAAAAGTGACTCAGTCCAATCCATGACTCCAGACTCACCAGGATCTTCCCCATAAATAACTACGAAGTTATTTTCTTTTCCTTTTCTGGAGTCAAACTCCACTCCCACAGGCCTGTATGTGTATTTCCCACGGTGTCCCAGTGGAAAAAAATCTGCTTTTAATGGGGAGCAAACTGGTACATCCCAGCAGCCCCAGCTGAAATCAATTCAAGCTACTCAGTGAGGAGCCAGTGATGCAAGGAACAGAATTCAGCCACTCTCATCCAGGAGAGCAGTGATACCTCAATAGGGTCTGAATAGGATGAGGAAGAGGAGGATCTGGGTCTTTTTTTTTTGTCTATTCATTTTCACTAGAAAAATATTGTATTTATATTCTATTTGCCTTGCCTGCACCCAAAGCACATGCGGGCAAGGATCTGTTTTCTGTCTCATGTTTGCTGTTATAAAATTTATAAATGACTCCACTATTTCAGCATTTTCTCCCTCTGCATTTTGATCCCTGAATCTGAGGAAATTAGGACCATATGGCTGAAAATATCAGCAACTGCTGTTGACTTTTCTCCCTCTAAAAGATGTCTTAAGCCTTATAACAGGCCACATGCAGTAGGGAAATATAGTTTCAAAAGAGCCTGGCTGAGACAACCATTCAGTACTATCCTATAAGTGAATCCCTATCTTAAAAGTAGATAAAACTGCATTAAGTCTGGGGAGAAGGAAGAAGAGCTTAAGTTAAGAAGGATTTTTAAGCTGCTTTTTCTTTGAAGTAGTTTTATTGCAAATCATCTCATGGTGTAAAACTCGGCATTAAAACTCGTGTCTTCTTCTCAGATCACCAGTGTGGAGTTCACCCAGACTTTGTGGAATCAAAAAGCAGACTTTGTACATCACTGAAGTATTGCCATGTGATGGGAATCTTCATAATCCATGGATGGAGTCAGTTTATCCTCTCAGGTCAGGCTGCATGAGCGGTTTGGAAAATTACTAAATTTGGAATGAGATGTGTCCACTTAGCACATGTTGGTTACCATCATGGACTGGCTTTGGAAAAGCTGCCTTTCATGGTTTGGAAAGACAGGTGTCTGCTAGGGAGGGCAGGAGCCTCTCTTGGAATGGAGAATGTAAATGCCCTCCCTCCAAATTATTATAATTTTGAAATTAAGGGGCTCTCAGGCAAAGATTTGGGAATAGGAATAACAGTTCTTTACTGGGAAAATTAATAATGTAGAAGTACAAAAGAGCGAACAAACAAAAACATTGACAGAGTCAGAACACAACCTGACTCCCTGTCGGTCAGGTTGTTGGTAGCAGTGCAATCAAGTCTTCCTGCAGTGACAGATGTGGTTCTGTTGGAGCAGAGATGATCCTGTAGAAGGGTGCAGTTTTCCTCTGAAGGTCCAGTGGTGGTGAGATGGGTCAGGTCTTCCTCTGGGAATCCAGTGCAAACAGGCTGTCCTGCTGTTCTGAGGCTCAGGTTTTATCCAGAAATGCTGGGCTCCTCCCCCTGGGTGGAGCATCTCCCAGTGGGATGATGTCATTGTATCAGCCATGCAGTGAGCCTTGATGGCCCATGAACAGCAGATATCCCCTGGAGGGAGGGAGGATGGGTTGTGGAAGAGATAACTGCCCTACCTGATTTTAACAGCTGGTAGTAGCATATATTGTTTTGGTTACACTTTGCATTGCAACCTAAGACACTGCTGCACCATATTTTTGGAGGACTGGGGTTACTCCACCATGAAAATACTTAAAACATACACACAGTGGGCCAAATATTTCACCTCATAGATCTGTTCTTGCATCACTTGGCAAGGAAGCAGTGGCCACAGAGCATCCCAGAGAGCCCCTGCTGCAGAGGAACCATGGAAAAATGTCTTTCCATCAGCAAGGCCACCTTTAGAAGGCTGGTGGCAGTGCTGAGACCTGAGTGCTGAAATCCTGAGTGCCATTTCCTCTTCTGAGCAAACACAGTGAATCCCTGCCGATTCTTCATCAAAAGTGGAGCATTAATTGAATTTCTCTGCTCGTTCCTAGCGGGATGATGGTTTGCAATTGTCCTGTAGCTGCATGCCTGACTGCAGCTCTGCTTCATCTCACACACTGTGATTATGAAAACTGGCGGTACAGTGAATCATGCTGTGATTTACTTTGAAGAGGTCAGCTTAAAAAAATTCCCTGAGAGGAATTTCATTAGATGCAAACAGCACCAGGACTGAATTACAATGCAGCCTCAGTAGCCTTATATCCATTTCATCAATATGATTATATTCCTCCCTCTGTTCCACCGTTACAAAGTGATTGGAGGCGTCTTTTTGCTTTAAAGTGGACGGGTCAAAAGGAGTTGTCTACAAACACAAGGTTAACTGTGCTCCACTGGAAATTATAATAAATAGCTGCGAAGCCTCAGCTACACTCCGTGATAAGTGGATAGAGGGTGTAATGGAAGGGCAGATGTGGAAAGTATAATTTAGTAATCACTCAGCCCAGAGGTTTGCTGCATCTTTACCAATGGGTATGAAGTGATGAGGCCACTGGCTAATGAATAACCATTTCCCTCTTCGTCTGAACCAGATCTTCCTAAAGCCTGTGTCTGTGCAGGTCCTACTTGGCTAAATAGAATAAATCATAAGTACTGATGTAACACACAGTTCAGTGCTCCATTGGCAAGTGATTTCATCGACCACCTTCTGCTGGAGGACAAGACCCTGAACTAGAACCCTTGGATCAATCCTGTAAAGTCTGTATAGGCTGTGAGATCTTGTAGAGAAAGAAATCCTCCCCTGTGAGAGTGGTGAGGCCCTGGCACAGGGTGCCCAGAGAAGCTGTGGCTGCCCCTGGATCCCTGGAAATGTCCAAGTCCAGGTTGGATGGGGCCTGGGACAGTGGAAGGTGTCCCAATCTTGGCAGAGGAGTGGGACTGGATGATCTTAGAGGTCCCTTCCATATTCTATGAATATTTTTGTTTGATTTGAACATAGTAGAGGAATCCCCCTCTCATGTCCAGAGTAGCCGGGAAAGATGATTATTTTTCTGTGTTACCTAATAGGAAAGGAATAAAGGATGCAAAAAACATTTAGAAGGTTTGTCAGTAAATCTGCTGTTCTGTACCAGAAATGGGTACCTTTTACCAATTTACACATGCTTTTAACAACACAATTTCTTTTATTATTCCTAAGGACACTGCAGAGCTATTAAATAACAAAAATATCACCACAGTACTGCCTGGACTGCCATCTTCAATCTCGTCACTCCAAAATGGTTTATGCAAATCCAAGACTGGCTTGGAGCATCCCTTAATCTCCCCTTCCCAAGGTGGAGATGGGCAATGGAAATGCAGCATTTCCTGGCGTGGCAGAGTGCTCTGGCATCCTGCCCGAGGATCTGGCAGGGTGGGCAGGGACACACCTGGCAGGAGGGCAGAATTAGGGAGTATTTTGAGGGTTGGTGCATTTCTGCTCTGGAAGGAGCAGTGGTAATATTTTATTCAGTGAGTCAACACACAGGTATTTGGGCACAGTTCTACACACACCTCACAAGGATTGTTCATAGTCCTGTGCCACCAACATGCTGAAAATACTTGGGTATCTGCTAAAATGATAAAAAGAAATTTCTGCCAACATGCAGAAAATACTTAGGTATCTACTAAAATGATAATAAAAAATAAAAGAGTTTGAAAAAATATAAAAATAATTTGTATTTTCTGAATTCTACCTATTCCTGCCTCTTGAATTATCCATGTTTACAGCCTCTTCAGAAAACACTAATTGTATCTATAGCTTAATATTTTCTGTGGCTCATTAGCCAACTTTTTATTGTAATGATTCTGTATTGAAAGAGCCAGTGGTGCTCAAAGACATCATGTTACGTGCCTAAAATCAATTTTTAGATGACTGTGAATCACAAAATTAGGCTTTTAATGAAGATTGTTATCAATTTCTAAGTTTATTTTCAAAATTCTGCTGCTACAGTTATCTGTGAGAATGGGAACTGTTGAAAAGAAAATACCATAGTGATTTAAAAGCAGTTAAAATTAAAATATTCATGCAATCTTTCCCTGCTACTGGCCCAATTTAGAATGAAGAGGCTCAAGCTCTCAATTTTTTTCTTTTACCATACCTAAGCTGATGTAATTCAAGGTATATGATTAATTGATTTTAGCTTTGTTAAAACCTCTACTAAACCACATCTTTATGTCAGAAAGGCAGCGCTAAAACTCAGGGAAACATTGTCATTTGAATCCCTCTAAAGATATAATTGTATATCATCTGCATACAATTAGAAGCAGGTGCACTCTCAGGCAACAAAGAGGTAACACTAAAAAATTCAGTAAAACAGAAGTTTGAGATACACAAAGCACTTCCAGAAGATAATTAATCATCCTGGGACACCATAAAGACAAATTAAACGGAGCATCTGATGTAGCATGTTGGGAAAGTTCATTTGTAAATTTTCCCGAATTACTTAAAAAACTGTGAACTGCCAAGAATGGAGGTGATGGATCAAAAAAAGATGCTACAGGAAAGTGGAGGCGGGGAGAGAATTTGCCCCTGTTAAAATGTAAACCCCAAAGGTCTGTGCTTCATACCCTGCTATGCATGGTACTGGCTCCTGTTCTAGCTCTGGGGAGAAATTTGGGTTTTATATCTAAACAAAAAGGGTCCAAGTCTTTCCATCACACTTGCCCTGAGAGTTCCTTACCACTCTTTGCTTCTTTTCATTTTCCAAGTGATCATTTCCTTTCTAGACTCAAAGTCCATTCATATCAAGGGGAGTTTTTCCAGCAATGAGTTTGGATCATGTCCCAATTTATCCATTCCCAAGAGAGTGAGTCTAGACCTACCTGACTGCTGTAAAACCAACAGAAACAATCCAGAAACATTCACTTAGACTCAGAAAGGTTGTTCACCTCTTTTTTTTTACCGAACTCTGTAGAATCAGATATTTGCTCAATGAGCAGCTGTTCTGCTCCTATATTCTTACATGCACATGATACTATTGTTATTTTTCATCTCTTATTCATCATCCTCCTATGAGACCTCACTGATTTTTATTTCTTTTTTTTTTTCTTTTTAAGAGAATCACCATTTCTCAAGAAATCTTATTTTTCTCTTTACCCAGCATTTTGCAGTCATTGGTTTTGCAAACAGAACAAAATGCACACCAGTACTTTTAGCTATTATCTTCTTTATTTTTCCCCATCTTTTTTTTTTCCCTATGGCTTTTAAGAGATAATGGGGAAGGAAAATGAAAACTCGAACACATTTTATTTGGTCAATAAACAAAATGAAAGTTCCAAATAAATTATGATCATTTCTTTTTGAATCATCCCCACTCTGATATTTCAGACATATATTCAGGCAAGAAGAATACCCTGTCTCAATCAGAAAAAGAAAAAAATACCCCTTAAATCTAAATAAATAGTGCATGAACACGTCATGAGCTGAAACATAGTTCACTTAAATTAGTATTGAACAATTCCAGACAAGAAATAAGCATGCAAGAAATTAAGTGTGATTTGCAAATTATTTGACAACAGGAAAAGAGCAGCCAAATATAGGGGATAACTGATTAATTGTAATTAGAATGCAGGTCCCTGGTCATGCATAGCAAGTTTCCCACTGGTTTGATTTCACTGAAAATAGGGTTTGGTCCCTGTTAATGAAATCTCTCATCAAGTCAATTGATTTTTAGTTCTTCTAAGGAAAATATTTGGTTCAGTTCAGCAATAAAAACTGCCCTTATTACCTAAAAAGCTTCATTAAAATGACAGATTATTTCTGTAAAAAGTGAGAAAAAAAGATATTTCTACAGGACCTGTTGCTGTTTGACAAAAGCATTTGGATCTCTGATAGCACAACACAGATGGACATGACAGAGGCAAATGCCCTAAAGAAATGTATATTGATGGATTTATTTCATTTAAGTGGAAGTTTTGCACCAATACACTCAAGCGAGTGTATTTATAACAGTTTCTTTCTCCATTAGTGCAGAAAACCAGCATCAGAAGTGGATTTTTCAAGAAAATCCATATTTTTTGTATATGGCTTGAGAGGTGGATCAGCTGCCAGACCAGGTGATCTTCAGCGTGGCAATTATAAGGAAATAATAAAGAAAAGAAACCAGCCTGAATGTACCAAAATGGCTCCAAAATTCAGATGTTTCCCTTCAAACTACTTCTAATTCAGTGGTATTTCCACTTTATTTGCCTCATTCGTTCAGTCTCTGAGAAAGTCACACAAGAGTTTTGGCAGAATTTTGGGGTGCATGAGGTCAAACAAGACTCACACTCACAGGCTGGAGAGGAAAAATATTGGAAATCATTGTTGTTAAATTTTAAATTAAAAATTAAAAATTACTTTGGGTTCCTAACTGTGAGCAAATGGAAATGAAATAAGCAGAAACAAAAGAAATGCTGCTTGTTCGAAAACAGCAGGTTACTCGCTTTTCAGCTTTAAAAATGAAAGATTTTTTTTTTTGTAACAAATCAGAGGTAGAATGTTTCCACAATTTTGGATCAAGGAATTAACAACCTGAAGATGTATTAATTGTCCAAATGTTGTGAGATAATTAATGAGGCACAGAAATCATCCAGGCCATGATCAGCCCAGGAAGCTGACACACACAGTTTAACCTGATGGTTTGCAGAGGCAAAGAGGCAGAACCCAGAACTGGGACACTTCAAGTTTTCACAAAAAGCACAAAAGGGGAAAAGTGCATTAAAACCCCCAAATTTTCTCAGAAAATTTTGGAGAGGCGAAAGATGGTGTGGCTAAAAGTGAAGAGCACTGAAGCAATATAACGCAAAGCACAATATTGCAGAGCTCTGATGAGTGTCACAGACAGTCAGCCTTGTAGTAAATAAATGTTATTAGGCTGCCACAATTACAGCATCTTCCTGTTTTCAGGCTGCTTGAGCCATCTGGCATGGGCATCCAGATAAAAGTTATGCAATTATTAAAACAAGCTAAATTAAATTAACTTAAATTAATCACAGCGTACGAAAATAACTGGCCAGAAGCATTGAATCACAGTTGTTTTGAACATGATGACCTATTTTTTCTGTTTTTTCCTGGGCTTTCTCTAATTATGAGATAACATGTTCTCTTTGAAACTGGTGGCAAAAGTCCAGCTGAGTGAAAGGAAAGATGTGCACGGGGTAATATCTCCCTTGTACACTACCAGTGTGACATGCACAATAAACAACCTGCCCCTAATGAGGGGCACAGATGGGGTTTTTATTCCTCTATTTTGATGCCACGTTGGATGGGAAGATATCACATTGCAGCAAATTGTTTCCCACACTTTTTTGGGAAGGTCCAGAAGACTTTTTCATTCCCTTAGAGTTTGTGTCCTTCACAGGGTTCATAACTAGGCGGTTTTTACTTAAATGTTTCCAGGATGATTCTTTAAATGCTTTATTTGTCACAAATTGAGGGGGTTTGTCACAAATTCAGCCAATCTTTTGGTGACAATGTGTTTAAAAAACAGTGTAAAAAATGACTAACTGAAAATGGCTTGGCTTAAAGTGCCGAAGAAATTGGGAAGGCATTCAACTGACATCCTCCCAGAGTTGCTAGGAATAAGAGCAGTTGAGAAGGAGAATCCCAAGAAGGAGAATCCTGAAGAATTTGTTTCTGTGTTTACCAAACCTGCTCGCTGGTACATGGAGGGAGAAGCCAGTATCTTGGCTTCTGCTTTCTCAGAGGCAGCCTGGCTCCAGGTTTGGGGAGATGCTCATGTCCTATTGATCCAGCAGGATGTGTTTTCCACATGTGTTTTCCACTCCTGATGGGTGCCTGAACCCCAACACTGAGGACAGGAGAGCAGCTTCCACAGCTCGAGTCGTGAGCCTTCCCAGCTTTCACTTCTGTGCCTCCAAATGCCTTCCTGAACCCCAAAACCCAGTAAAAACCACCCAGCAAGGATGTGCAGACCCTCCTACAGCACAGGCAGGAGCTCCAGCTGAGTTCTATTTGGCTTTCAGCTTTTTTCTTCTCTTTTGCCCTTTTCCCCAAATCACATTGGCTTTAGGTAAAGCCTTTTACAGAAGTTCTCCAATCTATACCTGCACTGCATAAAGAGCCAGTTCAACCAGTTTAATGCATGGGATTGGAATCCCCACTGCAGATAAGATGTGATGTTTATTTGATATCTCCCTATAGGCAGAACCACACCTGATGTCTTGAAGAGGATTTGGGGAGCTTCAGGGAAAATCTGTACTAGATATTGACAAGTTTTTGCTCAGCAGTATTCAGAGAGGAGGTGGAAATTGGTTTAAAATAAATAGTGTCTTTTAAGTGGGGTCCACACTTGTCAGTATAAAGGACAGGAATTTGCCCAGGGAAGATGGAAAGACACTCATCTACTCAGATTTCTGAGAGGCCTTTGATGTGGTCCTGTGTGACATCCTTCTGTCCAAACTGGACAGAACCCAAATTTGATGTATGGAGTACTCTGTGCATAAAGAACTGGGTTGATGGACACATCCAGAGAGATCTGCTCAGTGGCTCCATGCCCAGGTGGAGGCCAGGAATGAGGAGTGTCCCTCAGAGCTCTGCCTTGGGACCAGGGCTCTTTATCAGTGACACAGAGAGTGGGGTTGAGGGCACCCTTGGTGACTTCACAGGTGACACAAAGCTGAGGGGTGCAGATGGTGCAAGAAGAGAACACAGACATCCAGGGGGACCTGGACAAGCTGGGGAAGTGGGCCCAGGAGAACTTCATGTCCAGGACAAGGGGCTGCACCTTGGTCAGAGCAATCCCAGTTCTGTATTCTCAAGCACAAAAAAGTCCAGGACAGGTCCAGAGCAGTCTATGGAGATGCTCCAAGGGCTGGAGCTCCTCTGCTCTGGAGCCAGGCTGGGAGAGCTGGCGGTGCTCACCTGGAGAAGGGAAGGCTCCAGGGAGAGCTCAGAGCCCCTTGCAGGGCCTAAAGGGGCTCCAGGAGAGCTGGAGAGGGACTGGGGACAAGGGATGGAGGGACAGGACACCGGGAATGGCTTTGAACAGCAGGGCTAGATGGGATATTGGGAAGAAATCCTTCCCTGTGAGGGTGGAGAGGCCCTGGCACAGGGTGCCCAGAGAAGCTGTGGCTGCCCCTGGATCTCTGGAAGTGTCCAAGGCCAGTGTGGACAAAGTTTGGAAGGCGCACTGGTCTGTGGAATGTGTCTCTGTCAATGGCAGGGGTTGGAACACGATGGTCTTTGAGGTGTCTTTCCACCCAAACCATTCTGGAATCCTATGGTTCTGTATTTTTCACTGGGAAGGTTTTAAACTTTCTTAAATAGGAACTGTAAAAATGCAGTCAGTGGAAAGTTCTGTTTAAAAATCAAGCCTAAACTTGCTGTTCATCACCTACCTAACGAAATTAAATTGCAGAGGTGTAACAGCTGTGGAGAAACCCAGCTGTGAAATATGTGACTTGGACCACTATAAGTAAAATGTTAGGCAGAGGGGATTCTATTGCTGTAATTAGATTTCAGGCATAAGGAGCTGCAATTTTACAAATTTCTTCCCCTTCCAAATTGTAGAAAAACCCTTTGGAGTAAAGCTGATTATCAGCATACCAGTCTACGGAAATGAAAATGAATAAATTACTCACCCAAAATGACAGAAGCCTTTACAATAGGAATCCTATCTCTAATAGCATTGTTATTACCATTATAATTGTTACAATAATTTTTCTTCTACAATCTCATAAGTCTGTTTCTCATATGGGCATTTAATTCAGATTCTCTTTCAATTAAATATCATTCTTCTTCTCTCTAGGCCTCAGTAGATTTGCCTAAAATATTTTCTTTTATAAGTTCTCTCTTTCTGAGCGTGTGATTGATCCTCAAAGGTACCGTGGTTATCTGCTGGGAAGAGGGATTAGGAGTTTGGAGGTGTGATCCTCCTTGTTTGGGATTTGTGAACTTGAGCAAAGCACGAAAAACAACAAAAAAAAGAAGCAGTACGTTGGCCCTCACATTTCTTCTTAGAGTCACTGAGTTTTGCAAAAGGAATGGACTAAATGTAAGCCTAATTTTTTTTTTCTCCACAATAAGGTTTCAGATCTTCAGCTGGAAGTCCCTAGAAGTGCTAATTATTTTTATTCCCCTGTATAAACAATCCTGCTGAACAATCAAACACTGCAGCCTTTTATATATTTTTTTTTGTCTAGTTTGCTCCACTAGGATTAAAGACAGCAGTTATTAGCAAAAGCCTTAGAGATTCCTCTTGACAGCGAGGAGCAGAGGGTTAAAGTCAGCTATTTGGAAATGTCTGCCTAAAAAACACCCACCAGACACATCAAGTGCCTGGATGTGTGTACCAGGGAGCATCGTGTAGCATCTGCATTTGTCAGCTAATAAACCCCTGCACAAATCCCTGATTTATATGCATACCTCGAGGTCTGGACACACAGAAAGTGACAAGGGCAAATCCATGTGAACAGCTGCATTGGCCTCACTTGGAAAATCTGGAAAATTTTGAGAAGGAGCCCATCTTCCTCTTTCCTCCTGAGTGATTAATGCTGTAACGACCAAGCCAGACAGGAAGCACAGGGAAAACAGGTGAACGTTTAAAAGGGGGCAAGAGGGAGAGGAGTTCCCGTCAGATGATTAATCAGACAAATGAATTATTTGGAGAGAACTGTTTGCATGCAGCTGAGTTTTCTAAGATGTAATGAAGTAATTGCATTATGAAAATAATCAGCTGCTCTGCATTCTGATCATCAGACGCTGATGATATAATTGTGGTATAATGAAAAGCAGTCTGGTGATTATTCCATAGAGAAGTTCTCTGCAGATAACATTCAAATCTACTTTATTTTGGCATCTTTTCAAAGAAGCTGCAAGTACAATATAAACAGCTGGATGCTGAGGTAATGTTATTAGAACTTCTGAAATACATCCCCTTTTTAAACTATAATCTTGAAAAAGTTCTTTGAGCTTATCTGCATAATGCCAACTGAACTTGTTTGTGTTTTATGGCAGCTCATTAAATAACTTTGTTCTCAATTTCCTTTGGGAACCAGCAGTTGTTTTTTGGGGTTTTTTTTCCCCTCTGAATAATTAATTAGAAACTATCCCAAAGCCATACAGAATTGATTTTCTTGTATCCCAAATTATATTTTACCACTTACTCTCTTCTACTGACACACTATGGTAAATGACAACATCATGTGTGATAGGTGACTGTCATTTATGGCCCTTTGCAGGGTAAAACACCAGTCTGATCTTCCTCCAGATGTAATTTCACTGCTGTTTGAAATCCAGAACGCTGGATTTTCTCAAGTTAATCATGGATCTCCAAAGTAGCCACCTGGTATCTAAACTGGGATTGCCATCCCAATTTTTTGACACAAGTCAGCCCATTGGGCTTTGATGGGACAAACAGCTCTAGGCAGAAATCAGCTTTCCTCCTGAACATCTGGCAAGTTCTGAAGAAATTAATCTCCTGGCCAAATAAGAAATCCAAGTTATTTTGCTGTCTTGTTAAAAGTTGTGTATTTCCCTGCTATCACCTCAGTATTTGAATGCACCTTGAACAGTAAAATGTAGTTTTATGCTCTGCTGAATATATTGCTTGCAGGGAAATGTCTGGGCTACAACACAGGCTAATCTTTGACTGGTAACAAGCTCTTTGTTTTCTACTCACAGTTCCTTCATTATCCCTCCCCAGACAAATATGTAACTGCAGCCCTGGTTGATGGGGAATAGTGGTGAGAAAGCAGAATTGAACATCGTGCTACTCAGTAAGAACCATTAGTTTCCCTTTGCTACAAACAAGTGTTTCCAATCATGGAATTTCCCAGCTGATTTAAATCCCCTCCCTGCCTTTCTATCCATGATACACATGGCTGTTCTTTGAATTTGTTCTCTAATGCAAAGAGAAAAAATTGCCAATTCAGTGTGGCGTGAAGACAGCCAAGTCTAGTAGCAGGAATGGGTAGAGGGGGTGTGAAGGGAAATAGTGAGTGTTGAACAGGAGCTCCTGAGATTCTGACCTCAAATGTCCTCCTGCTATATTGAAAATATGCTAAATACAAAATTCTTGGGTTGAGGTTATCTTGAGTTCTCAAAGAATTTTTTTTTCTATTTTTTTTTTTTGTAGTTACAGCTTTGCATAGCCAAGCCTGCACTGTTTGGGAGTTCACTGTGCTCCCTGGGTCAGTTTGTGCTTGTTCCACTTAGACCTGTTGTAAAACCAGAGTAATCAAATGGTTGTAATGCGCTAAAATAGCTCCATCTTCTCTCCTCAG
This sequence comes from Brachypodius melanocephalos, assembly GCA_013398615.1. Lineage (NCBI taxonomy): Eukaryota > Metazoa > Chordata > Aves > Passeriformes > Pycnonotidae > Brachypodius > Brachypodius melanocephalos. Next base: position 1,488,151 of record VZSR01003371.1, read on the forward strand.
GGCTTCAAAAAATATGTTCATAGCTTCACTACCACACCTGTGAAGTGCTGAATCAAGTAAGAAGGCTGGAATAAAACGCTCTGTTTCATTTGATGCTATTTTAACAGGGGAAGTAGAAGCCCACACCTCTCATTGACTCTAATTAGAACAGCACGTAATTGGCAGGGCTGAAAGTAAAGCGCTAAAAAAACCCCACAGATGTTTCTTGTTGTCTCAGAAATCTGAAAGAAGGGGGGGAAAAAAGGCAGGACCAGAACTTGAAAGAGATCTGTAAGCTTTTGAAAGGTGCTTAGTTGCCTAATTCTAAATTGGTTTAGTAAAACTTAAGCACCTGTACCTTAAAGCTGTGTATATATATATATATATATATATATATGTATTTCTCTCCATGATTACTTAAGACAATAATTCCATTTTAGACCTTTAGAGCCAGAATTCCATTTCCTGCTTCAACTACTAAGTGTCACTGCCAGATGGAAAGAGGTAGAAAAAGCCAACAGGACGAAAAAATTTTGCTGTGCTCCAGCCTCTGCATTTCAGCCAACACAGGGAACTTCTGCAGAGTCCAAAGGCACTAAAGTTGGAGTTGATATATCTTAGTCTGTTGGCCTGTGGAGCTGATTGCTGACTTGCTTTTCCTGACTTTCCTGGGTCTCCAAATGGCATTGTTACTTCAAAGTGCTGTAACAAGGAGTAACGACCGTGACTCCCTCCTCATTACATTTCTTTACAGGGAGCTGGGTTTTTCATGTAACTGCAAGGTAAGTTTCTGAGATGTTGCTTTTTTTCAGTGCTTTTTATTTTACCGCAGTAATCAAAGAGAAAAATCATTTCTTTGACACGTTATGTGAATCCAACAGAGAAATGCCGGAGGGAGACTTCGGGAATTGCTGGCTGTGTATTCTACTGGCAGCAGACAGGAAGGATTGGGATAATTTCTGCACTTTTGATGGGTTGTGCTATCTCCAGATATTGCTGAATCATTGAGGCCATAGAACTTCCACCTGGAACTCGTAAAAATGTTGGGGGCAAGCAGCATTTCTGTCTAAAATTTACCACGTTGAAGCACGTACTGAATTAACTTCTTTTGTTCCCTTGTTAAATGCTGCCAAGGAGAAAATCACTGGATATACCTACAAGGTTTTTTCTCACTGCCATGCTCCAGTCTATCTAGGACACAAATTAAGCTCTGGATGTGTGGGTCTTGTGGATAAAAAGAATAATCGTTTGCAGCTTTTCACTGGTCTATAAATTGATTTAATAAATGAAGTCTTTATATGAAGTAAAAGATGGTTTCATCACTTACTTGGTATTGACATCATCTTTAGATTGAACAACACAAGTAAATCTGTGAATGTCCAAGTGACACAGTCAGATGAATCATGGATACAAATGTGGTGGGAGAAAAGTCCTGGGAAACATCAGTGCTGCTGACAGGATGTAATAAAGACAGGTTGTACCTCTGTCATTGATTACACCTATGAGAAGGGTCCTCAGAGAAACTACAGCAGAACATCTCTATTTTAAGTATTTTAAGACCAGAGCTCTGCTAACAGCTATGCTTGGCTATATTGTTATTATTACATGTCCTGCTGGGACAGCACAGCTGATAATATAAAAAATAATAGTCAAAAATATTAAAAATTAAAAACCTACTCATCAGCCAAGCTATTTTCTCCTTCCTCCCATGCCCACTGTGCTGAGCAAATCACAGGTATAGTTAAAGAAAGAAATCCTGCCCATTCTTCCTCCTAATTCACACAGTTTAAACATTCTGCAGAGCAGGGTGTTGGTAACAGATGGATTGTTACAGTGTGTGCCGTGAATACCTAGGAAGAATGGAATGTATTTTGTATCAATATTGTGATTGGGAAATAAAAACCCTTGTGAAGACTCATTTCTGTGAGTAAGCAGAATAGTCTGGTGGTGTAAACTAGTGGAGTGGTGGGAAACAACAAAATAATCATCCCATGTAATGAAATAATTAGCTCCAAAACTCCGTTTCCATAGGCAGGCAATTCTGATTTGTAAATAGCACACAAGCTAAATTAAGGGAAATATTAATAGTTCACAGATCAAAACTTCACAGAGGAAATTTTTAGCACTTGGTGTACTTTTGCAGCCAATCTAAATAAGGTGTTGGGGGAAGTTTTGAATGACCTTTAATTAAAATAGTTTAAGGGAAGCCTTTGCAGTTCAGATTAATCTTTCTCATAATGCATCATACATGTCCTTGGTATCTGTCATAACATCATCATTTCCTCTGGTAATTATAACCAACTTCTGCCTAGTGAGGCTCCCTATCTACAAAGCTAAATGTTTCACACCTCATGCTCTCCTGCTAAAAGCGGCTTTCTGCTGCAATTGGATTTTCATCGCGTGTCCCACCCATACTCACCACTGTCTGTTAGCAACCATTTCCTCCTTTCCCCAGTCCTAATTGAAAAGCAACCAATTTTTACTGCTTGAAGCACACGTGTTGCTCAGAGCTGAAACAATTTTCTTAAGGCCAACTTTTGGTCTTTGCTGACCATGCTCATTGAGCCTAGAGGGTTTTCACCAGTGGCACAGAGTCCAGCTGGAGGCCTGAGGGTGGTGGTGTGCCCCAGGGGCCAGTGGTGGGTTCAGTCTTGTTCTTGTCATTGAACAGTGACATGGATGAAAGGACAGTGTCCCCTTAGCACATTTAGTGATGGTACAGAACTGGGAGGGATGGCTGATCCACCTGAAGGTTGTGGGGACATTCAGCAGGACCGTGGACAGGATGGAGAGCTGGGTGAAAAGAAATCCAGTGAATTTCAAGAAAGGCAAATGCAGGGTCCTGCACCTGGGGAAGAATAACCCTGAGCACCAGAAATCCTTCCCTGTGAGGGTGGTGAGGCCCTGGCACAGGGTGCCCAGAGAAGCTGTGGCTGCCCCTGGATCCCTGGAAGTGTCCAAGGCCAGGTTGGACGGGGCTTGGAGCAACCTGGGACAGTGGAAGGTGTCCCTGTCCATGGCAGGGGGATTGGAAGTGGACGATCTTCAAGGTCCCTTCTAAGGCAAACCAGATCCTGCGATATTTGAAGAACTAAGATAATGTCCAATGAACATCTGGTACTTTTAAATTTATTTTACCAGTGGAATGTTATCTGAAAAGTAATTGCTGCTTGATTCCTTTGTTGGGGGGTGGGAGGGAAAGCCCTGCATTTTAGCAAAGTTCTGAAATTCAAATGCAAATGCAGGGTCCTGTACCCAGGGGGGAACAACCCCAGGCACCAGCTCAGGCTGGGGGTGACCCGATGGAGCAGCTCTGGGGAGTAGGACCTGAGGTCATGGTGGACAAGAAGTGTCCATGAGAAGCAGTGTGTCTTTTTTCCAATAAGGCTAGCAGGATGCTGGGATTTATTAGAGAATTTCCAGGGGGTTAAGGGAGGTGATGCTGCCCCTCTGCTCAGCCCTGGTGAGGCACATCTGCACTACTCCGTGCAATTCTGGGCTCCTCAGGACAGGAGGGACATGGAGCTCCTGGAGAGGGTCCAGTGGAGGCTACAATGATGAAGAGGGGACTGGAGCATCTCCCTTACAGGCAAAGGCTGGAGGAGCTGGAGCTGCTCAGCCACAAGAAGAGACACCTGAGAGGGGATTTACCAATGCATACAAATATCTCAATGGTGGGTGTCAAGAGGAAGGGGCCAGAGTCTTTTCTGTGGTGCTCAGCAACAGGACCATGGGCAGTGGACATAAACTGAAGCAGAGGAAGTTCCAAAATATGAAGAAAAATATTTTTCCTGTGAGAGTGGAGCAGACTGCCTGGAGAGGTGGTAGAGTCTCTTCCTTTGGAGATATTCAAAACCTGCTTGAGTGGAGTGGTTGGGCTAAATGATTTTAGAGGTTCCTTCCAACCCCAACCATTCTGCATTCTCTGAAAACGTCCATTCCCATCAATAAAGCCAGGATTTGTCTGCAGCTATTTATTTAGAAAAGTGGGCTAGGTTTATGCTTGGAGGCTTTGCTATGTCCTTCCAAGAAGCTGATAACCTTTCCACAAATGCCGTCCCTGAAAGGAAACAATCAGCACAACGAGAATTAAAGCACGTTGAAGCAGAAAATTAATCAACCAGGGGGCGTTAATGGATTAACTCCTTTCCAGGCAGCGTCCCTTCCAGCATCCCTCCACCTTTCCAAGGACAGGGCAAGCATGAGAAGTGTCTCCTAGCCTAGAGATGTGCCTAGCAAAGCCTGGCTCAGCTGGTCAGGGAAGTGTGCCCAGCCTTCTGCACCACTTGCTGAACAAACGATCATTTAATCTCCAATTAATCAGGTCACTTACGCAAATGCTAAACTGACCCCTAATTCTTCTTTCTCTGACATCTGCAACAAAGTGCTGAGAAGCCTGAGTTCCTCAGGGCTTTTCTTTTTTTTGTTATGCTTTCTGCACTAAAATCCAAGAAGGCCAGTGATTTTGTTATACAATAGAGTATCTGACTCACCCTTACAACTATCTTTAACGTTTTTGCAAACCCCAGGATTGCTAACGTTTAAATCAACAAGAAACAAAATTAGTTCCATCACTCTTTTTATCAAGAACTCAGCAACTGAAAAAGAAAATCTCACAGTGAAATTGCTTCCCACTCCTAAATCCTGTGCTGTGTCACAATTTAAATAATTCAAAATTCCCACAAAGTCTCTCTGTTCCTGAAAGAGGTAATCTATCAGCTTTTTTCATCGTATTTGCAGGTTAAATATTCACTAATGGTTTATTAGCACATCTATTGTAGATGATCAACTTTGATTAATGTCCAAGTGCTACAAAGTTTCTCATATTTAATAAATATTTTCAGTACTCCCTTATTACTTTATCAACATAAATTACAATAACTGTCTAATAATTGTAAATCAATATAAACCCTGCAGTAAATCATTCTCAAGCAGAGAGCTGTAAAAAGGGAAATCACAGAATTGTTTAGGTTGAAAAAGCCCTCTAAGATCATCAAGTCCAACAATTTCCCCAGCACTGCCCAGGCCACCACTAAACCATGTCCCCAAGTGCCACACGTGGTTTTTAACCACCTCCAGAGATGTCTAAGTGATGTCATAGTTTTCCTGTTCCTTTCCCATGACAATCTAATCCAATTGCCAATCTGAACTTCTCTTCCATTCCTTTCTTATACTTCCATTGCTGATTTTTTTTTTCTTCCCTGAACCCTCAGCCACTGGGACAATATATTGGTTAAATTATCTCATTTGAACACACTTTTTTTTTTTACCTTATCTCAAGTCACTGAGATTCGGAATGTGGGACATTTGGGTTTTGGTGGGGTATTTTTTTGCTGCAGGCTGAAGATGCCAAGTGTGATTCTAGAGGTCATGGTAAATTTTACTTTGGCTATCTCTTGATTTCTCTTCTATTTAGTTATTTTACTGAACCTTGCACATGCACTGAAACCAGCACATTTTTGTGCACACACCTTGAAGAGAGTGAATTTCAGAGCCTTGGTTTCAGCAGAGTGGCCTTATGAAGGGACTTCTGAGAATCATAGGATGATTTGGGTTGGAAGAGACCGTAAAGATCACCTCATTCCACCCCATGCCATGGGCAGGGACACCTTCCACTAGCCCAGATTGCTCCAAGCCCTGTCCAACCTGGCCCTGGACATTTCCAGGGATCCAGGGGCAGCCACAGCTTCTCTGGCCAACCCAGAGACAGAGCAACCCTGTCTAGATTTAGGTTGGAAGATGTTGCTTTCTGCTGGCTGTTCCCCTGGGTATCCTCCAAGGCAATGGAGAGAGGGAAGTCTTTCTAAATAGCAGTTCCCAAAGTAGTTATCTGAAGCAGGCAGGACACATCTTCCTTCACAAGTGACAAAAAAGGAATGACTAACTTTGATTCGACACCTACCTTTTGGATGGCTGGAGTTAAGGAGGATGAATCATGCTGCTACTGCTGCACTGGTTTCCCTCCTCTTTACAGAACAAAGATTTTATTGTTGTTTCTATCTTTACACAGTCCTTGCCCTAAAACCTCTCCTAGTTTTACAGTCTTGGAAAGACCTATTTTATAGAGCCATGCTGTTGAGCAGAAATCACAGGCTGGAGACTTGGTATGAGGAGAGCAAACCCCACTGGATTTAACTGCAGGATATGCTATTTGGTGAACTGCCTTTCAATAAATTTTCCTATGATTATTTTCTCTGGATTGGCCAATCTGTTTAATGTTTCCTGCTCTTTCAAAGTCGGCCATTATGTCTGGGATGATTTCAGGCTCCTAATGTGAGTGTAAGTACTTTTAACAACAAAGTCTTTACTGTGCTGGAGTGAGTCACTCCCTGCCAGCAGAACCATTCGTTAAGATTACTGCCAGTTCCTGCATTACAAAAAAAAAGTGATTTTATTTGTCAAAAACCACTTCTCACCAATTCTATTTACTAGGGCTGATGTGCCCTCCCTGAACATTTCTGCTACAAAATCTCTGCTCAAGTCTTCAAGTCTGCTTGATGAGCACAATTTATGACACCTTCCACACATCCCCTTTGTAGTTTGGTATCTACATTTGCTTTGCTGGCTGAAATCAGCCTATCTTAATTTTTTTTTACTAAACAAACCAACTATAATTAATAGGTATTAGAAAATGCTGTCAAATTCTTCCCTCTTGCTCAATAAACTGACCTGTCAATATATATTCTTACCAATATCCTGTAATATTACCACAGGGATTGGCCCCAATTGAAACTTTTAAAACCACATCCAAAACTTCAGTTGCAGCAATAGATAAAGAGGCAACCCAAGATATAATAGAAATCAAGATTATAAGAGTATTTAGGTGCTGCTGCTATGTAGGAAGTTTTCTGGATTTCTTAAAAATATCAAGCACAACCCAAAAAAAGAAAAAAAAAACCCTAAGTAATGCATGTGGGAGAATGATAGACACAAGATAATAATTCTTGGAATCTGTGAGCTGTAGTGTACAAAATGAAGCCCAGAGACATATGTTTGGGAAGTGTTGAATAACACCAACTCTCCAGCAGGCACAAACCAGCCAGCTAGATTGGGAGGTGTCATTAAACGAAAAGAAAATAATAGAATTATCAACTATCAACTTTATTTTTCACCAAATGACGATACAACTTATCTCAGAAGCTACAGACTTGCATAACTATGGCCTGATATTGAAGATTTACAGGTTATAAACTCAGAAGGCACCACCATGTTCACTTAATTTGAACTTGGTGCAGTTCATACACTTTCACTTCTTGCATCAAGGCTGTAACTTTTGACAGCATTGGGGCTCTTCCAGAAAAACATCGCCAAAGACTCGAAATGATGGGGAATCAATAAGTTGCTTTAGCGATTTGTTACGCAGAACCCCCACGGTTTCAGAACGTGTGTTTCATTTCCAAAATGATTTAAGTGATTTTGCCCATTGGCTTTTGCCACGCTTCTGTCAGCCAGATTAAAGAGCTTTCCATTATCAGCAGTCTTCTCTCCATGTTCCTGCTTATAGATTAGAAGGTGACTTAACCATAATCTTTCCTGAGATAAAGAAACAAATCAATATTGTTTAGTCTTTGGCTGTAAAGAAGGCTTTCCAGACCTCTATAAATCCAAACACTCTTTTGGACTCACGACTTCTCAAGGCGCGGTTTCATATCTGAAATATCTGACATATTTTCTGTTTCTATTTGTAGGATTTTCCTTGGTTTTCTTGAAGTTTCTCTGACTTAAATCAGGCCACCTCACCAAAGGGTTCAGAATGTTCTGTGAAATCAGTCTTTTATTGCTCTTTTTATCACTGAAAGCTCTTGTTGATAAATGATGTAGGGGTGCTATCTGATCACTTACCCCATTTATAATCCAGATTTTATTTAGGTTTTACAGAATTCTGATGGATCATGTTCACATTTTGTTTACAGACTCCTCTCAGAAAACCACTAAAATAATCTTCCTCCATGATCTTAGATGTCTTTTCCACGAAAAGATTCTATAATTTATTTTTATCAGAGTTTCACGTGCTGCTTCAGCTTTTCACTTCTGGACAGCTTTTTGATGCACAACATCTGATGGCACAGCTTGGAAAACACTATGACTTGATTGACTGATTAATTTGCTTTTAACTGAAAGGATCTGGGGGTCTTGGCTTGGCTTTTGTGAGCCAATATTTTCCTCTGAAATTTGCCAAAACAACTCATAGAGTTTACATCCTGATTGGTCAAAGGCTGCAAATACCGTGGGCTACTCTCTTTATTTGCACGTACAAGACGTGCTAACAGTATTTGTGACAGCTTGTGGGCTTGTTTCACATCCTTTCTAAAATATTTCCAGATTTACATCATATGGTGGAGCAGCCAGATATTTTCACGTGGTTATTCTGCAAATGTACACCAGGAAAGTCTTTTGTTTCTCTAAGCCTAAAGGGGAAAATGTAGGGAAGAGTCTCATTATATTGCCAAATATTTCTATATCTATACTTTTAAACCTCTCATTTACATGTGTTTCAACAGTCTTACAGAAGGTGGTAGCAGCTACCCTAAAGAAAGCTTTGAGCCTCTTGCATGACTTCCTTTTCCAGGAAATACATGTCTTTTTCTCAGTTGGAGACCTCTTTGCTCTTTAATCCTATATAGGTTTTATAGAGGAAGCAGTTGAATCACTCTTTTCAAGTGAAAATATGCTAAGGAATAAGAACATTTCATGTGTTCTTCATGTGTTTACGACCAAAAAGTCAAATTTAAATCAGAATCTCAGCACCATAATCTTTTAGCAAATGTTACCAGCTGTTCAGCTCCACACTTTCTTCCTTCTTGAAGCAAGTAGGAGAGTGAAAATCCATCATATCAGTCAGCTAGAGGTTCTTAGTCCCTTTACCTTGACAGATGATATATCAGAGTGCCTGTCTTTCTGGAAATGTTAGTTTTAATGGGCTGGGATCCATCTTCCTGCAGATACTAAAATAAAAATATGCATCAAGTAATTTAGATTACTTAAGCCTATATATATAGGCTCACTTATAGATATTCTTCTGAGAAACAGGACTTAATTTTTCTTCCATGTCTATTTATTATGTCACAGTGTATTTTTCTTCATTGAAATGGCCAACGAAAACAGCATGGCTGCTGTGCTATTATGATATCCTTCCAAATGCTAACAAGTGTGAGATTATTAAATAAAATAATAATAAAAAATAGAGGTGTATATTAGGCAGAAAAATTCATCTCAGTGAAATTCTGAGAAATTTGCCAACAAAATTAATGTAAGAGAGGAAAAAGAAATCATGAAAGGGCAATAGGAATAAAACACCCCACCCACCAGGGAAAATATTTCCTGTGTGCTGCAGTCAATCAGATATCAGGAAAACTCCTTCTTCAGACACATACAATTCTTTATTACATGTAAACCTAAATTACATGAGTAAAATATAAATATATTGTTTCCTGTATGGTATAATAATAACTACTCTGCATTCTTCCCTCGTAGCTGTGCAGAGCCCTGCATGACAGAGTGTGGATGCTAAACGTCCTCTTAGATGATACTGTAATAAAGATCAATATACAGATTTACTGTAATAAGGACAAACTAATTATCCAGGGGTGAGAGTGGCTTTTGAACACTCTAATCTTTGTCCACAGAGCAGCACAACAATGTCAAGCTCTGAATATTTGAAATACGGGACGCAAAACAACCTCTTAACCAAGGCTTTTTTTTCCACATAGGAGTGACCTTGGTGCAATGGGGAGGAACAGACAGATTACACTGTGTACTTCAGGTAGCACAGAAACAGTCCTGGAAATAAGGTCTTTAAACATTTTCTCCCCTCTGTCAAATAAGAACTGCTTTGAAAAGTGAGCTGAGACCCTGTGCCTCATGTACCACCCAGCGTGGCCTGATGCCACTGGGGCTTTAGACAGGAAAACTGGAGGAGAAAATGAGGAAAACAAATGAGGCATGTTTATATCCATGATATTTTGTATTGGTACTTCTTATATAGAATCCTTAAGGCTGGAAAAACCCTCTGAGATCATCGAGTCCAACCATCCCCTCAGCACTGCCAAGGCCACCACTGACCCCTGTCCCCAAGTGCCACATCCTCATGGCTTTTAAATCCCTCCAGGGATGGGGACTTCAGCACTGCCCTGGGCAGCTGTGCCAGGGCTGGACACCCCTTTGGGAGAGGAATTTTTCCCCAATATCCAGTTTAAACCTCCTGGCACAATCCGAGGCCGTTTCCTCTTGTCCTGTGGCTGGCTGGTTTTGAGAAGAGCCAGACCCCCAAATCTGGGGAAAGTTGCCCAAATCAGGAAAGCTCATCTGGAGCCTCCAGGGCACCTCTCCAGCAAGGAGTGGCTCCTTGGCCTTGTGCTCACACCCCAGCAGCACCCAGCTCCAGATTTTTGATCCATTAACCCATTAGGACTTTGACCTTTCAAAGAATTCTCAAACTCTTTTGTCCAGCTGTAAATTTATCCTGGATCTCCACACTGTCCCTCGGACTGCTCTTCAAATGTAGAAGTATCACATTAAAATCCAAACATCTATTGCCTCATCTTTCTTTAAATCCTGCTTTGCAGCTCATTTTTTCTCATGTAACCTACTCACATTTTCCATTTGCTGCTTGTTTACTTCCAACCTCTACCCTGCATTAACAGCAATAAAAATACTGGAAATGCCTAATTGCCTCATTATATTTTTGTTACTGTCCATGGACTGAAATATTTTCTTCTGATAATTCATTTTAATTTCATTTCTAGTCAGCCTGGCAAAAAAAAATGAAAAGAAAGATTAAATTATTTTGACTTGAAAGAATGTTTGTTTGACCTTAAACAAAGTAATTCAAATTCTTTCTTAAACTCCATTTTTTACTAAAGAGAAATTGACTTTTTAAACACTATTTCTAGTTTGAAATTATCCTTTTCAGCTTTATCCTTTTTTAAAAAAAATATTATGCACTTATTTTGCTTGATATGATTCAGCTTCTTTTTATTTCCATCAAAAAGATTTGATAGAAAAAAATCCCATACTCAGAGACATAAATAGACCACAAAACATTTTAATATACTTTTAATATACTTTATTATGTTCATTTATGTGCAAATTTAGACTTCATGTCCAATTTCATGTGTTTTTGTTTCAATCTATAAAGTTTGCTGGGGAATGATGCCTCCATTTAGTGTTTGTGCAACACCTGCCACAAAAATATTTGGACCTTAGTGTGGATTTTTTATTCATAGTCCAAACCAAATGCCAGGAAAGGATGGAAATTGCCTACTTTTCCTGTCCTTTCCAGATTTAAACTTGGGTCAGGTATCTCTCAACAAATATGCTGAACAGAAATATTCACATGAATAAAAATGCTATTTATACAGCCAAATGGGAGCACTTAAGGGTTGTTTAATGTCTAAGTACAAAACTATTAACAAGAACATAAATTTTGCCAAGAATGTTGGCAAGAGATGAAGTATTCCTTCAAGGATTTATCTGTACCCATTAGTTTAGGCCTTTTGCAAGACACTAAACATCAGAAAATTTAGTTAAGGTGTCAGTTTAAGGATCTGAAAAATGTTGGAGAGGTTTTGGACAGGAAAAATCAGCTTTTGGTATATTTGGTGTGTTTGAAATAGCTCCCAAACCCTCTGGGTCATCAGCTTGCAATGACTTGAGGAATATTGAGTTGATTGCACCTGGCTGCTGTTGGGAGATGAGGGTGGGAGAGAAAAACCAAACAGAACTGGTTGGAGTTGTGCCACCAGAACAGGCAGCTACAAAGGGTGACCGAATTTTGGGAGTTTTCATTCTCATCCACAAAATAACAATGATCCTGAATTTTATGATGGAATCAAAGAAGGGTTTGGGTTGGAAGGGAACTTAAAAAACCATCTTGTTCCATCCCCCTGCCATGGGTAGGGACACCTTCCACCGTCCCAGGCTGCTCCAAGCCCTGTCCAGCCTGGCCTTGGACACTTCCAGGGATCTTTGGCTTCTTCACATCATCACAGCCAAATTATTTAAGGAACAAAAGATAATGGCACAACATTAGCCGTGTCTCCAATGCTCCTCAACTGAATTATGTGACAACTTTTGGAGACTCAGGACTTCCAGCTGTATGGAAATGTCCCATTCAGTGGCCGAAAGGCTTCTGGGGAGAAATGATCTCAAATTTCTGTCCTGTTTTCAACTGGGATCTGCAGTGTCCTTTTCTGGTGTCACACAAAGGACAGCAAGTTTCAGTATATCCTTAGGATATCATATAAAATAACTGCACTAATTATTCCTAGCTGAATTAGGAAATGATCCAGTCCATTCTTTTTTAGTATTTTTATTATCCCTTCCCCCTCTGATCCTGCAGCACTTTGCAGGTTTGGGACTATAATCAGCAATTCTGTGTGAAAACTTATCACCCGATTAAACACTGTTGGTTCAAGTTGATAGGAAGGAATTGCCTAAAAATAAGGAATCAGTTCTGAGCCAAGGGTTTTACTTTTAAAAGCACTACTTAAAAGGGATAGGGTAATGTAATTAGTCAGGGATGTAATTAGAAACATTTCAGTGATGGCTTGAGTGAATGACATTTCTTGCTTAGCCGTGCATTTTGGAAATGTTACACCCTGATTGAAGTTCTCAAAGTAACTTTTGTCTTGAACTTTGAACATGGTAGAAGCGGAAAAAATAGCTGGCAATTGCTTTGAGGGGATGGTCTTCCGAGGCTCCCCAAAATGCCTTTGCTACAACCTTGGCCCTGTATCGTGGCCTTTGCTCAGAATGAAAGGGAATTCCAAGCAACAGCTTCATGTCAGCTTGAGCAAAACCCAAACTTTGGATCTTGAAGAGATTTAAAGAAGCAGCTTCTAGAGACACAATTAGTGATCCTTGGGCTAGGACTGACTTTTGGCTCATATTCAAAGATTTGGTTGTGGGACAACTTAAAGTGACAAAGAGCAGGGTTAGATGGGATATTGGGAAGGAATTGTTTGCTGTGAGGGTGGTCAGGCCCTGGCACAGGGTGCCCAGAGAAGCTGTGGCTGCTCCTGGATCCCTGGAAGTGTCCAAGGCCAGGTTGGACCTGGAGCAATCTGGGCTAGTGGAAGGTGTCCCTGCCCATGGCATGAGTTTGGGTTTAGCCGGTCTTTATGGTCCCTTCCAACCCAAACCATTGCACAATTCTATGACAGCTTAAAATTCAGGATTGTTGTTATTTTGTGGATGAGACTGAAAACTCCCAAAATTAGGCGGCACTTTGTAGTTGTCTGTTCCAGCAGGGGTTTTGTGGCCAGATGTTATAATTACTTTGATAGAAATGCAGGGAAGAAAAGTGCTTTTTGAAGGGTTACTAAACATGAACAGAGCAATATGAAATGGAGCAGGATAGCAAAGATTCATTCTGGGTCAGTGTTATGGATTGTTCTGCATGAACTTTAGGATGGCAAAACTATTTGGAATTGAAGCTTGGACTACAGCTCTAAAAGCAGGTTTCAGTTCAGCAATGTAAAATCTCAAGCCTTTTATATGTAGGATCTGAACCTGCATTTATATCTTTAATTAAATGATTTTCTTTTTAAAATAAAACACATTTCCTTGGCATATTTGAAAGCTCTTCATTGTACGAGAACAATTGATATTTTTAATGACTAGCTGTTCAGAAACAGCCTTGTACACACAAAAAAGCTGTACATAAATTCGCTTCTGTGTACACAAAAGAAAAAAATTGCATATTTTCAAGGCTGTATAACCTGTTCCTTTCTTTCCCCCGTCTGTAAAAGCTGAAGGGTTAAGCCTCTCTGTAATTTGCCAAATCAAATGTTCTTTCACATACTCAGGGATGGATGGAATGTAGAGATGTTCCTTCATCATTTAAAACCGAGCAAATCCCTCCAGAGTTTCTCCAGACCTCCTTATCTGTTATGTAGTACCTGTTTAAAACTATGACTGATTCTATTTTTGCTGTATTAAATCCTTTCTGCAGAGCCACTTTCTTTAACAGGAAGTCATTGATTATTTTTCTGTTTAATTTTTTTTTCTTCCACGTTTGGCCTTCTGGGTTTGGGACTTTTTGCTCTGTTTGGAGAGGGTGTGGGGTCTGGGGAGGTATTTTGGGATGAACCTGTGTTTCACTGAAGGTGATATCAGTTAAAGCCCCTTCTCTCTGCCCCAGGCTTGGTATTTCTGGTGGCTCAGCTGAGCACAGGGAAGGGTTAAAAAGCCACGTTTTGGCAACTGCTTGGCACAGGGCAGCGAGTCCCCAGCTCAGATGACACTGCAGCCACTGTGGGAGAGGGACTGATGAACCACCAGTGCCTCCGAGGAAAGCTTTGCCTTGCACCCTGTGACTTGTTTTTCTTGCTTGTGACACGGTGCAGGCTTTTGTTTAGAATGTGCATAATTTTGTAGCTACAGCAGCTACAGGCTTTAATCAGCAGTAAAGATAAAACAGTATCGCTTTTGTTCCCTTGCTAAAGCTCTTTTCATGTGGTGTCTCACTGGCTGCTCGGCAGCCACATTTATCCTGGATGTTTTGTCCAGCCTGGCCAGTCCATGGGAGCAAGAACATTCCTCATTTTTTTTTTTTCTTCCTACAGCAAACATTTTCCACGTATTTTGCCTCCCAGGTTAAAGAACCATGATCAATCTGGGAGTAACATTCATCCTTGCTCATCCTCCAGCTGTGCATGATGCCCCAAAAATGTCAGAGCACAATTCTCCCACTATTCCACAACCCTTTGACTTTGCTGATGGACCTGATCTGGCTAAAAACTCCCAAAGGTGAATGATGGAGGAGGAGGTCAATTTGATCCCTAGCAAGATACTCCTAACAAAATCAGGTAGGAGGATTTCTTTTCCCTTTCACACAAGCAGATAAGCAGACCAGAACCAGCAAGTGCCAGATATAAATCTTATTTGAATGGAGTGACACAGCTCTCTCCCATCTGATGATTTGGCCCTTCATTTCTCATTGGTAAGAAATAAATACACTTTTATTGGCAGAAGAAAAAAACAATGCTCTCAAGACAGTTCACCAGTTGTGTAACACCACTTGGATTAAGATGGGAAAACTTAAATGAAAACCACAACATTAAAATTTCTCATTAGAAATTAACAGCAACGTGCTTCCTTCTTTCCCCCCGTGCATCTGACCCTTTGTTGTTGTTAATTTTTTACTATCCTGGAGATTATCGAAACAAAACTGAGTCAGTGGACTCTGGTTGCACTGTGCTGTTTAGGGGTGGTTTTGTGCTCTCCTCATAGCAAGGGACAGGAGAGAACCTGACATTTACCTCTGCTGTTTGCCAAGAGCCAGCTGGTCTGACAGCATATGTGTATTAGCAGGACCACTGGCAGAGCCAAGCTTTTTGTAGCACGTGCTCATTTCTTGCAGTGAGGGGGTCAAAAACCTGGCACAATAAAAGCTGGAGGTACTTTAAGATTTTTGAGGAGAATGTATAGAAAATATAGGACAGAGATCCACAGAAAGGTAAGTCTTTTAATGCTATTCATAGAGGAGCTTATTCTGTGCATAACTGAATATGGAAGTCCATTAAAATGAGCTTTCCCAGAAAAGCTGCAATACCTTGACTGTTTTGGTCTCTCTGACTTAAATAATTTTGAGTCGATTCTTGTTAGTACAGAAAAATCTATGGCTGAAAGGGTTTTCTTCCCTCTCTTTAAATTTCTGGTGCAAAACCTGATGTCTCTCATTCTCATCAGTATAGGGTTTTGCCTGGGAAAGGATGTTTGACCCTACAGGACTGAGATGAATTTGGCAAGAGAAGAGGTAATAAAGGATTTTGGTGCCTAAAGTTGATACCTGACTGCAAGACAGATTTCCTAACAGAGGGATATTGTTATAGACTGACTTAAAGGAGCGGAAATTAGGAACCTAATTTTATCACATTTGCTGGAACCTTCTTGTTCACTGAGCAGGAGGAGAGGGTGAGCAGTGCCCAGACCTCCTGTTTGGCATGAGAAGTGAAGAGCTTGGAAACAATTTACTGCCTGAAACTGAAGTCTGCTGGTCCGCTTTTCCCTTTAGCACTGGAAGATGGCATCTCTAATTTCCATCTTACTGACACTGAAGCGGCTCTAGGATGAAATGTAAAGGCACAGAAGGCTCGGAAGGCACATCTGAGCCAGCGTGCAGGAGGTCTGTGTGACAGCCAGAGCCAGCACCTCCTCTGCTGTGCTGCAGTCCCACATCTAAGCACACGTAATTTCCCAAGTCTCTATCATTATGGCCATTTCCTTCAGCAATTTAGATTGACTCATTAAAACGCTTCCCCTTCGTCTTCCCAGATGAGGCACGTTTAATGGGTGTATTACATAACCTCACACCTACCAGGGCTGCTCTGAACTCACATGAAGGGCAGCTCAGCTCTGTTCCACCACATTTATCTAAGCAGCCAAGTCCCATTTTGAAGATGCCAAACCTTCTGTCAATTACTATTCTGGTCACTTTTTGAGTTTCATTACGATTTCTAATGATACAGTTTTCAGAGGGAATTTGGAGATAAAAAACAGAAGAGATTAGGCAATTTTTCAAGAGATAACCACTGTCACCTTATAGAGAAAGAAAAAAAGATTTAAAGTAAATGTCCTCAGTGTACTAGAATGTCTTAGAACACCTGAGTGTTTGCCTGCTAAGAAAACACTCCTGAAACTTAGTGTTTGGAAATAACATTA
>VZSR01003371.1:1504858-1522175 GCA_013398615.1 Brachypodius melanocephalos
GGGTATTATTTAAGCTTATTTGCTCAATACCTTACTTTTACACTTTCAACCTGTATCTGATGTCCATGCAGCTGTAACTCATCAAATTACCTTGTAATTTACAACTTTATAATTCCCTGAAACTAATAACAGACAGAGGAATTAAGGTCTTAAGTGAACAAATGGAGGATCTTGCGGCAAACTTTTGCTCGCTCCTTCCCTTTTCACCCCTGCTAATCCCATTAGGTGCTTTGTTAAGTCACATTCGGGGCATGTTATTCCTTTATTCTTACACCACCCTGTGTCCTGGCCAGCAACCTGGAGCCTCCCTCCTATCACCTCCTCTTGCTGTTTTAATGGGAAACAGGGAGTTTTTATCAGGAGGCAAAACAAGGAGCCAGTACACAGCACCATCATCATCATCATCGTCATTGCACTTTGGCAAATCTGAAGACAAATATTTCAAGATAATTTGCCATTAATTAGACCATGTCCTGTGGTTGTTGCTCTGGGTTTAGGCAGAGCAAGGTCAAAGGACACCACAAAATAGGGGATTTGGACATTTTTGCTGTGTTAGCTCCTTCTGTACTGTTGGGATTTTCCTTTTAAGAGGGATCCACGTTGGAAATGCAGACTACGTAAACCTTGACCCACTTTTGGGGAAGAGATGTTATTATACACTACCTTAAAAGGCTCTTAAGATATTTTTGGCCACTCAATACACAATGAAAATATATATTCAATACTTTAATGCAGCGTATTTCTTAATATTCTAAATGGGTCAAGGCACCACATCCACACTGACTTTTGATAATGCTCATTTTTTCTGCTTGTTTGCATGTCTTCTTCTTAAATCATTAGTAAGATTTTTAAAGCATTTACAGTATCAAATAAATTACAGCTTTGAACTACTCTGATGGTGTTTTACTGTTGGGTAAGTTATTATCAGTAACAGAGCGGAGCACTTCGTGGGATGGCCTGTATTGGCCAGTCACCTTCAGAAAATCAGGCACTGAATGGTGAATTTTGCTTTTTTTGTTGATTCTTTCCACATCTTCTGGAACACCTTTGTTTTGTCATTTGCTCTTACGATTTCTCTGACTCCCTCAAACGTGATCACACCCAGTGTAGGAATTACAGATAATCTTGGCACTTGTGTCTTTTTTACTGCACATTTACACCTGCTGAACCTTGAAAGGAGTTCTGTTACACAAGCTGCCTGCCAGTTGTACACGTATTTTCCATGTCTAGAACCCAGCTGATTGTCTGATGGCTCAGTGACAGCAGAGCTCTCTTGATATACAAGAATCAGTTTGAATCCACAGAATTGGTCTGTATATGCCCAACACATGCTGACACTTAGAAGAAAAAAAATATAATAATATATAATAAAAAGCACCTGATAGATAGTGTTTTTCCACTCCCAGCACAAAGCAGTGCAATAACAGACACACCTAAATGTGTGCTGCAGCAAGTACCCTGTCCTCGAGCCAAACATCCCCTAAGAGAGTCAGGGCCCTCCCATAAAACACTTCTTTTCTCATCAGCTCTATATAAATAAGCAATTTCCCAGGAGCACTTTCCATTTTACTCCCTGTTACTCCAAACTCTCTCAAACCCGTATGCATTTATAACCTGCTAATGGGAAAAAAACACATTGAAGCATTAAAATAAAAGTATAAGATACGTGTATCTTGGTCCTTAGACTCAATTGCAGGAGTTGAACTAATGTCAGTGTCTGGGGGAAAGAGTGAAGCTAACTAGAGCCTGAATATATTAAAAAACCCAACAAACCAGGAGCTTTTCTAAAATTTCCTGATTAGAATCACTTTTCATAGGGCTCTGTAACATCTCATCACAGTTCTATTGACCACCTTTCTCTTCCATTCCCAACTGCTTTATGTCTCTGAGACAGCTCCATGGCTTGGGGTAGAAAAGACCAAGAGAAAAGACCAAGAGAAAAGTCTGTGTTCTATTTCTTTGAGCATAAAGCCTTTCTCCATGTTCTGAAAAAGTGTAGGTACCACTGGCTCCTGCAGTTCTTCATCTCCTTGATCTTAAATCAGCTCTTTTCCAGATCCTTTTTCAGAATATTTCACCCTCTGTTGCTTTTATTTCAGAGTGGTCTCTGCTTACCTTGTTACTTGCTTTGGGATATTCCCTTTTCCTTCTTTCTCAGCAACTTCACATCACCAGAAAATAAACTGCCACTAATCAAATGATTTCTAGTTTCCTGACAAAATTCAAGTATTTATTTCTGCCATGTTGTAGTTCTTGAATCACTTTATGAGAGATCACAGCACAAAGCAACACAAAAGTCAGCCCCTCTGAGGAAATACCCTCAGTTGATAATCTGTGATTAAACCCATGCTTAACTCATGTTTAAGACACATCTGCGTTAATTTAAGGGAGGAATAGATATGAATTTTAATTTAAGGAATTGCTTTAACTGTAATTCAGCAACTTTATTGCCTCACACAAATAAATTCTATCTTTGGCAACTTCTTCTTCAAATTAAACATCTTTTCTTCTGATGTAAAAAATCCCAAACCTGCAAATATCCAGTCCTTTCAATACCTCTGAAGGAAAAGACTCAACTGCCAACTTGGTAAATACCCCCCATAAAAAGACACTTTTTACTTACAGTGGTCCACCTGCAGAAAATGAAATTAGTTCCTTATGTGGGACTTCATCAGTGATATCTGCCTGATAAATCTGTGCTATTTTTATGTCTTTGCCTTTGAGATTTCACCTGATTCTTATTTACAAAGGATTAAATGCAATTCCCCGGATCCACTTGGATTTCATTCAGCATTTTACTACTGAAACAAACTGCAAGACCAACATTTTCTGGCAATGGCTTGTGCTTACTGACTTCCAGTTCAGAAACCACTAGAATAGGTTTCACCAATGTTAAATGTCTTTTATTTTTTAATCACTCTTATACAGACTAGCAAACAAAGTCAATTAAACTAAGAATACTGTATCTAATGACATTACTTATTTATAAGACTAAAGCTATGTCCTTGTGGGTTTATGGTTATGCAGATCTAAGTTACAGCATTTCAAATTAGCCTTCATCTTCACTTTGGCAAGTACTTTTAAAAAGCCTGGGAAAATTTTGTTTGGACAGAAATGGCTCCATTTCGACATATTTATAATACAAAACAAAGCTAAAAGATTTGTAGGAACTGTCTTAGCTACGTTTAACTTTAAATTGCCAAAATTGTGTTATGGAAGTCCCTCGGGTTTTATAAATTATTTTATGTAGTTTGCATGAAGAAATGGTGAAGTGGAATGGATCCTAGTTTCCTGTCACAGAAATTCCCCAATCAGGACAGTGGTAGCTTTTTTCTCCCACAATATATTGTTGAAGACCTGTTGATGCCTTGGGAAGGCTGACCTGGAACAGAGACTGGACAGAGCTAGGGAATAAAGCAGATATTTATTGAAAATCCTTAGGATACACCTTGAGCAGGACAAGAGCCTGTCCAGGGCTACACCCAAGGTGGACCCAAAATGGTCTCAAAACGGATGAGCGGTCACGAGGTCTCACACTTTTATTAGTTTTGGTCCATTTGCATATCAGGGTTTAATTGTCCAATTACAGCTTCAGATGATGAAGTCCCATCCTTCTTGTTTTCTCTCTTCAGCCCATCCTTGTTTGTGCTTTTGGGCCTGAAAACTTTTAAAAGTTGTCCTTGGTCTCCAGCAGGAAAAGGATTTGCTTTATCTCCCTACTTTGTGCAGAGCTGACTGACACTGAAGGTGAAGCTCAGAACTGCACCCCTGGGCAGCACAGAATGTGAAAAACATGAAAGCTGAAACTTAAGGCACTACTGTGACCACTCTAGTTTGCTATGTGTCCCTTCAATATTTCTGAGCAGGTTCACCAATCTAATGAAAAAGTATTTTCTGTTTTCTTTCTTTCTTTTATTTTTAAAGGGGAAGTTCATTCAGCTGTTATTCAAATAGGAAGAATGAGGTGAAAATGTCAATATTCCTGCAGTGCCATTCCCATTTGAGGTGTGCTTTATGTAAGGCCCATGAGCCCTTAGGTGGCACCTGACCTAACTGACCAAGAGGTGCAACCATTTTCAGAAGCAATAAATCTGCATTATTCAACTGAAACGTCCACAGCATTTCTGAGACTGAAATCAAGGTTTTTATCTAAACGTGGCACCCTTGTTTTACAAGGAGCTTTTTTCTCACACGTCTCTCACAATTACCAGGTCCACGTGGGTTTTTGGAATGTCACTTTCCTTCTGGGTGAAATTACATTTATCTCCAGGCTCCAGAGGATGAGCCTGCTGCTGGATAATTGCATAACCCTGGGATCATTCACACACACAAGCACAAAAAGGAATTATTTAATGAGGACACGGCAAAGGGGTGTGAAATACTCCAGGCTTATTGCTCATGATCCATTCATATGTTCAGAACGAAAAACACCTGAATTTTATGTTGCTGTATTGTTCTGTAGATGAGAAAAGATTTCTTAGTTGAAGTATATGACCTTTAGCAGAAAAAAGAGTTTGATCTCTTTAAAAAAGTAAATTAGGTCAAAATGACCCTTAAGATTCAAGATAATTCCAGCTTACAACACACTGGTCACCACCAGTAGTAGCTCTTGTCATCAGATGCCTGTATTTTAGTTTTTTCTTGATTTTTCCTCTTCTTTAACTTACAGAACCTGCTCCGTTAGAAAAATCAGCTTTCTATAATTTTCATGACTCATCAAAGCCTGAAGGAAAAAACCAGAATCATCCACAGTCTTCTCATTTGTGACACAGACTATTAACAACTTCATTAACTTTCTTCAGGCCTTGTTTTAGTTCAAAGTCTCCTGTGCATTTTTACAGGAGTTACTGGAAAGATGCACCATCTTGGGCTTCTGTCAAGAGAGAAAAAAAAGGAATTAGGAAGTTTACATTCTTTAAGATGTGGGAAATAATTCCTGAAAACATTATTGTAAATAAAACAGATCTTTATCACTGCTTTGTGCTCGAAAGATAGAAAATACATTTGATTGCATTTCTTCTCATTAGGAAACAATGTATCGCAACCACCTGCTTTAACCCTTGATTAAGCAGAGAGAATCATTAACGTAGAGCAAACCAGAAACTATAAACAAGGAGTTTCTAAACCCAAGTTTCTTGTTCTATACCTAGCTATGGGTATAAGTATATATATATATATATATATATATAGGTATAGGTACTCTAGACTACCAACATGCAACATTATATCAGATTATATCAGATACATCAGATATAAATAATCCCTGTCATGTTCTGTCCTCTATAAACTTCATAAAGGCAACAGCAATTGGTATAATAAGGCCTGAGGAAGGATCAAAATGTAGCCCAATACTCATGACACTGAAGAACAGTACTGGGATACTGAGCAATCCAGCAGTTTTCACTGTGATGAGCAAGTATTGGACAGCTTTTCATCCCACCTACGTGTAGAAAGCACAGCAGGATGTAATAATGGAAAATGCAGAAGGTTTGAGGGCAGTAACTTTCCTGCAGCCAAATCCATTGGCTGTTTTCTTCAAGAGCAGAATCCTGACCTGGATGTTCAGCTATGGCAGCACAGAACCCTCCTGCTCCTCAGACTGACAATTCTGAAGTCAATCTTATTTTGTGACAGTTATTAAGATCTGGATATCAATCCCTCTCCCTATGTTTTTCTTTGGCTGGGAAAAGAAAGGAATTCTAGGGACAGAGAAGTTCCAGAAGACAACTTTTAACTAGTTCTGCAAAGGCATGAGCCAAAAATACATCCTGCAGCTCTTAATCTGTGCACCTTCTGCCTCGTTCCTCTGCCACCTCCTGTCCCTTCTCTCACCCCTCCTCCTCTGGTGTCTCCCTCTCTTTGATCACCCCCCTGGCCAAGATTCCTTGAACAGGAATTCTGTGCACAGATGAACCACTCTGAATTACAGCCTGCATCATCATTGTTTACCTCTGACAAGTTTCCTTAATTGAGATCCCCAGCAAAGAAAAAAAAAAAAACAAACCTATTCTGGCGTTGCGTGGGCTTCCCAGTCATGGACAAGATTTCCTGTTGCTTTGATGCAGTGTGCAAACATAAGAAAATAGAACTTGTTTTCCAAGGAGCTAACAACATCAGCAGCTCAAGGCATGAAGTGTTTACAAACAACAGATGGGAGACAAACAGCTCGAAGGTGGCGGTCAACATGGGAAGCAGCACTCTCTGCCTAGGAGCTGCCTGCCTGAACAAGGGGTTTATAGGAAAGAAGAGCTCTGAGGAGAGACGGAAAATGATTTTTTTTTTCTGATATATGTACAGTCAAGAAAGACTTGAGGTAGAGAAACTGAGGCACCTTTAAAGAAGTCAGTCAGTTATTCAAGAAGGGCAGAGAAGGTACATTTCCCTGATTCTCAGTCTTTGGGACAGAAACACATTCGTTTTATAAATGTGAGAAAAAGAAGTTATGGCATTTGAACTGAATATTCCAAAATTCATATCTCATTCTCCTAAACATGTGCAAAACTCCTAAAACCTTCCTTCTCTATTCCCCTTTGAAATACAGAGACCCAACGAATCTACTGCAAAGTGCCCTTCTTGCAATTAAAGGCTGAGAAATGATCTCCACAAACACATAACCCCCTGCTCTGACAAATACTGGCATCAAGTGAAGTTTAAAGGAAAATTTAAACAAAATTTAGAACATTTTCCTATGGTTTTGAGAAGAAGCTATTTAAGGAAAAGGCCTTTTAACAGCCTTCTATGGTGGGCATTGATCTACTGTCCAACACTAGCAGGGCAGGTGTATTTTTTGTGTTTCTTTTGAATTTTTAAATTCAGCTGTTGAAAGCAGTGAAGGTATCTGCCCCATTCTCTCTGGCATTAAAAGGTGGGTAAATAGAACCCACGTGGGTTTTTTTTCCAAACAAACTGCATCTGCTGCTTGCCTGCAAGTCACTTCAGGGGTCTGAGGCAGAGTAAGTCCCTGCATGCTCTGCCTGGCAGGATTTTTTGAGGCAGAGAAAGTGGTAGCAACGCATACCCAGAATATTCTGCACAGGAGAAGCTGGAAATATTTTTGACACATTTAGTTGAGCAACCCAGTGCTCAAGTAAATGTGTCAAAACTGACACACCCAAACCGAAATACAGATAGTCAAATAAGTTCAGAGACAGGGAGTGATGTTAGGCAATCCCTGGATATTTATGTGCACACAGGCAAGTCCAAAAGGAAATGTCTTATTATACAAGGCACTGAAAGATCTTTTTGAGAGCTGCTGACAGCCTCCCTTCAGCAGAGGTAGCCAAGTACCTACATTAAAGCAACAAATTGGTTTGTCTTTAAAGATCATTGGGCCTAAAAGAAGCTTAAAGTATTCCAAGTTCCACCTGCAGCTTTCAAATTCTGTTTGAATTGCCTATGAGACAGATCCTCCTCAATTTCTCTCACTTAGATACTAGTTAAATTATTCTTTTCCTTAAAACCCCAACTGGTCTTGGTTTCCCCATTCTCCAAAATTCTCTTTTTCACTAAAGCACAAATGCTGTACAAATAGGAACAGGCATTCAGGATTAGGTGGTGAAGAAAGCCCATTTAGACACAGGTACTGAGATAATAACAGAAGATGTAAGAACTCAAAAAACTTCACATTCTTGAAGCAAACAATCAAAATCGTTTTCAGCAATAATCTCTCTTGGTGTAGAAGAAAATTCTGCAACAGAAAAGATGAGTAAAAGGTGTGGAGGGTTTTTTTGTGTGTACACAGGCACAATGCTGAGACTTTATGCTGGTGAAAGGGGGGTAATTCCTGCTGTGGTCTTCTCACAAGAGCAAGATGTAGAGATAAAAACACACTTTGTAATTTTTTAAGAAGCAGACTAAGCTATTGTAAGACTGAAAACATGTCAAATATTAAGTCTAACTGAAGAAACTGGTATTGTACAGTGCTTAGATTCAAGGAAAATACAAGAAAACAGAGAAAAAAAGAGATAAATTATGTGTCAGTTATTTTAGCAAATTCTACATGTCCAGCTAAGCCAAATGTGAGGAGAAAAAGAGATAATTTGATTGCTACATTAAAAAGAAAAAAAATTAAAAAGACAAAAAACTAGAATTAGCATGAAGAAATAATATTGTGATTATATTCATAAATATGCTCAATTTAATTTTAGACCTATCCTCAATGTAAATTCTTCTGGCATGCTGGAAGAAGAAAAAAGTTTTAGCTTGTATTCCTATTATCAAAGTAACTTTGTCAGAGAACATGCCACATGTAGTTTTATGGAGAAAATCTGTATTTACAGTAAGAAAAGTATTTACATTACACTACATCATGTCAAGTTCCCTCCTTTCTAATGTTGTTATTAAAGAAATGGAAAGTCAAAAGATGATTCAGTAAGTCAAGTTTAAATCTGTCTCGGTATCAAACAAACTATAGATTAATATTGCAGAACCAGGACTGCTGTGTGCTGAAATTTGCTGTGTGATACCCTTGGAATCAACAGTCTGCCTGTAAAGCCACAATTCCCAACGCAGAGTTCCTTGAGCAGAGAAATTGCACCCCCCCCACCTTGATTTCCTTTCCTTGTTATCCCAGGGACCACAGAGCTTTGAGTTCTTCCAGGAGAACCTAAATGCTCATCCTGCCTCGTAAATTCTGTGAACTGTCCCCAGAGTTCACCAGACACCATGGATTCTCCTGTGCATCCTCCTTCACACAGAATTCACACAGAACTCAGAGAGAATGATTAGGCTGGAAGAGACCTTCAAGATCATCGCGTCCAACCCGTGACCCTTGTCCTTCTGGTTGGTCACTCTGTCCTTACAGATCCAGCTCCTGCATTGGTGTCTCTCAACAATGATCCCACTCCATCCTTGATGGCCTTTTCCATAGCTAAGAACTATTCCACTTAGATGAGGTGAATGGGCACAGTCAGAGGGTTCATCCTGCATTTGCTAACTGGGTTGTAGATTGTGACAGTTTCCCCTCAGTTGACACAGAACTTAAAAAACTCAACAAAAAGCATCCCTGTATATTTCCCTTAAGCAGAACAGTCTTTTTGGCTGTCTTGCTAATCCAAGTGCCCAATATTTCCAATGGTTTGGTGACATTTCTTCTCTCTCCATAGCTGGATGTTGGCAGTGGGAGATCTCACAGAGTCAAAAGCATTTGTTTGGAGCTGTCAGCTGGCCTCCCTTGGCTGGTCTCAGCTACATTCACCCACTGAGCAGCTCAGCAGCTTATCCCAGTTTTTAGTAAACAGCAGTAACAAATTCAGTTTTCTTCTTCTTCTTTGAGACAGTGATAAAAATAAGGGTGATTTCAAAAATCAGTTAATAACCTGAAGGAAAGAAAGAAAAGACAGAGCCTCTTTCAGGACCATGAAAAAGGTAACTTCATAAAGCTCTTCCAGATCTTCAGATTTCTTCATGGCATTTTAGGAGATCTCTTAGCAACAGTTCAGCAATCTTTGTCTTCTGTCTCAGATAAAAGTAACTTGGACCAGGTAAGTAATCTCATTTCTTTCTTAAATTGACACACTTTAAACAAAAACATACAAAACCAGCTGAATGAGTCCTTGGGTTGAAATTTCCAAGAGATGTATTTGAAGCCTTGCTACTGGTGAAGGGCAGAAATACTATTTTTCATAATCATGCCTATTTTTTATTTGTGGTCTGACACATACACTATAGCTCAGGCTCATTTCAGTCAGGTGCCTGGAGGAACATTTAGCTGACATTCAATTAGCAAAGTAATGCACGGTGATAAAGCAGGAGGTAATTTACCCTGTTCTGTTTGGGAACATTCCTTATTGCCATTAATATTCACAACACACTAGCCAGCTCCAAAGGGAAGCACTGCCCTTACCTAGAAGAACCAGCAATGCAAAACATTTGGACTACAAAAATGTAGGCAAGAAACAGAAGGTCTGTAGGTAATAGTTTTGTAACGTCACATGGCTCCCCATTTAACAGGGTGGGAAGGACAATAACAGCACCTAGAAAAGGAATTCGGTGTCACCTGGAAGCCTATTAAAGACAAAACTAAATCCCCAGTTTTCCCTGCACCAAGAATTTGCATCTCATCATAAAGGGGAGGTCAGCCTAGCACGGTCTCTGTTCACATCTGACACTGTGAGGTAAAAATAATTCAAAGTATTTCTGTACACTACTGACTGTGACTACTTCCAGCTACATGGCTCTGCACCAAGTAGTGCCATGAAGCATCTGGTCACATTTAAATTCATATTTAAATGAGTTCTTGCCTAAGAAATTTTTTTCCCAGCTTCAATCCCTGAGAGAAGGTTCCTGTGCAGCTCCACTCCTCACTTAGTCCCTGTAAGCATGAATATAGATCCTGATTGTATTTTTATATGGGAAGAGAGACAAAAAGACTGGAAACTGCTGCCTCTACTCGAGGCCTAACAGGCACCTGTACCACTAACATCATTCCTATACATGCTGAGGCACAGAAGTTGTTTTGGCAAGATCCCTACAAGCCTAAAACTGTCAAGCAAAGGTAAAAAAGTGTGGGAGGGCTCCTCTCCCTCCCCTCCTTGCTGCCTGTGAGTTTATGTAGAAGCCAGGGAAGCAGATGGATGCCACAAGAGGTGCAAAGGATGCCTGGAACAGCAGCAAAGTCAGTGGGATTTGCACCGCACGGTAACGACAAAATCCCTTTGTGACACTAATGCTCTGCAGGGATCCTCCACCGCTGGGCTTTATGTGACACCCACATTCCACAGGGATCCTCCACCGCTGGGCTTTATGTGACACCCACATTCCACAGGGATCCTCCACCGCTGGGCTTTATGTGACACCCACATTCCATAGGATCCTCCACTGCTGGGCTTTATGTGACACCCACATTCCATAGGATCCTCCACTGCTGGGCTTTATGTGACACCCACATTCCACAGGGATCCTCCACTGCTGGGCTTTACAGGACTTGGGGCTCAGCGGTTTTGAAGCAGGATGGTGGCAGCACGTTCTGTAGAAAAGAGACAGCAGAAGGTGCTGCCAGCATAGAGAAAAAAAAATAATGAGCAGTACAGTTGGAATAACGGGGAAATGAAAGTGCAGAGATGACCAAACCCTGGTATTTGGTGCACAGAATCAGCAAATTACGAAATCGGTTAGGCTGGAAAAGACCTCTGAGGTTATTGAGTCCAACCTACGAGCCAACACCACCAGGTGCCACGTCCAGTCTTTCTTAAAAACCTCCAGGGATGGCGACTCCATCACCTCCCTGTACAGCCCATCCCAATGTCTAAACACCCTTCCTGTGAAGAAATCCCTCCTAATGTCCAACCTGAGCGTCCCCCGGCACAGTTTAAGGCTGTGACCTGTCATCCTGTTGCTGATTCCCTGAGAGCAGAGCCCGACCTCCATCTGTCCTGCCAGGTCGGGCTGCCGAACACCCAAGGAAGAAAAGATACACAGAGTTTTTGTAGCTTAAGAGAACAGGAGAACTGAGGCTTCTGCAATCAGTACTGACGGTACATCCATAACCCACCGATCTTCCCCTGCGAGGCACCCGAGGCAGCGCATGGGACCATCAGAGGAACGCACCCAGAGAACGCCTGCAGCTCCCGGTTCCAGCCCCGCTGCCACAGCTCCCAGCGCTGGCCCTGGGCCACCCGGCTGTGCCTGGAGAGCCCCCGCTGCCGGCACTGCCCTCAGAGAGCTACGGAATGCTTTGGGCTGGAAGGGCATCCCGAAGCCCATCTCGTTCCATCCCCTGCCATGCCCAGGGGACACCTCCCACTACCCCAGGTCGCTCCAAGCCCGTCCAACCCGGCCTTGGGCACTTGCATGGATGGGGCAACCACAGCTTCCCTGGGCACCCTGTGCCAAGGCCTCACCGCCCTCATACGGAGGAATTTCTTCCCGTTATCTAATCCAAACCCACTCTCTCTCAGTGTGAGCCCATTCCGCTCGTGCTGTCACAATCCTGTCTCGTAAGCAGCCTGTCTCCATCACTGCCGTGCCTCCCCTCCGCCTCCCGCTCCGCACCGCCCGTGCCGGGGCCGCGTCCCCCGCTCCCGCAGCGCCCGTGCCCCGCTCTCAGCCCCCCACCTGCCGCAGCCGTGCCCGCTCCGTACTCACGGCCGGCCCCGGAGCCGGGAGCGGCGGCGGCTCCATCCCTCCATCCCTCCCTCCCTCGGCGGCAGCGCCCGGCGGCGCAGGCGCGCTGCCGCCTCCTCCCCCCGTGGCTGTGGCGGGGCGGCCGCGGCGGCAGCGCCCGGCTCCGCTCAGAGCCCAGCGAGCGCGGCTCGGGCCGGCGGCGGGAGGAGGGAGCGAGGCGAGCGGGGAGGCGGGGACCGGCCGAGGGAGCCGCACCGCACAGCCGGCCCGTCAGTGACCGGCGCTGCTGGGGAGGAGGAGGAGGTGGCGGAGGAGGAGGCGGCGGCGGCGGCGGCGAGAGATTCTCCCACCCCCACCCACCGAGCTGAGGTGAGGCCAGGGCAAAGCATCCTCCTTTCTTCCCCTCGTCCCTTCCTCCCTTTCATCCTTCCTCCCGACCTCCTTCCTTTCATCCTTCTTTCCTTATCCTCCTTCCCCCTTATCTCGCCTTCCCCTCATCCTTCCCTGCGCTTCCTAGTCCTCCTTTCCTTTCTTCTCTCCTTAGCCACCTTTCTCCACTCCTCCCCATCCCCCAGGCTTTCCCTGTGCCCACATTTCGCACCCTCCAGATATAATAATCTTGCCTCTCCCCCCCGCCCCCCCGCTATTCCTTTTTTTTTTTTTTTCCTCCCCTAAAAAATGCAATTTCAATTCTCGCGCAGTGAAAGACCGGGAGAGGGAAAGAGACAGAGTCGGTCACAGAGATAATCCCCTCTCCTGCAAAGAATGGATTCGAATTAATGGTCATTTTGTGGTGTGTGTATTATGGGAAGAGGGGGGATTATATTTAGGGAAGAAAAGAGAGGGTCAAAGTGTGTTGTTTCACTTATTCATCTATTTACCCGCCATCACTTCGAGGTGAAACCTGGCTCCGTATTAAATTTTTTTTCTTTTTTTTTTTTTTTTTTGGTGGGTATTGTTTGAAATTATTCTCCTTTCTTCAGGCGTCAGAGGCTCCTTCCTCCCTTTCCTCCATCCCCCTGTGCGTCCCTGTGATGTGCAGTGGCTGCTGCTCCGATGGAGCCGGCGGGGAAGGGTCGCGGGGAGCGGGGCTGGGCGGTGGGGAGGGGGCTGCGGGCAGCTCCTCCATCCCTTCCCTCTAGGCCTCTCCCGGGGTCTGAGACCTTCCCAAGCGCTCGCTGCACATCCCAGGCAGCGCCCAGCCCGAGAGGTGCCAGCTCCCAGCAGAGGATCTGCTCCGGCGGCGAGGAGAGAAAGTTTAAAGCGTGGCTTTGTCTCAGCGTGGAGCGCCGGGGATGGCGAGGAGCCGTGGGGATGTTGGCTGGAGGGCGACGGCAGCCAAAGTGTCTCCTTGTGGGGCTTCTTGGAGTGGAAGAAGTTTTGCTCGGCCGTGCTGGTGCTGGTGGGGAGCTGCCAGACTTGCCTGGCTGCGGTGCCCGTCTGGGAGGTGGCGTTGGGGATGCTCGGCGGGACATCCGTGCGCCAGGGCTTCGGGAAAAGAAACTTTTATACGTATTTACAGCGGGGTGTAGCGTGAGGTGGCAGGTGCTTCCTTCTCTGGGGGTTGGAGGGGTGAATGCCCTCCCTCCTGTCTCGCTGTTTGTGTGTGATGCCTGGGTTCTTTTTAAGGTGATGCTCTGGCACTTGGTGGTTGTGTCTCTCTATTGTGGAGCATTTATTTGATTGTGAGCGTGATTTGGACAATGCTACCCTTTCCAAACTTCCCTTTGCTGAGTTTGAAGCTAGTTCATACTTCACCAGGATAGAAACGTTTCAAACCCCGTGTTATTTTAGGCATCCACAGATACCGCAGCAGCCAATGCTACAGCACAACTCTGTGAGCCTGGATATTTCACGTATATGTTGTGCATTCCTTTGGTATCTATTCCTGAAAAATGTTGGATTTGTCAAGATTGCCGTGAGTGCTGTGTGTGTTTTGGAGTGCCAGCTAGATGAGGACCATAAACAGGGGCAGGCTCAAACGATGCCTCTGATGCGAGCACCAGATTTTCCTGGCTTTGTGGCTATTACAATGCTGTTGGTTTTCCTTTTATTACCTGTAGTGCCTGTGATTGATAAAATGCATTGTATCAGCCTTTTCATACTCCAGGTCAAAGAGGATTCTTTCTAGAGGAGAAAAAGTACTGCCATGAAGGGCGAAGTTCTGCACTCAATAGTGTAAATGCTTGTTTACAGAAATATCACCTCAGCTGGGTACAAGGTAGCTGTAATTCCATTAATGGGCTCTGCTGGTGACAGAAGCCTCAACAGGAAAGCTCCGGTGTCACTGGAACCCTTACATGGAAATACAACTGTAATTCATGCAAATTTTCTGAGAGCTCTTTTAATATTAATGTTGAGCATACATGGTACTACTGAAATGCCTTTGAAGCACTGAAAACCAAGGGTATTTGTAGACTGAGGCTTGAAAGCCAAAGGAAGCAATTAGATCTCCTGCTCTGACCCCTTGACTGTTGTAGTCAGTTGGATTTCATCCAGTTACTCTTGAATGCATTAACTTGCATTTGGCTGTAACATGTTTTCCAGAAAAATTGGAATTTTGATCGGAAGACAGTAAGAGGTAGAGAGTCTGCTGATAATTAAGTTCTTTGGCTTCAGCTTCCAGTCACTGGTTAGTGATGTGCCTTTCTCCACTGTGCTAAAGAACTCAAAGTATTTTCTCACCATAGAAGTATTTATCTGCTGTAACCCAGTATTCCCTATCTTTTCTACTTGAAAAACCAAGTGAACTGAAATTCTTTACATTTGTCACTGCATGCATTTTCCTCACAACTCAGTTTCTGGGGATTGTTTTTTCCAAATCCACTTTTTCAGCATTTTTATGGAAACGTGAGCTGGATGCAGCACTCCAGAGCTTTGTCTCAGGAGTGTTTTGTGTGTTTAAATATTACCTCTCTGGTGTTACTCTCCTGCTTCTGCATCACATTTGCATATTAAACCTTCATTTACAGCCCTGCATTTTGATCTCCTTTCCTCTGGGTACTCTCACTGTGGCAAACCCTTTGCAGGACTTTTTCTTTCCACAAGAGTTCATCATTCCATAGACCGGCATGTGTTTTCCTGATTGCAGTTTTATAACTTTGTATGTGGCTCTTTTAAATAACGTTTTGTTTCCAGCATTGATTGATTATACCCAACACTCCTGATGGCTTTTTGGAACTGATTTATCTCAGTTACGTAGCACTCTATCAATTTATACTTGTGCAAATTGTGTCATGATTTATGGTGTAGACTTATAAATAATTGAAAAGGTGTTTCGTGGCAGTGGCTCCGCCTTTGGGGAACTCCATGTTAATCTGAGTTATGTTGTGATGAGCTCTCCCTAAAACCTGTTCTTTTTTTTCTTTTTGAGATGTCACTTAACCAGTTCTTTACCAATTTAATTGCAGGCTCTCACAGAACAATTCACCAAATGCCAGAGAAGTTCATACATGCAGACAGATACTTCTGCCAATTGGAAGTATCAGTTATATCAAGGGATTAAACCACAATCATTTGAGAAAGTCAGCTTTCATTATTTTACTTCCTATTATTTGTTACAGAGCTCTGAGGTATCAGTTGAGTCCCATATAATTTTTCTTAAATTATTGTTTTGTGCAGGACTGCCATTGTTCTAACCCTCCTGTGGTTGCAACCACTGTCTCACTGGATCTTTTAGAGAGGTGGTTGTAACATCAGTGTTCATTCAAACTTCTGGAATTTCCCCACGATTTTCAGAATTCCTAAAGATCCCTGTTGGTGGGATAGATAACTTGGACACTTCTGAGTGTGCTCCTCCATGGTCATCTTTGGTGCTGCTGACAGAAAATGTTTTAGTAAAACTGTTTTAACACTGTATTTGCCATGGGATCAAGAAGTTATTAATATCCTCATGAGATACCAGCAAATCATGAACTTCTTTGCACATGCAGAATTACTTTTTGAATGTATCTGCCCTTTTGCACTATTGGTGTAGCTCAGAGTCCCTGTTTAGCACCACACCTGTGTGACAGCTGAGATTTCTTTTGTTCCTGCAGTTTCCCTCTGCTTTTTTCCTGCTGCCAAGAAATGTCTTCGTCCTCACCTATTAGTTTTTTACACCTACTGTTTCAGAAAACATGATTTTTTTTTAATCCCTTAACACTTTTCTTCTTGTTACATATGAATTATAACCACAGTATTTATTGAAATCTGTTTTGTGGCCAAATTGTAGTAGTTATGACAATGCCTTGCAGGTATTACATGCTGTCTGAACATACCAGCATGAAATATTTTTTTAACAGCTACAGAATTATGTTTTATTGCATTTTAGGTGACTAGGCTTTGCTGTTAATAGAGCATATTCCAAGGCTTGGCCAAAGAAAGCTGAACTCTCTATTCACTTTCTCTACAGTTTGTTCATAGGTGCATAAAGCAAAGGAATACTTTGAATTTAGATGTAATGTCAAATGGTCATGGGAAAGATGAAAGGCAGCTATACAGAAAAAATCATAAAAGAACAGAATGGTTTGGGTTAAAAGAGACCTTTAAGATCATCCAGTCCCACTGCCCTGCCATAGGCAGGGACACTTTCCACTGTCCCAGGCTGCTCCAAGCCCTGTCCAGCCTGGCCTTGGACACTTCCAAGGATCCAGGGGCTGTCACAGCTTCTCTGGCCATCCTGTGCCTCACTCACAGGGAAGAATAAGTAAAGAGATAATACAATATGCAGTTGGAAATGGGAAGGTCAAGGTGCAGAAATAAAGAGTAGCAGCAGTAAGCTGTTAGTAATTAGAGTGGCATGCTTAGGATATAACTTGATGGGAGATTTTGTGGATCTGGTCTGTAGGAATTGTTCCCTTAGGGCTGCTTTAGGTAAGATGCAAGAAGGAGATATAAGAAAGACCAGAATGGTAAGATGAAAGTTACAAAAAGAAAGTTGTATTTCACAGGAGGGGGAGAGCTACTCCTGACTAAGATAAACTTGTTGATTTTGTATAAACACCATATTTGTTACATTTGTTAGGATTAAGTGCTCTGAAAACATTCCTGAGGCACAGCTTTCCAAGCCAGCAGGGTGCTACAGGGAGCAGGAGCAGCTGAAGCTCTCATTCCTCTCTGGAGCTTCAGTACTGATGGGTGAGGTCCTCCAGCTGGATCAACAGCACCTGAACCTGCCTGGGAGCAAACTGCTGCAGAGTCACACGCAGAGAATCACATACAAAATCACCAGGTTGGAAGAGACCTCCAAGATCATGGAGTCCAACCCATGCTC
>VZSR01003371.1:1522275-1580417 GCA_013398615.1 Brachypodius melanocephalos
CCTAAACTGAGACACCCAGAACTGGACACAGCACTCAAGGTGCGGCCAGCCTGCCTTGCGCAGCATTGGAAAGTAAAAAGACAGGATTTTTTTAAGGCTACTATAAGAAAAGAGTTGAAGCAAGTGACAGTAAAGACCAGAAGCCAGATTTTGTCCTGTACAAAAAAAGTGGTAGATAACTAAGTTAACAACATTGTTAAGTTCTGCTGCCCTCAATATAAGAAGGACATGGAACTGTTGGAGCAAGTCCAGAGGATGGCCAGGAAGTTCCTGAGGGGACCAGAGCATCTTCCCCATGGAGACAAATTGAGAAAGTTGGGGCTGTTCAGCTTGGAGAGGAGAAGGTTGGCTGGAGACCTCACAGCTCCTTCCAGTATCTGAAGGGGCTGCAGGGAATCCAGAGTGGGATTCTTCAGCAGGAGCCGTAGTGACAGGACAATGAGTGATGGGTTCAAACTGAAAGAGGGAAAATTTAGGTTAGAAATGCAGAGAAATTCTTCCCTGTGAGGGTGGGGAGACCCTGGCACAGGGTGCCCAGAGAAGCTGTGGCTGCCCCTGCATCCCTGGAAGTGTCCAAGGCCAGGTTGGGATTGGAGCAACCTGTGCTAGTGGAAGGTGCCCCTGCCCGTGACAGGGGGTTGGAACAAAATGGTCTTTGAGGTCCCTTCCAATCCAAACCATTCCATGATTCTATTCTATGACTCTAAGTTATTGTATTACAGTTCCTTACTGTCTTAGAGGAATCCATTGTACATCTAAATATATCACAGGATGATAACATTGTTGTATCAAGTCTTTGGTTGGGCAGGCTCAGCACTCCACAGCTGTAAATGAATTTTGTATCGGGTTTCTGGATAAGAGCTCTACATCTCAGTGTTCTCCTGGTTTCCTCAGCATCACACACAAGCCACTGAGTAAGCAGTGATATCTGGTTCCTAGCAGTGGTTGGATACAGAAAGGCATTTGCAAATGTTTGCAAACACTAAGATAGGTTGAAGTCATGTTTATACAACAAAAGATCAGCTGCTCTGGGGAAATTAACTGCTGTGACCATCAGTTACCAGTACAATTGGTTGGAAGGCAGGATTTTTATGTTCCTTGTGTTTTGAGTCATTTTTTGTTTTGGCATGGAACGAGCAGGTGAATTTTAAAATTGCCAGCAAAATGAACAATCTTTCCCCTAGCAGGACTATCCCACCCCTGTACACATTTTATTGTTTCAGATGTCTTGTGCTGTCATCAGACAAAGCATTTGAACTTTGTAAGGGGCAGGAGGAAAGCTTTGCTGTACTTTTTTGTTGGTTGTGTGGAGAAAGCCCACCTTTCCTTGAAGTACTTTAACTCTGCTGAGTCAGCATTTTCTGATAGCCAGGCTTTTTTTTTCTTTTCTTTTTTTTTTTTCCTCTCCTTTGGAATATTTTTTGTCTAGCTGTGCTTTTCAGCCACACCACCCCCTGCATTAGTATTCTGGTACAGGGAACAGTGGAGAGACATTTTCGACGTTGCAGCACAGACTGCCCAAGTTTTCAGACTTCTTAAGTAATGAGAATTACTCAGTTAAGTGAAGCTGAATCCTGTAACATTAAGAACATCTCACAGGGATTACATTTGGGAGGTAAGAAAACCAGTAGATTTTGTAGTTATACAAAAGAATTTCTGTGTTCAGAGTATTTAAAAGATATTTTTGTAGATACTCCAATCTGCTGTTATTACTGGTGTTACAGTCATTATTATGTGACATTTCTTTCTCCTGTGGACTTGTCCTTTCCTTTGAAGCTTCGTATGAAAAAAAATCCAGCAAGCATATGTTACGATATGCTTAAAGCAGACAGTATTCAAATGGAAGGCAATTTGAATGTAAGTGGAACTTAAATTCTGAATACAGAAAGTGGAAGTGATTTTTGTCAGGGGAGGCTTCCAGCTGCCCAGGTGACTTCTGCAAATGGGGCTTAAGCTTTTAAGTTACTTAAAGCTTCTAAATAGATTGTTCACTTTGCCCTTTTCTACAACTAATCAACCTTAATTTTTAATATGCTGTTGTTTACTAACAAAACCCATTCTTCCATATTCCATTGAATCTCTTTTTGTGGCAGTTCTCCATTAAAGCCCATTCAGCACAGCAGGAGCAGCTCAATCTCTCAGTTCTCTCCGTTGTGCTTGTAAGGGAAGGATCAATTGGAAATATTCCTTATGTTTTAAATACAGAAGCTGCGTCCATCCTGTGCAGAGCTGACAAAACCACTTTTATCAGTTCTCTGTGTCTTTTCAAACATCAAAAGAAACTCCAAAAGGCTTCTTCCTAGAGATTGAACTTTCAAGTTAGACTGTGGAGTAAAGCACATAAAAATGGAGTAAAATTTTGGTAAGCAGTGTGGTTTTAGTTCTGTTGTAGTGCCATCATGTCAGTAGCAATAGTTCTGTCCTTTCAGAAATCCACACCAAAAAAGAATGAATGAACTCTTTCAAAAAGAGGCATAAGAATTGTTTGCAAACAGATAACCTGAGGCAGATGTTTTTATGTAATTAGGTGTTTTTTTCTCCTTTGCTACTTCTAGAAGAATATTTTGTTGTTTGCTTCTTGGGATAGTGAAATTTCTTCTTC
This sequence comes from Brachypodius melanocephalos, assembly GCA_013398615.1. NCBI lineage: Eukaryota > Metazoa > Chordata > Aves > Passeriformes > Pycnonotidae > Brachypodius > Brachypodius melanocephalos. Next base: position 1,524,878 of record VZSR01003371.1, read on the forward strand.
AAGGCTGTTCTGTAACTTTTAAATTAATTTGGATATTTCTGTAAATTAATAGTTTCAAGTAAATTAATGAATATAAATCAAGAGAGAATAGGTGTGATGTCCTCTGTCATTAAATATTAACTCTCTTGAATGTAATAATCAGGTCTTTCTTCCAGATATAAAATTACCAGCTGTGATAAGTCACTCATGGTTAATTCTTCAAGATATTTATGGAGAAACTTTGAATATAGAACCAAAATACCATTTTTTCCTACTACATTTTTTTACATACATGTAAAAAAATCATTGGATGAAAATGGTTATTTCATTTTTTACAAAAAATAGGACATGATTGATTCTAACATTTTTTTTATTGGGGCAGAATATTTAAATACAATTGTGTCATCTGTGCTTGGTTTTGATAGAGAATTTATCAAAGTGCTTCATAAATTGCTATCCCATGGTTACAAATGTTTACTGTTCAGATAAGAGACTCTACAGGCTTATAAGGAAAGGTATAAAATAGGTAACAACTAAAATATGAAGCTAGAAAAATCCAGGATAAGCAGGAGAATAGTTCTTCCATTTGTAAAATATAGGAAAGCTGGTTACTTTAATTCTTGCAATTAAAATCCACAGGTGACTCTTTAAAGAGAAGTTTAAATAGCAAAGAAACAACTTCCATAAAAGTACCGTTTACTACTCTTTTTTCCTGCCTTAATAGCGTCAAAGTGAGAGAGATTCATATATTTTTATTGTAGCCTATGAAGTCCTTTCTAGTTCTCATGCAGATAATCTTCAGTGCTTACTATAATCAAGTCAGAAATGCAAATTCAGAATTACAGCTGCTTAGTCTAATTTTAAACGTCTCCATTATCTCCGTCATCTTCGATCCTCGTGCTTGGATGCTCCGCAGAAATACTTCTAAGAACAAGAAATTGTCAGGAAGGCTGTGAATGAAGGAGGGTGAGGTGCTGTAAGGAGAGAATCAGGACAAAAATGCTCTGATAAATGTCCTGCTTGGCTGGGAGCACTGCAGAGTTTGCAGAGCTCTTACTTGGCTTACATGGGTGGCCCATGCTCTCCTTAAAATTCAGGTTTGGCCTCTTGTATTGTTTCTGGGTCACATCTGATATCTAGCAGAACAGGAAGGTGAAGAAAAGGAAAGAGTAGAACTGTTTCTAGGCTGTGACTTAATTTTCCTTTCATGGCTTGGGGAGAATTCCATGCCTGGCTAAGGCAGCAAACTGAATCCCTCGATGTGTTAATTTGCTCTCGCACACTAATTGCAGCCTTGAACAAAGTTGGGATTTTTTTTTTCCTTTCATGCCCAAATTCCAATCCTTGCATTCAGGCCTGAGCCCAGGGAGTGCAGGTGAGTTTAGAGGAAGTGCTCAGGTGCTTTCAAGGTGCTAAAGAGCAGTGGGGACACAAGTCCTGGGCAGGATTGTCTTCTACTCAGGCAATGTTTGGATGAAAACCAGCATCAAATCTCATACACATTTTATCATTCTCTGTATGCTTTCCTCATCTTCTGAATAACTTAAGTGCATCTCCAGAGCATTTTCTGCAAATACTTTGTGGTTTGCCTTGTTCTAGTTCTGTAATTTCTACCAACTGTATTGTTCACAAATTCAGCCTAAGAACTAGAAGATGCCTGGGGTGTCTGTGTTGAGATAGTTACCTTCATTTGGCTGGGTATGAGACAACATTTTATTATTGGTTTTAAATATATCTAATATATTCAATTATAATTTCCTTAATGTGATCAGCGAAACTATCACCTTGCTTCTTGTGGAGTCTTCTTGGAACACCAGCCAGAGGTATTGAACGGTCCCAGGTGATCTCAAATGCTGCAGCACAACCTAATTTACATGACAGAATGGTATGGAAGCATACATTTTGTGCAAACATAGCCAGAAAACCTTCAGAATTAATGTCTTGAAGTAGCTGAGAAAGCTGAGTGACTGTAGTAGCCATGGTAACTTTTTTTTCCCTTTTGCTTTTAAGTAGAAACCTCGCTGGTTACAAGGCTCCATGTGAGCCTTGAGCTGGGGATCTGCTCAGCAAACTACAAACGTGGTGGCAGCAAAGGAGAAATCCCAGATAACTGGACAGATTCAACACAGGGAGAGCAGCGTGGACTGGCTGCAAAAATAGTAGGCTTGCAAACACAATTAGGTTGAGAGCTCTAATTGTGGCAGAGATGCTTTTTTGGAGGCTCCACACTTCGTGTTCTCCTTTTTTGCTGCTGGTTTTAGAACTATTTTGGCTTGACGTGTGCTGAAGCTGCACAACCCCTTTAGCTCAGATGCTGCCAGACGTTGACTTTGGACTGACAGATCCTTGCAAACTTGGTTGCATCCTAAGGGTGGAGTCAGCTTAACTTTATTTTAATTGTTTTCTGGCTTTTGGGTTCACGAGAATGATGCTGAGATGCACTGACAACATGAGTGGGTTCAGGTCTCTTGTCAGCTTAATGAGTTTATTTTTGTTGGGTGGTTGACAGTCAGCCAAAATAAACAAAAAAAAAAAGAAAAAATTACATAGCTGAAGAACAGCTTCTTGGCTGGTTTTTCATAAAAAGATCAGTCAGGAGGAAGAGGAAACACTAGAGATGGATATTTTGATTTTTTTTTTTCAAAATCAGTTTTAATAATGGTGCAAAAATGGGGATCTCTTAATTTTGCTCTCTCTGCACCATAAACACATTAGAGGTGGTGTGAGGTCCATTCTGTTGCCATGATACCCAGAAGAAAGAATTGTGCCACCCTCGGGGTGCTGCAGGATTTGTGATGTCTAAAGCTTTTCCTGGTCAGCCCTTGGGAGGTAATCCACAGTAATTAAATATTTCTTGAAACAGAGTGAGATGGGCTCTGTAATGATTAGGACATGGGTGGATCAGAGAAATCAATGTTTGATTACACAAAAGGAACCTTTAAGGCGGGACTGAAAACCCCATTCCCCAGAGAAATACCATAGGAGGTTCATCAAGGGCAAGTCCTGCATTCTGCACCTGGGATGGGACAGCCCTGGATGTGTGGACAGATCCACACATGAATGGGGAATGATATCCAGCTCAGGATATTCTGTCATTCTATAAAAGAAGACACTGGAGTTTAAAAACACTTCAGGTGTGCTTGAAATCACTGCTGAGAATCGCACAGACTGATTGTATCTCCAAATATTTTGAGTGACCTTCTGTACTCACCCCTCAGCTGGGCTGGTTTGGATGTTTCTCTTTCATTGCTGCTTTTCATTAATAAGTTGCTTTTAATTAGGTTGAAAGCAAGATCGTGTAAATGAGGAAAGAATTTTGAAATCACTATTTAAAAAAACGTGGTTTTAATAATTTCCACCTAGCTTTAATTGGAAATGGGAATGGAAGTCACCTCTGGGCCATTGCAGCTTGGGCATGGGAAATAAAGGCAAAGCACAGCTGCTGTGGGACAAGTACATCACAGCAAGACTTTTTAAGTCTTCAAGTTTTCAAGTACTTAGAGGTCCTTTTATTAAGAGAAAAGTATGTAAATTTAAAACAAAAAGGGAAAAAGTACTGTGAGTGATCAGGTAAACCTCCTTTATGCATTAGAATAAAAGTAAAGCACCCATATTGAATCTAAACTCTGGTCTTCACTTAATCCCCCTTTTGCAGTAAATTTTGTGCCTTGAATCTGAAATCCGTTTCTCCAGTTTCAAGAAATGTGCAAAACATGAGGAGCACTTAACAAGGGCTGAGTAGAAAGATTTATTTTACCAGGAGCCTCTTCCAGCGTTGCAGATGGTTTCTGGCTGCCTTGTCTAAGGGACTAGTTTGGGTATTCAGATTATGCAAGATTAAATCCTTGATCCTCTGAAATTAATTACAGAATTTTCATCAGTGTTGCAAAGCTCTTACCCAACACTTCTGGAGCTGTTTCTGCCTTTGGCTCTATATTGTGTCTGTGCCTTTTTTTAAAAGTGTGGCTGGAGCCACTCCTGTGTGCTGTTACAATGATACATAAATTGCTTCTATCTCTGGAAAATTCAAATGTTTTTCTGTGTTACCTTATAGAGCAGTCGTGAGCACTGATTGTGTCTGTTACATGCTTTAGAAAGCAAATGATTTATGTGAGCAGGTTTTTTTTTTTTTTGCCATTTTAACATTAAAAAAACCCATTAGCAGTAAGTGTCTGGTACATCAGCGCTTCTTTGCGTCTGATTTCTGAGCTGCTGCAAATACACAATACGTGCTGCTCAATCTTTCATTTTAATGAGCTATTTTTTGTGTTGTTGATTTAATCTGAAGACTGCTTTTCCTCTGAAGTGAGAAGATTCTTTTGTCTTGTTGGGCCAGTAGAAGAAAACATTACAGGTGGATTGAGTTCCCTAAATCTGACAGAGAGACCTTGCAGTGTTCAGCTTTGCTCTTCTCTTAGGGCATGGGTCTCATGCAGGTCTGATTCTTACAATATTCTGGTTTATAATTCAGTGCCACAAACAACCCCAGCCACACCAAAGCACTGAGTTACTTAGATTTTAAGTATTTTTCCCCAAAGGTGCTGACGTGAGTGGAAAGATGCCCTGGGAGGAACCACAACTCAGGGTCAGTCTTTAGTGTGGCAGGGTACATGAAAAATGATGGTGAAATGTCATGGGAGAACCGGCATTTCAGAGAAAATTTGGAAAAGTGGAAACAGAATTTCAAATGTGTTAAATTTTGAGTGTTACAGACATGTGTATCTTGTATTCTCTGTGATGAATCTGAATTAACTCTGGGCCTGTGTTTCTAAACACAGAGTACAGTGGAGAACATCACAAGGAGAGATGCAAGATCTATCAAGGGCAGTGATCACAGTCAGTGTGTTAAAAAAGGTTTCATGATTTGTTTCTCCAAGGAAATTTTGGTGTTTGAAGAAAACCTGTTGTGTGTTCATTTTTGGATCCCACTAAATAAAATAGATGGATTTAGTGGAGGTGTGCAATCATTTGGATTTCTCCTGTCCCAGCAGTGATACCATACCACCATGTACAGTCACTGAGCATGGTTAATCACCATTAAGAAGTTGTTGGGTTTTTAGTCATATTAATCAAAGTCCTCTCTCCTGAAAATACAAAGCAAAAACTCATCAGCACCTTTTACTGAAAGGTATCCCTGCCCATGACAAGAGGTTTGGACCTAAATGATCCTTAAAGGTTCCTCCTAGCCCAAACCCATTGTGTGGTTCTGTGATTTTATCTTTTAAAGAAAGAATTTTGTTGAGAGTCATTCCTAAAATTCAATCTAAACTGCAGACCAAAAATGTGTGTGTCTATATATTTCTAAGAAGTGGAGTGCAAATTACGTGTCAGTAGTATTTTTAAAGCTAAAACCATTTGAATGTGTTAAAATGGAGTTCTGCACAACATTGTGAAAAAGCTGAAAAATAGCAAATGTTGTTTTATATTATGATAAATTATTATGCTTCAGGTGATTTCCAGATATCCTATGTGTTAAAGTAACGAGCGCTTCCCATGCTGAATTAGTTTCTGCTAAGTTTGGTTCATAAGCCAAAGGAAAAATTAATTTTTAAGAGCTGCATTTCTGTGAAGGTTGTTACACAATGCAAATCATTGTAGTGAGGCCTCAGTAAGATGCAATCTATTATTCCTTGTGTTTAATTTCGAGCCAGCTGAATGCAGGGAGATGCTTTTTTGCTCCACACTGGCTCAGTGTTGCTGCAGTCCAATGTTTTCTGTCCTGGTGCTATTTTTGTTGCTGCTGTTTGTGTTGAAGGCTTGTGATTTCATTAACAGTTATTTTAAAACCTGAACAACCTGACAGAGGGCTAAATAGAGCATAATTCTGTTTCCCATGTAGATAAGCTCAACAACACATGAATAAAAATCAGGTTGGCCTCTCCTCCACGCTTCACAAGCCTCCCGTGTGGCTCTGGGAGCCTTTGGGAAATGGGCCATGTTATCTTTAATTTTTAAAATAATTAGCATTACTTTAATCCAAAATGTATTTCTAGATGAATTTGTGAATAACAACAGTTGTGGTTGTTAAGACTCCTTTTTTTCCTGGCTGTTTTTGCCTGTGTTTCTGGCATGGGGGAGTGGGATCTCATCCCATGAGCCACCTTCCCTGGGTGGGCAGCCATGCGCTGAGCGAAGGAGTTAAACAGTTTTCCCAGACTTTGGACCCCTGAAACTCCAAACCTGTGTCTCACCTATACAAGTCGCTCAGGATGTCACAACACAGGCTCCTGGTTGTCCTTAGAATTAAGGAACTTTGATTAAATTACAAAGGCTCTCCTGGATCCTTATTTTTGTGGCCTTAAGGGTGGCACGGTGACCTTCTGCTGACACTACAGAGAATGTGGGCTTTGTTGATGGATTCGAGATCTGCCCCTGAAGTTTCAACCAGAGGTGCTTGTTCTACACCACCAACTTTATTTTTTGAGGTTTTCACTGTGACATTTGGCCCTTCTCCACCTTAGGTTGCATGTTGTAATACTTTTATTTATTTGATGTGATTTTCTCAATATAAGAAAACAAGCCCGTGCTACACTTATTTTTAAGTGAAGAGAAAAAAAAAAGTCTTTCTCTGGAATGATGACAATGAGCTGTTTATTACCACAAGCTGTGCGTTTTATTTTCTTTTACTTAGAAAGCAGTGATTTGTCTGAGTTTTTGGAGTGGTTTTTAAGTGAATAATGATATAAGAGCCTTCTTACTTGAGGCTTCTTATAAATGTAGTTATTTATATGAGGAAAAATTGTTCAAGCGTGGATTATTTATGTGGAGGAGAAAACTGGCTCTGGATTGATATAATTTTTCTTTCCCATCTGCTCTGAACGAATTTGTTTTCTCTGTGAGCAGTGAGTGCTTGCTTGCAACTTTGTTTTAGATACTTAGGCACTCCTTTTACTACTTCCCTTGATAAAATGATCCAGTTCCAACCTCACCTTTTGTTCTTCAAGGCAAACTTTGTTCTCTCATGGCTTCAAAGAAGTGTTGTGGCCTTTCCTCTTTCATTTTTAGCAGACCTGGTTTCATCAGGCATTTAAAAAGTAGAACTTTTATTTTTCCCCATTGGTCTGGTGATATTGTTGTTTTTTTTTTCTTAATTTTTTCTTTTTTTTCTTTTTTTTTTTTTCTCTACAACAATGAAGATTAATTGCACTTTGCCCCCACTTTTAATTAATTTCGCTTTTGATGCCAGTCCCTTCCTAAGGTGGCACGGTCTCTGCCTGGAACTCAGCCTCCCTCCTGAGGGAACTGTGATGTCAATTCACCCACCAGATTGTTTCAAAATGGGTAAATCTGCCATTGGGAATGTGCAGTTGTTGGTTAAAAGAGCATCCAAACAGCCTTCCTAAAGGATTGTTAATTATTGACAGTAAAGAGAGCCATGGAGGGTTTTATATCAATAAAGATCTTTCCTACCTCCAGCCAAGAATGACCTAATTTATTATTTTTTTTTTTTAGGTACACCAGCAGGATCTGTCTGTAAACAGTTTCTAAGCAACAGCTCCCTGTCCTCTAGAAAGAATATCACATTTTATCCCTGACTCCTGGCTTTTACAGCCCTTCTGCCCAGATCTGTTCTGGTTTAGGGCAGGAGCCTCTTCAGCAAGGATGATTCTCCTCTTTTGTAGTACCAGCACCCACCTAGGGCTCGCTGAGGTGTTGGAAATTAAATCACTGTCTCCTTTAGTGCTGCTTTGCTGTCACAGGCCAGCACTGTGAATTATTTCTGTGCAGCTTCATAAACATTCTGTAATGATCAACGAGCCCATATTTCTACTTCCATTTAAATCCAGGAGTTGACAAACCAGAAACACCTAGGTAATTTTTTTTTTCTATAAATGATTACAAGGTTTCAGCTGGTTTTAAGGGAAAAAAAGTGATTTTTCCCCACAGCACAACAGGTCTCTATTTTCACCAAGGCTTGTGTGGCATCTGTCTCAGACTGGGGAAATTCAGAGGTAAAGAAAAAGAGAGCCCTTTGTCATCAGAGTTTTTATTAATCCCATCTCTGGAAGTAAATGCTGAGTTTGTTGAAGATTTGGGAGGAAGAAGAGTAACAACCTCATCAGTTAGCAGAGGATGGTGGGACCTACTGAAATCTTTTGTTCATTTTACTTGGTTATTTTTAATTTGCTCTGTTTTCTGCTAGTGTTACATAGTATTTCAGTTTGAGAAATGGTCTTGCTGCTTTTATTAACAGAGGAGGCTTGTGGATGTTGGAACTGTTTGGATTTGAGTAATGGTTATGATTGATAATACAAACTACAGCCTGTGGCCTGACTGAAAGGGATTGTAGAGTTTATTTCTTCTCTAGATGAGGTAAAATGATAGGTCTTGTGTTGGAGAAAACCAGAGCTCTCTTTAAGTTTCCTCTGCTTTTGTGAGGAGCTGTCTAGTTTCTTACAACTCTCTGATTTCAAATCAAACAAAGGAAATAGAGATTTCTGCCAGGTACAGAATGGGGAGTGAGAAAGTAGTGGAGGCACTCTTCTGGCTTGCCTTAAGAAATAAAAATGAGTAGAAGGAATTCTGAGATTGAATTATGGAATTATGATGTGCAAGTGGAAAAGCACAACAAGAGAAGAAGTTTAAAATACCTGTCTGTTTAAAGCCTGACATCAAAGTGGAAAAATCTGGAGTTAGAAGATGGATGAAATGTGAGATTTTGAAGAACTTTTTATGAAAAGGGCAATAAAACTAAGATTTGTGATGTTCTTACTCTTTAGAGGCTGCTAGGGTGGCTTCCTGTCAAATACCATTAAAACAGGCTGATGAAAGACTGAGAGTAAATTCTGGTTTTTACTGTTCTCAGCGTTCTCGCCTTCTCCATTACATTCTGACCAAGAGTAGTGTATCATCATAAAATTCAGACTGAAAGTGAGCTTTTGGGGCTTCGTGCCTTTCTGTTCATTTCTTAGGTAAAGAAAATGGTAATCTCAGGCAATCCCTACCAATATTTGGCTGATAGTTTTGGGCCAAATTTACCCGATTATTTGTCTTTCTTGTAGAACAATTCTTCATTATTATCATTATTTCTCTGTTATTCTATGAGACATGGATAAATCCCACTGAATGTCTCTGTTACTTAAATATTCCACTGGATGCTAAATACTCTTTTATGTACAAGGCAAATTCTTGCACCTTTGCAAGCTCTGGGTTTATTGAGAAACCTCCCTTTTCATGAGCAAACTATTCTAGCTTTGTTTCCTGCATATATTAACAAAATGTTTGAAGATTGAAGGGAGTGAACATGCAGTGAGTCGTCTCATGTGGAGAATAAAACCTGATAGATTTGTGAATGACATCCAGCTTTGTGAAGTGGAGCATGCAGTTTATTATTGCTGCTTTTTGGGTTTGTTTGTTTTTTGGTTTTTTATTTTTTAGTATATTTTTGCTTTTAGCAGATGTGTGAGGAAAGTTTTAATTAGACTCAGGATGTGCTGTCTTACACGTTTGTAAATCAGCAAATACTGGGATGAATTGAATTCAGTAGAACTTTATTATGACTGGGAAGATCTGCCTGAGATGTTTCAAAGAATTTTTGGAAGTGCCTCAGTTGATTCAATTTCGGGAGCTTTGATTCCTAAACCTAAACACAAACATGTGGATGCCTAAAAAGTTTGAAAGTGAACTGAACACTAAAAGTTTGATGAAGTTCCTTGACTGTTCTGTGTTAGAACAAACATAGGATTTTAGCAGATTTGTGGGTTGGTTTGATGACATCTCTGGAATGCCAAACTCTACCCAAGTCCAAGCGTGTGTTGTACCGAGATTTCTGCAACTCAGAAGATAGTGAGCATTCTGATCCCAGGGAAAGTGAATAATAAAATCTGTCCTTATTGCTGTGATGGTGTTTGGAAACAACAGGAGATATGTGTGGTTTGATTGATCCCTGGATATTGCATCCAGCCTCTAAGAACCAGCTGTTATGGACTCCCTGAGTCTCAGGGAGTCAGCAACTGGACCAGAGTTTTTAGTTGAGGACAGGTATGTTATTGTTTCATAGATTCCCTTCTTAATGTTCTCTTCACCTCTGAAACATCCTGCTGCAATTGGTTCCACGAATGTGAGAGGAGAAATGTTGCCTGTTTGATGGTTTGAAAGCTGATGAGTGAAGAATTTGAGGTGCATTTAAGTTCTTGTGTCATAGGAACTGTTGTGAGTTCTGTTCGTCTCTGTGCCATCTGTGTTCACACAGAATCATGGAATGGTTTGGGTTGGAAGGGACCTTAAAGATCATCCAGTTCCCACCCCCTGCCATGGGCAGGGACACCTTCCCCTATCCCAGGTTTCTCCAAGCCCTGTCCAACCTGGCCTTGGACAATTCCAGGCACGGATTGTGGTTTAATCATACTTCTTCTCTGTGATTTATTTAAAAGTTGAATAATGAGGTGTGTTTAGACTCTTGTCATATGGAAAACATTTCGTGTCTCCTGTCATGGAGACCCTATATACCTGTGTTGGTTCTGCCAGACCTTTGTGGAGGTGGAAGGACATGAGACATTAAGAATGTAGATGTAGAATAGTGACGTACAAGTATTTTGCATTTTTTCCCTGAACAAAGCTGTGCAGAACTGTAGTTTTTCAGAAGGCTCTGGGATCAGTTGCTCTCCTCAAGCCAACCATTTTACAGATAAAGTAGAGTTTCTTTTCCCCATGGTATTCCCACGTTGTTCTCCGTTTTATGCACTGAAAATGCATTTTTGCCCCTGGTCACTGAGCTTGATAAGATCTGCAATCTGAACAGGGAGATTTATGATGGAGTGTTCTGCTTCATTTATTTATATATATTAATCATTAGAAATAGTCACTTTACTCTCCACCTCCTTTTCTTTTCCAAAGTGGTGGCAGGAGTCCTTTCTGGGGACTGGTGATACTGCACAAGTTATAGAGGGAAGATGTGAGGTTGTGCTTTACATTCCAGAAAACTCAGAATCCAATTAAATAAAGGAGCTAATTGTTTTAACAGGCAATATGATTCCATTGCATGGACTGAAGTTCTGCAGTGAAGTAGGAAAAGCTGAGTGAGGATGAAGCAGAATTTGTCTGAAGACAACTTTACTGAAGTGTAGTCAGGGGTCACAGGAGAGGAAAACTCGGTTTTGAACGAGTTTGGGACTAAAACTGCTGCTGTTGAAAACATCTGAAACAGTGATCACAGAAATTTTGGTTCAAAGCCTTGTAGGAGGTGGGGGAAAAAGGCAAATTCGCTATGGTAGTGTTTAATCTCCAGAAAGAACTACACATATAGGGAGATATGATTAAAAGGCAATTAAAAAGAACACTTTGGGATTTTGTTCTTGAGAAACTTCACAGCATCATGGAATCATTTAGGTTGGAAAAGACCTGGGAAATCATAGAGTCCAACCGTTTCAAGGAATAAGGAAAATAAATAATATTAATTAAAATAGAAAATTTGGGAAAGGCACTGAGGACTCAGGACAACAGCAAAAGCTACTTTTAGATAGGAGAATTTTTTTAAAAAAGGTGTCATAATGTGCAAGTATTCCATGCCCAAAACGTTATACGGGAGGCCAAAAATAATTCTGCAAAAGCGTTCAAGATGTGAAAACCAATTATGAATCTTTTTCAAATGCTTTGGAAGCAAGAAGTGTTGCAGAGAGTTGGCAGCCGGTAGAAAAGGGAGGTAGGAAAGGTAAAAGGAGAAGAGGGATGAAGCCCAGAAGTAAAAAACAGGGGAAGTCTGAGCATCCTTGTTGTGAAACAGCTTCTGAAGGGTGTTCACAGGGAAGCTTCCAGAAAAGATGGTTGAGACTGAAGTGTTGGTTAAAGGTGTTTTAGAGGAAATGGATACAATGAGTAATATCATGTCACTAAAATTGAATTACTTGCTAGCTCACCATGTATTCATGTTTGGTCTCACCCTTGTTCGCTTGTCTCGGATCCAGCAGCTGCCTCAGGGGTCAGGTTTCATAGCACAGAGAGCATTGATTAGATCCTGGATTGACATTGGCTGCTTTTTGCCAATTTTTATCACTATTTAATGTATTACTTCATTTGAGAAGGTGCCAGTTGCACCTTGGTTTTTGTTTTCGTTTTTTTCCTTTTGTTTGTTTGTTTGTTTGTTTGTTTATTTGCTTGGTTTTGTTGTTTTTTTTTTTGTTTTATTTTTGGGGTTTTTTTGGTTTGTTTTTGTTTTAAAACCCTTTCCTTTTCCATCATAATCCTACATGGAAACTTTGTATTCCACCGAGGTGCCTATAATAATTTATTCACCTGATAGCTTGAAAGTTTCATCGCCTTTTTTCGGTTTATTTTGGTTCCTTTGTTTTCTTAATCTTCACAGAGATTATTTTTTTCAGAGATGCTGATCAAAGATTCACTATCAAGATGAAAACTGTGTATGAAAAGTTCCTCTGTGGAAGAATTAATCTGATGTTAGGAAAATTGATTTTTTTGAAGGACTGGCATTCTATTGTCACCTATTCACTTCTCACATTTCCTTTCGCCTGCAAATACTAATCACTTGTTAATTAATCCCATCAAAAACCATCAGGTTTTTATGTATTTATGCAAGAAGTTACTGCATGTTTTAATGTTGGTAAAGGAGAAAATGCATTTTCTGTCTTTCTGCTTGACTTGGGGGATTTTCAGTTCCAGTAAGAGACTGGAGAGGTGTTTGGAAGGCTGAAAACCAGATTAGTTATGTTGGTTTCCTCTGTGGGCAGAGCACAGAGTGATGGTAATTGCTTGGACAGGTTGCAAACAATTCAAAATACAACACTGTGGTTACTGTACCATTGTGTCTTGGATTTTCTGTTAAATATCTCTATATCTGTATATCTTTTTCTGAGTTGATACTATTCCCTTCTGTATTGCTTCTCCAGATTCTTCTCAGATCCATTAGCGGTGAAATCAGTTTCCTTCTGAGAATAACGTCATAGCATCAGTGAAAAAACGCTTTAAACTCTTTAAATGCCCTTGCACTGAACCTCATGTAATAAGTTTGTTTTTTTTTTTTTTTTGTGTTTGTGTGTGTTTCAAATTTCAGTTGTTTTGAGAACAGGTAATCTTTAAAATTCCTCTAATAATTTTGAAATGGATACTTAGAGGACGTGACACTGGAGAACCACAAACATCTCAGATTTATGTTATCTGACCATATGGATGTGGCTGCTGCTTTTCCAGATGAATGGATCTTGAGGATTCTCACTGAAATACCCAACACAGTCTCTCTCCCTCTCTCTCTCACTGGAACTGTACAGCCCGTAACCATGTGTGTTTATAGATGTCTCTTGGTTCAAAAAGAACAGTTGTAGAGTGCTGGATATTTTAAGGATCAACCACTGTTCTTCAGACATCTTTATGTAAGAGATACAGAAAAATTCCACATTTAAATGCTCTTTTTTTTTCTGGCATAGGGATTTTTCTGAGTTTTAGAGGTCAGCCAGGTTTCTTTTCTCTGTGGAGTTAGGACAAAACCAAGTAAGCTGAGTAACTTCTGTGTATTTGTCTCATACCCCGCTGCTCTCTCCTTCCCTAAAGCAGAGATTTATATCTGGAAAGCCAAATATTTTCTCTCTACTGTTTCCTAGAGTGCTTTCCCAAGATAAGTGCTGTCCTGCTTCGGGTACAAATGGACACAGTCAGGGCAGTTTCTAATCCATGACAGTTCCAGATTTCTTTGAAGTCCCTGGGTGTCCTGAGCATCCTCTTCCAGGCTCAGCAGAGGGGATGTTTGAACAGCTTTCTCAGCAGAGCAGACTTCCCACCAACTCCACAAAACTGCAGCATTTCTCTCAGCTGTTTAAAATTCATGTGCTCCCAGCTTATTAAGACTGTTTTTCCTCTCCTTTCTCCGTGTTTGTGATTCTTTCACCTTCAGTCAGTCATAGGAAATCCTGTGCAGATTGAAAAGGCTGTAGAACCCAGATGTCAGTCATTATGCCGCAGTCTTCCTTCAAATCAGTTGTTTTCAAAGGACAGGAAAATTGTTCATTATACATATACTTAATTAAATCACACTGCTCATTGAGTTTTTGCAGGTTTGCCTGGGGGTGGGAATAAAACCATGATCAATTTAAACATAGCATCAGTTTCTGTTCAGCCTTACTGTAAAAAGGATAATAAGGTTTTCATTACAGTCTTCCCTTTTCCAGAGGTTTATATCACCTACTAATTTACTCATTATAAGAACATTACATGGAAGGTTCGTGTACTAATCAAATTCCATTTGCAGAAAAATGCTCTCCAAACAGCCTCTCCACCTGCTCCGGAAGACAGGTGGTTTGCAAAAATTGCACTGAAGCTTCCAGACGCTTTGGTTCAGAGAGAAGGGAATGTCAGAGCAGGGTTCTCTGTATCGTGGTGCAAGAGTTCCCTTGTTTCTATTCCTGTGTTTCATCCCATCCCAGGACTTTTGTCATTTGAGATAATGCTCCAAGGGCTGGAGCCCCTCTGCTCCGGAGCCAGGCTGGGAGAGCTGGCGGTGCTCACCTGGAGAAGAGAAGGCTCCAGGGAGAGCTCAGAGCCCCTTCCAGAGCCCAAAGGGGCTCCAGGAGAGCTGGAGAGGGACTGGGGACAAGGGATGGAGGGACAGGACAAGGCGGAATGGCTTTGAACTGCAAGAGGGAAGAGTTAGATGGGATATTGGGAAAAGAATTTCCCTGTGAGGGTGGGGAGGCCCTGGCACAGGATGCCCAGAGAAGCTGTGGCTGCCCCTGGATCCCTGGAAGTGTCCAAGGCTGGGTTGGACAGGGCTTGGAGCACTCTGGGATGATGGAAGGTGTCCCTGCTCATGGCAGGGTGTGAAACTGGATTTTCTTTAGAGTCCTTTCCAACCCAAACCAGCCTGGCATTTGATGAACATTTTACCAGCACTTCCAGATTGAATTTCTGTTTAAGGAGAATTGGGTGAGATGGGAAACAAGAGAACTTCACTTTGCTGTTTTCGTGTGGGTAGCAATGGTTTTTGTAGTGGTTTTTGTGACTCTTGAGAGGGAAGGAGAGGCTGAGGTGTCACTCATTACAGTACCTTTGGTTCTGAGCCTTGGGCAGCATTCCCATTCTGTTTGTGCCAAGTGCAATGGAAATACCTGGCCAAACCAGGCTCAGCCGCTCTGTTCCAAGTGAAAGCTGGAGTTTTTCAGATGGGGTGCAAACACAGAATTAGAATTGGTCACCAAGTTAAGGGTCAGTGATAACCCATCTCAGTCTCAGCCACTGCTGAGTTCCCTTCCATGGAGCAGCCAAGTCAAGCCCTGGGAGGAGGCTGTGGGGAAGCAAAGATGGAACAGGTCTTTGGAAGAGTTTCCTTGCAGGTATCAAGCCCAGCCTTTGAGAGGGTGCAGGGTTACCTGTTTAACAGTTTACTCAGCTGCTTTATGGGATGTTTGGAGCTGAACTCAATGTCCTGTTGCAGAAAGCTTATTTTCAGTAATTCCTTAGCTCCAGGGCTAAGTCAAGCAGCTGCTGTTGACGATTCTCATCCTGTGCCAGCTCCTGAGCTGTGCTCTGTCATTTGTGCACAGCTGATGTGTACTAAATTAACTTTCATTTTAGAAATACTTACTCCAAACCTGGACTTTTTTTTTTTTTTTTTTTTTCCTTCTTGGTTTCACTCGGTTTGTTCTGCACCTGAACAAGTCCTTGTATGAGCAGAACTGGGAGCAGAGCATGTGGATGGGAAAGAGTGGTGAGGAGCATGTGGATGCTGCTGAAACCATCAGTGCTGCAGGAGGGAAGGCTCATTAAACTGCAGCCCAGTGGGTGTCTGAGTGAAGTTTTGAAATGCTTTAAAAGTGGAGGTGAGCAGAGTGATGCAGAGAGGTGATTTAGTTCGTGGAAGAAGTTTGAGAAAGCACTGACTTTACAAAAAACTGAAGTGCCTTTGTAGTAGTTTTCTGAGTGCATGTGGTGGAATAAGATTGCTGTTAACAGAGAGTGCAGTGAGGTGCAGGATGATAACATCAAGAAGAGGAGGGGGATGCATAGCTCCAGGTATATGGATGAGTCAGAATGTCATAAGAGTAATATCTTGGAAGATTTAGATGTAGGTTGGATTAGACAACGTAAGAAGAAATCCAAAAATAATACCTGTATAACAGGACAGAGATACAATAATTTCATTTTTGACTGGGAGTGTGATTCTCTGGATAGAAGATTTAGAGGCCACGTGGTTTCCTTGTGTACCTCTTGTTTCTTGGTAACTGCTCTAAAAGCTGAGTGTCCAGACTGAATGGACCCTGGCAGTTCTGTTGCTTTCCATGTGACCTTTAAAACCTTTTAGTCATTCCTTTCCACACTATTCCCACTCCCTTCAGAAGGAGTTAGTTTTGTTTTTTCTTTTTTTTTTGTTTTACTTTTGATTTTTTTTAATATTGCATCAGTTTTCATGTATGATCCCAATTTACCAAATAACTCAGATTTTGTGGCTGAACTGTTTTTAGTGTTCTATCACTTTACCTGGTTTTTTTTTTTCCTTTTTTATTCTCTCTTTTTAAAATTCTTTTTTCTGTAGAAAAGAGAAGATTGGGAATATTGGGAGAATATTGGGAAAAATACTTCATTTCAAGTAATGGACAGCCAGCCTGAGCAGGCTGAAAAATCTTTCTTCTGGGACATCTTAGCAACATTTCAGCTGATTTTTTGCAGGCAGGTGGATAATGGATTGTGTCAGGAAGATCTTTGTGCTCATAGCAGGTAGTTAAAGCATTTGATTTGGTCAGTGCTTGTTAGTTCTGGTGAAAGAAAGGTAAAGCAGTAAAACATTATTTGGAGTGCTTATTTTGGTCACCTGAATGTTGATGTAGGTCACTGCCAGATGTTCCACATTTAACACGGGGATGCAGATATTGTTCCATCTCACTTCTGTTTTTTTGTAGCAGTGAACATACTTCTGCTGATTTGAGGGGAAGCAAATATTGGATGAATATGCTCTATATTGATGCTTTGGAACAAGTGAAAATTTACTGAACAGTTTTCTACGAGTTACCTGCAAGGCTAAACATTCTTTCTGCATGGATTAAGGCTGAAGTCATAATAAAATCACAGTTTGAATGGAGATGTGTGTAAACAGAAATTGATCGTTTCAGTGTTTCACTTCAGTTGTTTAGTGCTACATTCATAGTGTTAGTAAAATCTGGACAAAAATACCCATCATCACGAAATCTATTAATTTCTGCTCTCATGCATGCTTTTGAAGAAACTCAAAGTTACACATTAAAGTTGGCACATAAAATCATGGGGTGGAATGTATTACGTTAATATTGATGTTAAACCCTCCCTTAATCTGGGATGCCCTAAGTATAATTTCAGGAAAGATTTCAAGCAGAACATGGTTGTATGATGGGAACTTAGACTCGTTGCAGAAATTTAACAAAGGTAGAAGAATTCAAATGTTAAACAGCACTGAAAATGCCTCTGTAGTCAAAATCTGTTTTTAAAATATATCATATTTTAGAATAATTACATGAATTAGCAAATTTAAAAGAGTTAGTTTTCCATTTATGGGACAATAAAAGTATAGTCAAGCTCTTCCATGGTGTAGTAGTGCTATTAAAAACTTTTCTCAAACACTTTAAAAGTCAACAGTGTCCTCATTATTTACAAAAAATAAGCAAATGACCAAAAATCTAGAGAGACAACTTGCATAACACATAAACTTCTTTCCTTATAAAAGAAATAATTATTGGGTTGAAAAAACCTGCTGATTTGCCTAAATGCTGAATTTTCTGTTTGTACAGCAAACTTTATGTGGCATGCAATCTTAAATTATTGACAAATCTCATCTGGGAGCTGCTAAGGCAAAGCTGGAATAAAAAGAGTTCTAGAGACAGTGATTTCTTGGTTTCCTTCATGGATTTATAGAGCTGTTGAGGTTGGTAGAGACCTCTGAGATCATTGAGCCCAACCATGGACTTGATGGCAAATTTATGGTGAATTTGTACTGTGGGATTGACAAAGGAAAAACCTGGGCCTGTTATTTCATACAAGAAATAATTGCATCAGATGTATTAAACTTTTTAAATTTGAAATTAAAAAAAAAAAAAAAAAGAACATGCTTATTTTTTTCTCTCTCTCTTTCTTGTTATAATAGATCACTCTAAGCCTTTAGAGTAATAGCACTTAATGTAGCCAGGAATTCAAACCAGCAAGTTCATTAGATAAGTTCCAGTTCAGTGGCACCTGAAATTTCCTCCCAGCTCTTCCTCCACCAGTTCAGTTCTGACTGAGGCTAATAACAGTTTGATAATTCGTTCACAGCAGAATAAAATAAGGAAATTAGAAGCTGCAGTTTGCAGTTAACCTGTTTAGTCCCTGTGTTTTGCTGCCACAATTCAGGCACCGCTCCTGGTTCACGTGCTGTTGTCCTTGAAGTGAGCAGTGGGAGCAGCTTGGGAGATGCAGCTTTTGTGGTGCCTCGAGCGTGAAAGGGATGTTCAGGCTGCACCTGGGAAGTGGGGCAGGAGCAAAAACCCTCCCACGTGTACAAAACAGCAAAGCACGTTTTTTAGCATCTCTTAGATGCAGGAAATGGAGATGTTGAAGTAGCCCAGCTCTGCAGTGCATGAAGAAACGGTGATGGGTCATGGAATCATGGAATGGTTTGGGTTGGAAGAGGCCTCGCAGAACGTTCAGTCTGCCATGGGCGGGGACACCTTCTGTGGAAGGCTCAACAACCTTCCACTATCCCAGGTTTCTCCAAGACCTGTCCAACCTGGCTTTGGACACTTCCAGGGATCCAGGGGCAGCCACAGCTTCTCTGGGCTCTCTGGTTCAATGCCTCACAACCCATTTAGAAATTTATTCCTAAAATATGATCTAAACATTCCCTCTTCCAGTTTGAAGCCATTCCCCTTCATCCTGTCCCTCCATCCCTTGTCCCCAGTCCCTCTCCAGCTCTCCTGGAGCCCCTTTGGGCCCTGGCAGGGGCTCTGAGCTCTCCCTGGAGCCTTCTCTTCTCCAGGTGAGCACCGCCAGCTCACCCAGCCTGGCTCCGGAGCAGAGGGGCTCCAGCTGTCAGAGCGTCTTCTCATATGGAAAAACTCCTGGGATAGGATGAAATGTGGGATGAGATGACCAATTTTTCACCATGATGTTGCTGTGGCAGCACTGATGGGCGGTGCTGGACAGGTTCTTGCTGAGATGCCAGTGTATAGTAAACTTGGACTGTCATCTGGAATACAAAAGAAATCATTTCAGTTACAGCTCAAATTAGATTTCTGAGCAGCACATCCAGCTGGTTCTGCTTTAAGAAAAAGAAATGGCTTGCAATGTGGTTTTCGGTTTTTATTTATTTGGATTATGTTTTGGACTATAGCCAAACCTAGTTGTGTTAAATTTTGTTATTTGACTGTGGATATGAAGGTGATGCTCTTGGAGAGTGTAGATTAGAAATCTGTAAGTGATATCATAAATTCTGTTTTCTAAGAGAAATGGACAATAATTCTTTTTTAATGTGATATCACCATTTCATGTCTAAAAAATATGAAAATTTAAAGTGTGTATTTTTATGAGACAGCTTTTCTGAGTAATTTGCTTAATCTGCTCCTTTTTTTTTTCTGTGTGTATAATTATCATCATACCATTGCCAGCATTATTTAATTTCTGTAATTATCAGTATGAAAATGAAAAGCCTTGGTTTTTTGTCAGGCATTTTAACTGATTTCTCCTCTGACAGATTTCTCTTTCTCCCTTTGGTCTGTTTATTGAAAAGATTGGCAGTTCTGTAGAGTACAGAGTTTGTGGATGCACAGTGATTTTCATGTATTAAGGAAAAAATAATTATCGCTTTTTTAGATCTGATTATTCCTGTATCGTTCCAGAGTTTCAGAAATGGGATATTGGGCATGTGGTTTGTGTTACTGTGGCACATGGCTGATGGGTGCTGGGTTCAGATGCTCTGGAGTGCAACATGCTCCAGAAATCCCTGCTCTTTTCCAACACAGATTTGGAAAACGCAGGGGATTTGTCACTTCTACAGCATGGAAATGTAGCTTTGAGGTGTTTTATTAACCTAGGAGATAAGGAAAATGGGGGTTTGGAGGAATCATACGTGCACCTTTGTTTAGTAAGAGGTGCTGAGCTGATGATCCCTATCCCAGTAAGTGAAGGTGCATGGGCTGAGTGTTGGTTGGAGAATCTTTCTTGGAGGCCAAGTTAGGGGTTCCATTTGCAACAACATCTGTCCAAGTCCAGCTCAGTTTTCAGATCCCAAAAAATGACTTCCCCCTAACTGAATCCTCTGACTAAGCTGCCTGAAGGACATCATCCTCACCCCCAGCATTTTAGGTCAGAGGAATATTTCTGCTTTGGCCTTTGGAGTTGTTGAATCTCTTACTATTGGAAGTTGGATTGATTGGTCCTTTTCTCCTTCCCCCAAGTCTTGCTTTAGGAATTCACTGAATCATTCCTGTTAAAATCTGTCCACTCCTTGATCTGTGAAACAGCAATGACCAGGGCAGTGATTGTCCCCCTGTCCTGGGCACTGGTGATGCCCCACCTTGAATTCTGTGTCCAGTTCTGGGCGCCTCATGACAAGAGAGACCTGGAGAGGCTGGAGAGTGTCCAGGGAAGGGAACAGAGCCGGGGAAGGGTCTGGAGCTCCAGGAGCAGCTGAGGGAGCTGGGAAAGGGGCTCAGCCTGGAAAAGGATGCTTAGGGGGGACCTCGTGGGTCTGCCCAGCTCCCTGACAGGAGGGGACAGCCAGGGGAATTTGGGCTCTGCTCCCAGGGAACAGGGACGGGAGGAGAGGGAACAGCCTCAGGATGGGCCAAGGGAGGCTCAGGTTGGACACCAGGAGGAATTTCCCCATGGAAAGGGTGGTCAGGCATTGGCAGGGGCTGCCCAGGGAGGTGTTGGGGTCACCATCCCTGGAGGTGTCCAAGGACAGCCTGGATGTGGCACTCAGTGCCGTGGGCTGGTGACAAGGCGGGGATTGGTCACAGGTTGGACTCCATGATCTTGGAGGGCTTTTCCAACCTAAATAATCCTGTGATTTTTGTGATTCCCGTGCAAACCAACCACAATCCACAGGAGGCAAAGCACTAATGTCACCCTGAGGACCAAACTCAAATTTACAAGGACTGAAAATAAAGGCCAGCAGGGAGATATTTTATCCCACCTTTCCTCTGGATGCATTACACATGAGAAAGATGCTGAACTGCTTAGTTGGAATATATTGCTTATCTTTGTCTCTGCTCTGTCTTCCAAGAACTTGTTTAAATCCAGAATGGCTTCAAGTGACTGCTTTAGAGCTGCATTTTATTGTCGTAAAGTATTTTTTTCCTTTTTTTTTTTTTTTGAAAGGAAGATAAAGATTGAAAATAACTATAGACACTAGCCTAGACTGTTGAATAATCTTTGGACAGAACAGACATAAATTGTAAATGTAATTCTTTTCCTTGAAAACCTCAAAGCTCAATTTAATAGAGATACTCTTAGGTAGTTAAAGAATAATAAAGAAGTCTTGCCCTATCAGGAAATGGTTATAGCGTCATTATTATTTCACTGTATCTTTTTTCTTCACCATGTATTTCCAGATAATACACAGCGGATAAAGCTTTTTAATTTCACTTTGTTTAGATTAGTAATATTCTTACAAACACGGACTACGCGTTCTGTTTTTGATCTGGAACATGATAACCCGTTTGTATGGAAAGGGAAGTAACAGATACCTCTGTGCTTTTATTTTTAATTATTAGGTAGTGTGAAAGAGCGCAGGAATGCCACATGCAAATCTCTGTAACATAAGCACACGCTGCTGGCAGCCACAACTTAAATTGGAAAGCACTTCTCTGGGATTTTTTTGCTGATGTTTTAGGCAGTGGAGCTGTGTCTTAAACAGCTCTGTTTTGCTGATCACCATAGGAAGGGCATCCTGTATCTCAGTTTTTGTGGTTTCCTTGTTGTACTTCTCATTCATATTAAAGAATTGTGATTAGAAAAAAAACATACTGAAGTTTGTCCTATTTTTCTCCTCATCAGTTACTTTTCTAAAGGCAAATCATTCTTCTTGATCAGTGACCTCTAAAACTAGTTGATTTACATTTAAATACTATCTGTCATTCGCATTCCTAATAAAAGGGGAATAAAAAGGCCACAATATTCACACTGAAACATTAGTTTTCATCTATTACTGTAAAAACAATTTATTCAAAGCATCATATCTATGGAAGATATTAAAATTAAAATTGAAATTCGAAGTCAAGACTTCACAAACTGGCACAGTGTCATTATATCTACATTCCCTTCGTGGTCTTCCACTTTGTCTCCCTGCTTATGAGGTGTTTAAATTCCTTTGCCTAATTTTTAATTTTTTAGAATAATTTGCATTTAAAGAGTGCTGGATACTATTATTTCATAGACTTGAATTGTATTTTTTTGTTTAACTTTTGGATGGAAATTTTAATTAACATACAGAACGTTGGCATTTGAATAGTTCTTATTTTAAGACAGTATATATGCAGGATGAATGCATTATTTTTCTGACTGTTTAAATCTGAGTAACAAATGTTATCTGTAGCTTTAAATGATTTTATTTATTTTTTGGATATCTATGTATATTATCATTTCCTTTCAATTTTAGAAGTAGGAGATTTCTGGTTATTATAGTGATTTTTTTTTTCCTTAAAATGCTGAAATGAATAGAAGAACAAAACTTTCCAGCATTTTCAAATACCATTTAGAGCCTGAAGCTTGAATGAAGGTGTGGAATTAGACATGACATAGATGTGATATAAATTTCAAAGCTGGAACATAAATCCAACTGTGATTCAGAGTATATGCATAGCACTAAAAAATGCAGATGGAGTTCTGACCTCGAGAGCTCCTGCAGAGAATAAAGGGCATTTTTACACTCTGCCTCTCTCTGTTTATTTTGCATGGGGGTAATAAATATACTGAGGATTGGCTTAAAATTTAATCTATTACTTATTGTAAAAACCTCACCAAACAATAAAATATGATTTTGAAAAGTGTTCCTGGGTAAAATTCCCAAAAGCTTGCAAAAAGGAAACGATAAAGAGGTTTTATCTTCAGCTTCATTATGAATTGATGAACTTGCAATTTAAATCAGTTTTGCTCATTAATTTTCATGTTAGTGAGCGGAAGTTCATTGTATTGATCAGAAGTTCTAAACCTGGTGTGATTAAAACCCGTAAGTGCTATAAGAGAACAAACGCTGGTGTTGATCTCTGATGTGATTTCTGCTTCAAATTAACAGGATCTCATTAATTTGCTCCGATGGAAGAGATCTGGGCAGGTTTAATAATTCATCTTATGGAACAGGTGTCAAAGGCACTGAATGACACATCCTGTCTCAATGATTCTAATTTTTGACTCTCAATTTAAGACAATATTGGTAACTTACTAACAGACATACTATTTATTATTTATGCCTTTTATATTATTTGGAAATCATCTCTGAGGAATATGAAGCCAGGTTTTACTCCAGGGCTGTGTTGTGCAAAGATGAGGAAGGTGGAGCAAACGCTGCTGCAGCTGCCACTTGCCCATGGGCAGATTTTTGGTTTTTGTGTGTAGATGTCTGAGTAAAAATGACAGAACCAGCCATTTTTCAGTTGCCCCTGGAGAAGTTTTGGAAACTTGCTGGGAAGCTGGAGAAAAGCACATTTGTTGAATTATTTTTTTGGGCAGATTTGGAAAAGATTTCCTTTGCTCCTGCCTTTCCTCCCCACTCCTTTCAGGAGTCAATGTTTATTTCTGTTTTGTGTTATTTTTAAGTGACCTCTCTCTAGAGTAATCAACTGACTGCTTGATTGAAATTGGATGTTTTGCATAATCAAATGGACTTTTTAGCCTTCCTTGCTTTGATGTTTGGTTTTAGTGGAAACCTCAGTGGTGCTGCTGCTGCTCTAGGTATTTGGAGGATTTGGAAGTTCTAGTGAGTAGGATTTTGTTTAATTTTGATGGGCATTAATACCTTCCTGTAACTGATAACTTTTGAGAAGTTGATGTGATGAAAGAGAACCTAGGTTGTGCTTTCTATACTTAGGCTTTTCAGATTCTAATTTCCCTTTTTTGCTTTATTGTCACCATTATTTATAGACCTTCCAGTGTGAATAATTTACAGGTGAAGGTCTTTGGACTTTAATACATTGGGATATATTTGGTTTTCCTGGTTCTGCAATGTTTTGTTTTAATTTTTAAGTCAGTGGTTAGAGGAGCAGAGGACACATTGGAGAATCCTCTTCTTGATGCTCTGATTTTCTCTCAGCTTTTTTGTAAATCTTCTGTACTCCCTTCAATCAGTGGTTTTCATTTTTCTATGACTTTGTGATCCTTCTTAGATAAACATTTTTCACTCTCCCCATTTCCACAATACCTTTTCTCTTGAAGCTGACATGAATTTTCTGTCGTGTTTAACACATCCCCTTTAAATGTGGAAAAACTTTCATAAGGATGAGCCAACCTAAGTCAAAGGTTGAGATCTTGTATGTCTGTTCCAGTACATGTGAGGATTATTTCTGAGACTATAAACACCCTTGTCTGTGTGCTTTTAATCAGTTAACAGTTTCTGTGGCCATTCAGTTATAAAAACACTCTTTGTCTTGGTTTTGATTGAAGACTTCCCTTTTACCATTAACTGCTTCTCAGATACTGCTGAAACATTGGATGCTTTGATGTCTCTGCATTTGAGTGCCATTACCTTTTAATGAATTTAATAAAAAACCTCAGCCATCAATAACCTTTAGTGCCTCAAACACAGAAATTTCTTAGACTGGCTGTGATGAACTTTGAAGTAGCTGCAGTCACATTGTTTACATATCCCTAATTAATAATTTTTCGGATTTGTCATCTGAAGTCATACAGAATGATGAGAAAATGGGTTTAAGATAGTGCCTCCTGTATTTTCAGACACTATTTCATGTGGCATTCTGCTTTGAGTGGGGCTAATTTAGAGCTCTGCTGATAACATAAAAATACTGGATAAATACTGATAAATGCTTTACTGTGGGCTCCTTCAGCAAAGTTCAGTATTGCAGCAAAGAATGAATTTACCCAGGAATGCTTAAGTTTTTGACATGAATTTGGTGGCTGCAACAGAAGGGCAAGTAGGTCATGTAAAAAGAAGCAAACAAAAACTGCTTGTGGAGTGTCTGCATTCTTCTGGTTCTGATCTCCAGTCTGGTTTACCAATTTAGCTTGAATTTTCTTGTGGAAGTATAATTATTCTTGGAATGTGCCTTCATTCCTATGTGAGGGGAGTTCCTTAGTAGGAAGAGACAATGAGATTTTGCACTGTTGGATAGCAATTTTCTCCTGAGAAGAGTTATCCCCCTTTTTCCTGTCAAGAAAACCAGTACCAGTATATTTTGTAACAGGCAAGAATATGCCAGGTGTATTTTAAGTAAATAATCTCACTTAAATGAGATTATTCTGGAATATCATGCATCTTGTCAGCTCTGATGTTACAAGAATAAATATCCCATATTTTAAGACTAAGGTTATAGTAAAGATTTGCTATTTTGTAGAATCAAAATTTCTTCTGAGATGTTTGGAGCTGATATTTTGTACTTGTTCATCCAAAAGAATGATTATACTCTACACAGTACACTCATAGTAATACCTTGTCATGAGAGAGCAAAGTGTGCAAATCCCCAAAGATTAATCTACTCCAAACCTTAAAAAGAAATATTTAAATGGAAAAAGAAATTTAAAAAACCCCATTGCACTCAATTATTCTTTATTTCTGTCTCCTTTTGCTGTGGAAAATTACTTTTTGATTTTAAAATCTGTATAAATTTTATTTTCACATGATGTCACTGTAGATGTTTCAAATATTAAAGCAAATTCTTGCTTGTAATGAATTTAGAATCACAGTTCCTCTAGGGATCATTTGTCTGGTGAAATTTAGTTTTTAATAATAAGTTCCCATGAAATTGTTCATGCCCAATATTAATATTTCCACTTGAACACAGATAAAACCAGATTAAAAAAAAAAAAAAAGATAGATAAGGAAAAGCGTTGGTCAAAGTCCATGAAATTCTATGGTACAAATGACTGAACTGTGTTCCTTGGAATAGTTGCTATAGAAATTCTTTTTTATTTTTTCCACTGGGTTTTTTATGCAGTGAGGCATTTAAATAACAGAAGAGATTACAGAGAAAGTTTGAAAAACAGTCAACCTTTTAGTGGAAATATTCAGAATGATCATCACATCCTGGGTCACTTAGCACTGTCCCATCCCTTTTGGCTTTAGGGATTCTGCTCACAAATTGTCTCTGCACTTCAGAGTTAGTGGTGTGATAGGAAATAGGAAAATTTGGCTAAAGAGAATAAACAGGCCACATTGGATGTAGGTTTTATGGTCACTGGTTTTATTTATGACTAAGAATAAAGTTCAGGTCTGCTAAGTCTATCGCACTTCGTCAGCTTGATATTTTAAAGGGGACCAAAAGGAATCCAAATTTGCCCTCCCATTTATTTGTCTTTTTGATAATTAATTTTTTTTTCGAACATTTAAATGGGTTCTATGCATGTTTGACTTAAAACCAAAGTAGCAAAAATCCAATTACGATCATCAGAAACCGTCAACACAACAGAATACGTCTTTGAAATGCTGTGTTGATGGAAAAAGGCAGTTGTAGAAAAGTTTTTGAAAACTACTAAGAGAAGAAAGAATTGGGACAAGTCATCTGCTACACTGAATTTAGAAGTATTCTCCAAAGGTTGTTAATAAAGCAATAACATGTGTGTATAATAAAAAAGGAAATGGGAAACTGGAAAAAAATAGCTGGCTTTCAAAAAGACTTGGGGTTAAATCACCTTTGAGAATTTTTTGGTGCTTTTAAGCACCACAAAGTCATCATCAATCTTATATAATAGGAAGTTAAATCTTTTACCGATTGAAGGCAATAGAGAAAATTACTGATGGTTCTAATAAAGCAGGTTTAGAGACTGTATCATGGTCTGTAAGGGAAGACAGAAATATCTGCTCTTGTGAGATCCTCTCGTGTTTGACACACTCCTGAATTGCCAAGCTCCTGATGAATCCTATCTCAGTCTGCAGCACTTGGGGTCATAATTGTAACTTAAATGTGGTGGATTGACTACAGTACCAGCAAGTATAGCCTAAAAAGAAAACTAAAGGTATTTCAAATAATCTGAATAATGGGAAGGTATGAGACTTGAGTATCAGGCTTTTCATTAGGTTCATGATAAAAAAGTCTGGAAAAAATCCAATTATAATCTAGTTTGTCTTTGAAATTTATGTAACATGCAAGTAGCTTTTGAATTTTATTTTGGATTTTAATGACTCTACTGAGATAGCATGGCTCAAACAAATAATAAATTGTGTGAATTGTTTCAGTTATTGCAAATAACTTTTTCATTGAGAAACTCATGAATCCAACAATGCCAAGTGCAGGTCAGAGCAATCCCAGGCAGAAACACAGCCTGGGCATGGCCCTGCTGGAGCAGCTGTGTGGAAAAGGGCTGGAAGGAGCATTGCCAGCAGGTCAGGGAGTAATCCTGTCCCTCTGCCCACGCTGGAGGCACATCTGGGCTGCTGTGTCAAGCTCTGGATCCTCAGCACAGGAGACTCCTGGAGCTCCTGGAGCAGGGCCAGCAGAGGCTGCAAAGGTGATGAAGGGATTAGAGCACCTCCGTGCCCAGGAAAGGCTGAGGGAGCTGGGGCTGCCCAGCCTTGAGAGGAGCCTCAGCTGAGAGGAGCCCTCAGCCCTGGGTGTGTCCCTGTGTGACCCTGGGTGTCCCTGGGTGCAGGGAGGGTCGGAGAAGGGCCCAGCAATGGCACCAGAGGAATGGGCAGGGTATCTTGGTTTGGAAAGACAGGTGTCTGCCAGGGAAAGCTGGAGCTTCCCTTGGAATGGAGAATGTAAACCTTCTCCCTCCAAATTACTATAGTTTTGCAATTAATGGGCTTTCAGGCAAAGATATGGGAATAGGAATAACAGTTCTTTATTAGGAATAATAGAAAATACAAATTTAGTAGTAAAAAACCCAAGCAAACAAAACAAAAAAAATCCTAAAACCACTGACAGAGTCAGAATACAATCTGACATCCTGTTGGTCAGGGTGTTGGTAGCAGTGCAATCAAGTCCTCCTGGAGTGACAGATGTGGTTCTGTTGGAGCAGAGATGATCCTGTAGAAGGGTGCAGTTTTCCTCTGACGGTCCAGTGGTGGTGAGATGGGTCTGGTCTTCCTCTGGCAATCCAGTGCAAACAGGCCGTGCTGGTGTTCTGACTCTCAGTTTTTATCCAGGTAGGAATGCTGGGCTCCTTCCACTGGGTGGAGCATCTCCCAGTGGGATGATGGAATTGTATCAGTCATGCAGTGAGCCTCAAAGGCCCATGAACAGCAGATATCCCCTGGAGGGAGGGAGGATGGGTGGTGGAAGAGATTGACATCCAACTGGTTTTCACAGCTGACCCATTAACAGGAGACACCTGCCCCCTCCCTCCTGGGGCCATGAGGAAAGAAACACCTCACCAACTGGTTTCAACAGAAGGGAAATAGAATACATCTTGCATTGAACCCAAGACACAGGGTCTGAGCCCAGGGAGTTCCACCTGAACATGAGGAAAAACTTCACTGACCAAGCCCTGAACAGATTGTCCATAGAGGCTGTGGAGTCTCCTCCCTGGGGATATTCCAGAGCTGCCTGGACACAATCCTGTGCCCTGTGCTCTGGGATGGCCCTGCCTGAGCAGGGAGGTGGCACCAGGTGACCACACTGTGGCCCCTTCCAGGCTGACCCATCCTGGGATTCTGTGAGTTGAGTCTTAAAATTTGTAGGTATTTTTAAAGTCTTATATATAATGAAAAGTAATGATAATAGTCCTCCTTTATTTTTTTAATTAATGAGCTGCCAGTCACTTCAATGAACAAGTCCTCTTACTTTGAGTACACCACAGTTTCATTCTAAGTGTAACATATATTCTCCTTTCTTGCATAACACAGTATAGATGAAATCACAATATTGAATGTCTCCCAAAACCAGTTTATTTATTCTGTCCTTTGGCAAACTGTAAAGGCTCTTTGTCTGTTGCAAAGAAAGAGAATGGCACAGATGCGGTGGCATCTTGAAAATACTAAAACAAAAGATGAGGAAGGATTTGAAACAAAATTCTGTGGCTTCCGCTCCAGTGTAACGCACACCCAGAAGAAAAATTACCTGTGGTAGGGCTGGCTCTCAGAAGGTCTCTGAGGAGAAGGGAAGGTGAGTGTGAGGTGTAGGAGTTGTTCTGACAAGCTTCTGGTCTTGGGTCAGATGAGGGATCCTGGACTGGGCATCTTTTCATGTGGACACTGCAGAGCTGTGAACTCTGCAATCATCACAGTTTATTTTAATTTCTGGCTGCCATTGCTTCCATCCACGAGGAGGTTGCCTTCATCTTGCTGCAGTTGGAGCCACCTCCTATTAACAGGCTAAGCTAATGTTCTTCTTGGCTGAAAAATGTGGGCACCATTGAGCGGAAGAGTCATCAAAAAGGGGAGCTATTTCCTTGGAGCGTTATTGCAAGATTCCCTGTTAATCAACACAATTTAGTGAATTGCATCACTGGCATCCAGAACTGTCACTTTCTGTAGACAGCCAGGTTCACTGGTGTGATCTGTGGGACGGATACTTTACGGGTTATGATCCCAGAAGGATTTTATAAATAACTACAGTTCGCTGGGAGGCGGCATCTGTGATTGGCATTAGTGGTGTAATTCAAAGTTATGTGTTGGTGTGGAGGTTCTGCACTGAAATAAATGTTCCTGAAAGGTCAAATGGAATGTATGCAGTCAGGTCTGGCTGTATTCCCAAATTTTATGAATGAAACATAATATTGGGCTTGTAAAATCATATCCTTTCTCTTTTAGTGGAAAGCAGTTGTTTTAGCATACTTCCTTTAGAATTTGTAACTGCTTGTGTAATCTGGTGTAAAAAATGAGAAGCTTTGCTGTTCTGTTTCCTTGGGTACAAGGTTGTGTTCTGTGTGGTCCCTTTTTCAGACGATCGCTTCCTTTGTGTTACAGAGGGAATGCCGTTCTCACATTTTGGCATGAGTAAACATCCATGTATACTCAAGTATCCATGGCAGATACTGAAACTCTTTCTGTCCAAAACCTTGTTCAGATGTCTACTTGATACCCAAGTCTTAGATTTCCACAGATGACAAAGGAAAATGACAAGAACAACAACAAAAACCAAAGCAAAACAAATCAAAAAACCCAACAAACTGAAAAAAACCCGAAAAACCCAAACAAAAACTAACCCCCCAAAACACCCAAACCAACAACAAAAACAAAAAAACCCCATACACATCGCACTGCAAAAACAACCAAAACACTGCAAATCAAACAAACAAAAAAAAACAAACTCAGAAAAAATTAAAAAGGGACAAATTAATGCGTTTCTCTGCAGTGCAAGAAAATTACTTGGAAGTTTCTGTGGGAGTTACACAGCATGAAGCAAAGCTGAAGTGCTTTATAATACCAGAGTCCTAAGTGAAGTATACATATTTTATCTTGATTTGTTCTGCTCATTATTTTGTGAAATCTAGCTTTTTTTTTTTCCTCCCCCAACACCTTTCATGAAAAATCTTGAAGATCATGATGTGGCTGTCAATGGGAACTTTGCTTTTTGTTTAGCTTTTTGAGAGTTCCTGGCGTATTTTAACTACTTTCCCCTTCCCATATTACCTGCCAAAGTAAATACTCATTTGAGAACCTGGCTCTGTATTTTGTTTATAATCTACTTTTGAATATTTTATCGTCTACAAGCTGCCATAATTACCTGTGGATTTTCTACCCAGGTTGTAGGAAAAGTATTTTGCTTAAAAAATCAAAGTATGGCATTGGTATGAAGGCAAATGTGTGTTCTGTGCCCAGAGGATTTAACTGTGACTTGTGATGGAGTCATTAATCAAATATAGTTCCTTATTTTCCTGATAAAGGAGGGAAGAATGGGAGTTCAGTAAATGGAGATTTCAGTGATTTGAGTGGAAGACTGCTCTGCCTTTTGTTTTGTTTTAGTGAAATTGAAAGTGCCATTCAGCTTTATCTGGAAGTTCTATCCAGCACTCTCAGGTTCATGAGTTTTAGTGGTGCACTGAGCAGGAATAATGTTACATTTGGAACAGAATTAGTGTGCCCTTCAGTTACTGTATGTGAGCTTGGTTCAAATCCTGCAGCATTTCAGCTGAAGCAACGGAGACCTTGGTGACGCAAATGACAATTTAAATACTTGGTTAAATATCAGGAAACACAGATCTCTTCAAAGAACTAATAAAATCTTTCAAAACGTAAAGGCTGTTTTCTGGAGGAGGCTGTGCAGACCAGAAGATATGCAAATATTGGATTTAAAGGTAATTTGTGTGAGCTAACACTGCTAATAATTGGAATTTACGTATGCGCTGGCATATGGAAAAAACTAATTAACCACTCATGCCTAATGTTGCATAATAGGAAATGGTAACTTGCAGGCAAATGCATGGAAAACTCATCAGGTTCTTGTAAGCAGGGGCCATGATTCAGATTTTGGGATTCAGGCTGGATGCTGCAGCCTTCTGTGGGATCAGCTGTGTGCAGTGTTGCGCTGTCTGTGAGCTACATTGAAAAAGAAAAAAACCTGGGACAAATCCCATTTCAGCTCTGGAGTGTGTGAGTGGAAAACTCTGAGGGACTCCTGGGAGGTGAGATTGGAAATGGGGTGTGGCACTCTCAGTCCTGGCTGGAAATCCTGTAGGCACTGGAAAGTTGGGAGTGGGCAGTGGGAAAGGCAGGTGATGCCTGGCACGTCCCAAAACTATGAATTGAAATAGCTTTGAAACAGAATTGAAGTGGCTTTGAAACAGAATTGAATTGACTTTGAAATGTCCTCGTCCAGCAGTCATAGGGAATTTCTGATTTTGGATGTAAAATGCATAACTATGCATGGAAAAAAAAAATTATTTCAAACCAGTTATGTGCAATTTTTTACTTAGACACTTCAGCAATTATAACTTTAGAGAAGGAGGTAGAGCGTGTGTAGCTGCTGATATACTAGTTAGGGCTCCTTCTTGTTTAACCATGAAAGGCACAAAAGTGTTGAATTTTCTCCTGTGTTAGAAAGCTGACTTGTACAGTTTTGTGTTCCTAATATTATTTATTCATATATTATGTTCTTCTCTGATGGATGTGGAAATTTAGAGTAACTTGTCAAATGGTTCTTTTTAATTTCAGGAAGAACTATAAATGCTTTTCTGTTCCTTTCAGCTAGAAGGAATAACTTGAATTTCCTACTTCGCTTAAAAGTACACGTACTTTTTTATTTGTTTGTTTTGCATTTGGGGAAAGTAAGAATAAAGAAAAAAATTGAATAATTCCTAAATCAACAACAATTTTTCAGCCATATAAATATGTTTAAATTATCTCCCAAGAAGGCAAATTAAATATTTAGTATATAACTGTGCATTTCCATACATTTTCAGCTGTTATTTTAAGCTGCAGTTTACCACAACAGTACAAAATTATTCTGTGGAGACAGAGTAATTTATGAGATGTGTTTGTAGTTTTGTGGCTGATAAGGACAGGATATGAAAAGGAAAAATCACAGCCACAGTGCAGTGAAGTGACAAAGGAGATGAATTATGTGATTCAGACAGGACGGTGCAGAAGATTGTTTCAGGGAGCAAGGTCAACTGTGTACAAAGCTGCTCGTGAAAATGCTACATTTAAATTAATTAAGTTTATTTTAATGGAACTCGAGGTGACTGGGTCCACACTGGGTATGGCTTTTATCTGCCCAGGATAACTGAGCTGCTTCTCATTCCTCTGCCTCTGGCTGGTAAAATGAAACATTATCTTAAGGCATTCTGAGAGAATGGAGCAGTGGATGATGGATAGATAACTCTGAATAAGAGTAAGAAGCAGAAGTGGTGATTAGAACACTGATTGTATCAAGAACATTTAAGAAATTATCATTTGTCTCCTCCTCTTATGCACTTGTCTCACTGATGGCAGGATCAAAATGAATTCCACAAAATAACCTCCTCTGATTTCATGCTTTCTTCTCAGGCGTGAATACCGTGTTTTGAGAGGAAATACAGAGCATCAGAATTATTAATGGGAAGAGATAAGTTTGTGGCTCCCCATCTGAAGAGCATTGTGTAGGAGATGCAGAAGGTGACATGAGTGCAGATGAATGCTGAAGGTCTGCTCCCTTTAGGTCATCCCACTCTCAGAGGCAGAGCTGCCTTTGTCCTGAGATGACTACAAATGAGAGGAGGGCCCAGGATGCAGCATAAATGATGCCAAATCAGTGCTGTCAACGTGTCTGATAACGAGAAATATTCACAATAATGGCATTATTTGGTCTACTTGAACGTAGGCTTTGAGCGTGAGGTTTCAGTGGCAATAGAAATAAAATGTTAAGCCCTTTATAAATTGTACTTTATTATTATTTTTGTAGGAAAAATAATAAGCTGAATTGTCTCAGTTAATAATGCACACACGTGTATTTCTGTGATATTCCTGGCAAAAGCCTCTGACCTATTAATCTGATTTCCTGTATTGTCATTTTTAGCAAAAACTATCTTATATTACCCTGTTTAGTTGTAGATTTCAGACCTGTGTTTATGTAAACAAATTTTGCCACATAGAAGTAGGCAAGACAACGGTGAAATTCTGGGATTGGCATTTTGTCTAATTCAGTTATAAACTGTATAACAAGGCTTGGATTCATCATGTATTAATAGGTTAGATTCATTTATGGATTTGATTAGATGTGCTCGTTGTTGTGAAACATTTTGTTGCGCATCTTGCATAGCAAAGGTTTATCTTAGATTATTATTTTAATTTACTTTGCTTCCTTGCCATAAACTGGTGGAATTGTGTAGAACTAGGTTTTTTTCCCCAAATTTTATCAGTTATTACCAATCCTTGCTTAGAAGTTTCCTTATGAGGCCAGCCCTGTGGTGATGTTCCCAAATTTGTGTCTAACAAGGATTTTCAAAGTAATGGAAGTTCAGTACCTGGGGTTTCATGCTATGACCTCATACATAATTAATTTTTCACCCACTGTGAGAGTTTAGAGTGGTTTTTTTTGGTTTTTTTTTTTAATAGTAGAACAGTAGTAGTTTATTGATATATTTTTGATTATAGTGTATTTTATATGTTTGGAATTAAATTAAAATTTCAAAAGGCAAGTATTTTCTTATTAATATCTGGTTTCAGTTGAGTTTGCTCTGATTAAATTAAAAAAATTAATTGCTGGTAGGAATGTTTGATTTCCTTTCTGTGATCTGAGGAAGTAATTAAGTGCTGTTAAATAGAAACCTATTTCTTGAAATGAGTTCACTTTCTTTTGAATTTCCTCATTATCTGATATCTTACAATTAAGTAATTGTGCAAGACCATCATGGATTAAAAGTAGTGTAGAGGATTTAAATGCGTATTGCTGCTTTTGGGAATGCGTGAAATATTGAGGGGCTAGGGAAGAGGAAAGTTGCAGAAAAAATTGGGAATATTTGATTTAATATGGCTTTTCATTTTCCTGCAAAACTAAAATGATAGTAAGGAGCTGATAAACTTGAAAGGGACCTAAATGTGGTTTTTGTATTTCTTTGCTGTCAGGAGGCACAAGGGCAGAGAAGGGGACAATGGGAAGCAGCCTCAAGTTAGACTAGGGGAGGTTCGGGTTGGACAGTAGGAAACAATTCTTCACTGACAGAGTGGTCAAACTTTGGAAGGGGCTGCCCAGGGCTGTGGTGGGGTCACCATCCGTGGAAATGTTCAAAAAAATGAGTACTTGTGGTGCTTAATATATATGGTTTAGTGGGAATGGTGATACTCAGAGGTTGAACTTAATGATCTTGGGGGTCTTTTCCAGCCTTACTGGCTCTGTGTTAGAAGACAAAAAAAGGCTTCTCTTTCTGCTTGATAAATAACTCATATGTAATGTTTATAATCTCTTTTCTCTGCTGTGTTTTCTACCCCTTTTGGCACCAGCAGCCCATGGAGAATTGTCTGAACCTCCCTCTTGTCAGGATGTAAGAACATTGACAGCAGAACAGTTGTGTCACTGCCGTGTAGATAGTGGAGAAGAAAATGTCACCACCAGCTCAACCCTTGAGGTTTTTTCCGTGCCTGCCCTTCTCAGCAGTGATTCCTCACTTCCAGGAACACTGTGGGTCTGTGATAAGAAGTAATTTTCATGAGTGCCTCTGTGTGAAGCTGAATGGTTCCTCTGTGCGCCTCTTTTAGTAAATGAAGCTGCTGATGCCTGAAAGGCAAATTGGAGCTGCCATCTCTGAGTTTTCCCCTAAGATCTGCTGGCCTCCTTGATTCCAGACCCTCCCTGTCAGGGCAGAGCCATTCCTGCTCTAACAGCCTGGCCCTGCTTGTTTTATCACATGGCAGGAGGAAAAGGATTAGATTGATCTCACTCCTAAGAGCTGGGCCAGTCTTTTGTACCCTGGAGGTTTCCTTATCTGCTGGAGATTGTCTCCAAGTGATTTGTCTTGCTCTCCAAACCAGAGGAGGCAGCAAGCTGGGGTGTCAACAGTTTTACACTCCAGTTACTGAGGGGATGAAGTGCTCAATGCCTCTGAGTAGAAGTGTAGGAAAGCCCTCCCTGACAGGGTTCCTGAATTTCTCTCAAGCCTCAGGCAGCCTGCAGCTCAGCAGCTTCAGGGCAATCTGTTAGGGTTTTTGGTCTGTTTTGTGGGTTTTTCCAGTTCTGTTCCCTTTCATGAATGAAGTAAGGCATTTTATGAGCTGATGTAAACTCACATCTGTAGTGTACTATGAGAGGGAGCTCCCAAACCTTTCTGGATAACACCAAAAGGGTTTTTTTTTTTTGTTTTTTTTTTTTTTTTTTCAATTGGGAAAGACAAAAGCAAAACATTGTTTAATTTTATCCATGACACTACAGGTTAATATTATTATTTAGTAGGAAAAGGTTCTTCCCCCAGAGGGTGCTGGGCACTGCGCAGGCTCCCCAGGGAATGGGCACAGCCCTGAGGCTGACAGAGCTCCAGGAGAGTTTGGACAATGATCCCAGGGATGAACAGGGTGAGATTGTTGGGATTCACCTGTGCCAGACCAGCAGTTGGACTTTGATGATCCTTGTGGGAGTCTTCCAGCTCAGGATATTCTCTATTTCTATGATTTTTGGTTTTCTTTTGTTCTGCACTGTGAAGACTTTTTAAACTCTGTAGTTTTTCCCTGAAGTCCTTGACTGCCCTTGTTGCCACTGTATTCCTCTGTTCTGCAATATTCTTTGTAGGAAAGTGATGGCTAAATTATATTAATGATATGGATTTATGATGGCATAATGGTGTTTTCTGGTTTGTTCTTGTTCCCTTTTAGAATAATTCCTCACCTTATTTTTGTTGCTGCTCTGTGTTAAGCTGGCGTTTACAGAAAGCTATTACAATTCACAGATTGCATTCCTGGCTTTTAATAACCAATTCAGAGTCCATCGTTATGTATGCAGGCAGGATCCTGGTCCTTCCTGGTTTTTATCACTTTGCATCTATCAAAGTTAAATTTAATCTGTCTTTTTCACTGCCATTGTGAGAACTTGAAATCCTGCTCGATGGTTCTTGTTTGTTTGGAAGAAAAGAAGGGAGGAACAGGTAAATGATCAAATTCTGTGGGCTGGCATTTTGCATTTCAGTAATGTATTCATTCCTGAGATCAGTTAATTTATTGTCAGTAACTAGGTTTGCTGGAAACACAAGAGGAGAGGGAAAGGACATGAAAGTAAAGGCAAATAATAAATGTTGGACTATCTGTAGCTTGAATTCTTTCTGTATGGTGGATCAGGGAGGCAGCTTGAGATGCAGAAGTAAGAATGAACCTACAACATTCTCAACAACCTAATGCCTTCTGAAAAGTAATGAATAGATACCCAAACAGGTGTGCTGCCCGTGTGCTAAAATGGGTGGAAATGGACTTTACCAGGCTGTCAAAGACATGGCAAAATATGTTGCTACCCAGCAAAGCTCCACAAAGTGCTAGAGCTGAGGGCAAAGCCAAAGGAAGAGCTCAACCTTGGAAGGATGCAGTAGATTTGTTCAGGAATCCCTTTCATTTTGATTCTTCCATCCTGAATTTTCTTTATTGTGATGGCCAAGCTGTGTTCTAATAAAATCTGGTTTTACTAATTCAAAGCCCTTGTAGATTTTTTGGTTCACTTAGTTGAAAGAAAAGCTACAAGTAGATGTGGCTCAAAGTGGGGGTTGACACAGAGCCCAATTAAAGTCTCAGTGATGAATCTGAGAAATTCAGTTTCCAGTTGCAGATGTAGTCTAGACTGGACACTAATATACTGAACTGTCTTGTCTTCACTTGTGGTCACACCATAAATAGCAGCAGTTAAATTAAAAAAAAAGAAAATTTTGAAATTTTCTAGAACATTGACCATAGAAGTTCTAGCTGGTAGAATTAACACATCTTTGTGTGTGAGTTGACTGATATAAACTAAAAAACTCCAAATTCAGCTTGCCATTAAGTTTTTTTCCTTGTTTGTTTGTTTGTTTGTTTGTTTGTTTGTTTGTTTGTTTGTTTTTCTGGTTGATTGGTTTAGTTTTGGCTTTCTTCTTCTTTTTTTTTTATTCCCTCTCCGTATTTCAGACTTTGATTAACACAAATCTGAGGCAAGAATTTTTTCTTAAGATACAATGCTAGCTTTTGTAAAGCACAACATTATTGAAAAGGTATTTATGTTCTGAAGGTGTTGCAGGTCATGGTGGCTTTGGCTGCAAATTAAAGCTAAGAGGACAACACAATTACATCTCAGATAAACAAAACCTCTCCCTTGTCCTTGGGATGATTGATTTCTTCATGGGATAGGTGGGGAAAAAACATGTTTAGGTCTAAGTACTACTCAGAAATCAAAAAATACAGGCTGCTGATGATAAATTAGATTTTCTGTTGCAAGCTGGAACATTAATAGAATAGAGTAGATGAGAAACAGCCCCGTCAGTCTGCTCTCAGACAGTAGAAGGCTGGAGCCACAGTGATAAGAATTATTTCTGAAGAAATAGTATGGCACAGTGGAATTAGCGAGGACAAATGGGGAATTTAAGGAGTGGGATGTAAACATGTAGTTAAAACCAAGTGAACAACAACAAAACAGCCACGAGGGATAAGCTTAGAGCGCTTTGTACGTGGCAGCAGAACGAGTGGTAGGATGCCATGGATTAGTGAGGGCAGCAGAATCACCTATTGACTACTGGGATACAGGGAACAAAACAAAGAAGAACTCGGGCTTAAAGGCTGAACATCCCTTGATCAGGGACAAATGGTGATTCTGGATACTTTCCATGCCTGTGCAATGAAGAGAAACTCTGATGACACTTGTCACTACTGAATTATCTGCTTCGTTTTCTTTCATTTTGCTGCAAATACCCCACTAAAGCCCAGGAACATTCATGCATCATTGTGATGGCTGGCAGCATACACTGGAGTTATTAAAGACAGGGATGTGAGCCAAATCAAAGAGATTTCCTGTCTTGAAAACTGGGTTTATTCATAATAAGACATAAAGGAGGAAACTTTAAAATATTGGTATGGTTAGGAAATTAATTACCATGGTGGTGAGTTTTTATTCTAATGCTGTGTGTGTGTAATGGAGATATCAGCTGCCACTAGATTGTGATTTTTCTGTCTGGAAAGGTTTTCAGGACCAGGTTGGATGGGGCTTGGAGCAACCTGGTGTAGTGGAAGTGTCCCTGCCCATGGCAGAGGGTGGGACAAAATGAGCTTTAAGGTCCCTTCCAACCCAAACCATTCTATCATCTCTAGCTCTGTAAGAAATCCCTTTATTTGGAGAAATATTGCTTAAAACAAACCACCTCCAACGTGTCCATTCTATGATCAAATGTTTCTCTGTGTTTTATGGGTAGTTTTTAAACAAATAGTGGATTGTACCAGGCAGTGCCAGTGCCTTTGCAGCTCTCTGGATTGTGTTGCCATGGAGCATGAATCTCCCAATGTCACTGCCCTGTCTGACCCATTCCAGCACATTTATAATTAGTGGGAACCCTTAAATCTATATGGTTCTTATCTTAATGGAAGGTAGTGGTGTAGATTGTGTGGTGTTCACTGCTGGAGTTCAAGGGGTCTGGAATTCAGTTGGATAAAAGCAGTTTAGTTCTTGCTTGGAGCATGTGAATTGACTTTTCTGGAAACCTGGTTGTTTGTTGGGGACTGCAGAATGACCTTCAGTGTGTGTGCATGGCTGTACAGGACTTCTTGAAATGAAGCCAGATCCCATCCTTTGCCTTTATTTTTATTTTTTTTGTTGACAGTGTCCTGCAGGAAGGAAGAGCTGTAATTAGTGTAATCACCTCCATATCATGCACCATATCTTCTAATGAAGTCAGTTGTGCTTAAAGTACTCCTTATCTTGGAGACAGTAAAGTTCTGAATTTAAAATAAGCAGGGATAAAGAATCCATCTCAGGTCCCTGTTCCTCATACATATTTTTTCCCCTATTTAAAAATCTTTTAAGAGTTGTTTATTTCTATGGCGAAGCTGTTTAATTTCAGCTTTCATTCACTTCACCTGGATTGGGGAGTCTGTTACAAAGATTGATTGTTTTTTTGTTTTCATGATTTCTAAAGTTCTCTTTAAAAATCCATGAATGCATGATACCAAGTTTAATTTTGTTAGCCCCCATGTAATTCTTTGTTGAATGTTCAAGTGTCTGCTTCTCCCATTGTTTTGTAAGAGGTTAATGTTGAATTTTCATCCTTTCTCTGAGATAATTCTGCTTCTTTTCTGTATTGTATTCAGTACTCTGCATACTCAGGAAAAGTAAGAAAAAAATTAAGATTAGTCCAAATGTATAATGCATTAAAGAGAGAGGTCAAGTGTTAGAAGCCTTATCTCTCTCTCTCTTTACATGACACTTTTCCAAAGTGGTGTGTAAGTTTTGGGAGAAACAGCTAGTTCTTTTTTTTTTTTTTGGAAGTTACATTCTTGAAAGGCTTCAGATGGCATCTTTTACATTAGAAATTGTACATGTCCCCTGATTGTCTGCATCCCTTCCTTTTGAATGAAGGACTGTTCTGAATAGGAAACACAGAGCTTTATTATCTTTAATTCAATCAATTCAGTTGAGAATGTAATGGTGATGCAGTTCCTATGCCACATTGTATTTCAGTTTTTCCCAACTAACAGATCTACAGCAAATCCTGTGAACACACAACTGGGGAAGATAAAACTTTTCGGATATCATCATGCATTGCGCTTTATTTAAAACATCCATCAGCATAAGAATAACATGAGGAAAGTTTTCAATAACAAGTGACCAGGCAGAATTAAGCAGTTTGGTTCTTATTCTTAACATTTAGTTCTATCATTGCAGATTTTTACTTTGTCCTTTTTTTTTACGTTGGTGGTAAATAATTATTGAGTGGTACCTGTGGCTTGTCTCAGAATGAGGCCTATTCTGAACAGTATTTTCTAAGGAAGAGCAACTTTCTGTAAAATGTTTGAAGGAAGGGCAGATTTAATGAGCACAAGGGTAGACGATAAATTTCTCTGAGATTTTTAGGAATTTCTCGTAGGCAGTTGATGGGCAGCTGGACAAATGCAGATACAGGACAATGTGACATCTGGAAGTTGGTGGGAATGTTCAGAGAGGTGGTTAATGACCCCAGATATTAATTGCTGAGGAGAATGTCAGCTGTGCTTCCACTGCCACTGAAACAGCTTCATGGTTTGAAGCCAGTCCTATTTAATGTGTTAATTATGGAGCTGTAAAATGACATATCTCCTTCTCCATACTGTAGGGCCTTGTGGACTTTCCAAGGGCAAGGGGATACTCTTCTCATCCAGAGAAATTGTACAAGCTTTGAGCTGCTTCTGTCTGTACTTCACATAGCTGAAAGATTCTGTTCAGTGCAGGAAAATAGGCCTGCACCTGTAGGAACAACAGAAAAAAACCCCTTAATTAAAATGATGAATAATTGGATAGTTTAAAACTTAGTGAAAGGGAAATAAATGAGTGTAGAGATGGCTACTACAGCCTTGCCATTCTAGTAAAACCAGCAGGGAAACAGGCTCCTGAAAAAGCCAGCCAAACTAAAAAAAGCTCAAAATCCCCTAAAGCTTTGACTCTCCATAGGAAAATCTGTCAATTGTTTCATTTGGAGGCAGCAGTGGTTGATCTGCCTGGAATAAAGAGTTCTCTCTCAGAGAAATGAAGAGCAGCTGCAGGGTAGTACAGAGGTAAGGATAATTGTAGTTTCCAAGGATGAGGAATTGTAAATAGGATTCTTTTGGTGAAAGGATGACCCCTGTTTGCAGGAGCAGAAGCTTGCAAAGTCATGGTTAGGATTAAGTTCACGAACTCTTTTTGAAGAGCTGTTGGAACTTGAGATACTTAATTCTGTGTTGTAAATGGAGCAAATGTGTTCATTTAAACCAGAGATTCTTAATACTTCCCTGCTTTTGTAAAAGGAGAGCTGGTATTACTAATGCCAAGTTCATACAATGAAGAAAAATAAGAAGTGAAATAGAAGAAGTGAATAAATGTTTCTTTGGATTTTTTTTTTTCCTGCAAGGTGTGTGATTAATGTTGCCTTATGTAGAAGTGGAAAAAAAAAGTTTCAAAGCTTATGATTTTATTACTAAACAGGGAGTTCATTTCTGTAAATTCAGCATAGCTACAGTAATTTCTGGGTCTTTTACAGATATTACTTTGCTATATGTAGAAATTTGCATCATCTGGGGGCAAATATGATGGATAGAGAAGGCAGAGTGTAAGGATCTGCAACGAGGACCTGGTTTAAAATGATTTGGTTTTCCTGGGCTTGCAGCATGACCCGACATGAACCAGCATCCCAGCAGCACTGAGCTCAGGGGCTTTGATCACGTCCAGAGCTGTGAGAGGACTTTTATTAGGAGGTGTTGAGGAGCTGTGTGAATACAGAGCGATCTGTGGGAAAATCTCTGCTTGTACAGAAGAGACAGGAGAGCCTGTTGCTGAAAGCTGGGCTGCCTTGTTGTTCAGATTCTTTAAAATCTTCTATCTTCCCTGAGCTTTTTGGGAAACTCCCCTACCTTGACTGTAAAAGTTACTCAGTGGAAAAAAAAGCATACTTGTATAAATAATGCAAGATGAATTGTTTGAATATAGGAATTTTATGTGTGGCTGTTCAAAGCAGCTTTCAAGCACTTTGATTGCTTGCTCGTATTGGAGTAAATTACTTTTCATGTGGTTCTACTTGTAATATTTATTAAAGCAAAGAAATGCAAACAATCCTATTTTTCATCCTTCCTGGGGATAGCACTCCTTAAATCATCAGGCTCCTCATGTAGAACCAACCATTAGAAATTTAGGTGTTTCAGGGGTTGGATATTGGATATAACATCCCCCTGGAGTGAAGATCTTCTAACTAATAAACTTCACCTGAGTGCTGAATGATGTGAGAGCCCAAACAGGCACTCAGACTGCAGCTGTAGGTGTGTGAGCCTTTAAAGTAGAATTATTTTCCTAGGACATAAAGTAGAGAAAAACTATTTGGACACTGCATGCAGTTAAGGTTTGCACAGAATTTTGAGGTAGGTTCTGACTTTCTAGTTGAAGCAGAGGTGGCTCTCTGTTACTCCAACCCTTACCTTGGTGTTTGCACCTTCCCTGGGGGATCTTCAGGGCCTCTTTGATTTCTGAAGGCAGTTTGCCCTCACTCCTGATGCAGCTCTTGGTGTAGGCTGTTTCCTCCAAGACTGAGCTGGTTAATGTGACTGACAAATGTGAATCACTCCATCCTTGCCTTTTTTAACTTTCCAGTTCCCAGGCGGGGCTCTCCATGGTCTGTGTCCCCCTGGCTCTGTTTCCGCAGTAATCTTTCCCTTGTAAAGCTCTTTTCCCTCCTTCCTTGGCGGTTTATTCGTTAGAAATCTGAGTTTGCATCACGGGCTGCTTCCATTTAAGAATGTGGTTTTGTTGAGGCCAAAGCGGAATCTCTCCCCGCTGTGGAGGTGGAGGGTGAGTGGAAGGGGAGAGGGCTGTGAATCCAAAAGGAAGTTGAGAGCTTAGAAAAGCTCCAATTAAAAATTCTCTGTGTGGTTAAGCTTGGGAGTGGGGCCTAAAGGTTTAGTTTGGCTTGCTTCTTCCCCACCTAAGTGTTAGGAAAGAAGAGAGGAGTCACATTCATGAAACAAAGTAAACGAGTATGTCAAGAAGTTGTTGATCAAGTGTGGAGACGAATATTCCTTATACTCCTCCAAACCATCCTGCTCTGTTTATTATTTTTTGCCTTTCTCCACTCTCTATTTTTTTTTAAGCAAGGTGATGGGAAGTGCCCGCTTGAACTCTGATTGTTTGAGCCAGATCTGCTGGAGGCTGTACTGGGCTGTCATTGACTAATGATAAGAGATTTTTATCTGCAGAAAGGCATGTTCTCTATTCCCTTCCCCACTGCACTCTTACTCCTCATTGTAAGTCTCTGTCCTCTTAGCATTTCTCCTTTATTTCCTTTCCCTGCAATTGTTATGCACTCCTGCTTTTTGTCCTTCTGTCTCTGTTTGTATTCTTGTGTGAGACAGAGAAGGAGCAAATGGGTTGGGAATTGTGCTGGAAAGCAGGCTCCCTTGAGGATCAGAGCTCTTGCAGCTACACTTTCTGCTGTTCAGGTCAGAGCAGAGGTGCAGCTGCATTGCTCAATACTGCAGATAAATGTAAGGGAACAGAATCTTGGCTATATATACCACCAGGTTTATATATATAAATGTATCTATATATATATCTCAGTGCAGCCCTCTGCCAGCCAGGTCAGCCAGGGATGGGTTCTCTAGGGCTGTGTGTGTTGTTGGTAGGATTTCTGCTGTCTGAGCTGGTTTCTCCTGTGCTCCCACCTCCCCTGTACCTGAGCTAATCCAGAGCCAGCTCGTGCATCTCTATAAATGCTGTTATGCTCTGTAGGCAGACTCAAGGGTAGAACCATCCGTGTCTTTAGATTTCCACCTCCCAGTGAAGCAAATGTCTGTGAAATCAGTCAGATTTTTTTTCTTTCTCTGTCTGTCTCAAGAGACTGTGTATCCTGCTGGAAGGAATTCCGTATTCCTCGCAGAAGTCTGTCTCTGTGCAGAGAGGTGTTTGTTTTGACGGGGTTCTCAATCTTCAGATGCGAACCAAGGAAGTGCAGACTGTGTTGTTCAGTTTTTAACTCATCTTAAACCAGCTTGTGTCTGGAGGCAGCTCTGTCCCCCATCTGCTGCTTTTCTCAGAGGTTTGGTTGTTA
This sequence comes from Brachypodius melanocephalos, assembly GCA_013398615.1. NCBI lineage: Eukaryota > Metazoa > Chordata > Aves > Passeriformes > Pycnonotidae > Brachypodius > Brachypodius melanocephalos. The sequence continues at coordinate 1,569,026 of VZSR01003371.1, forward strand.
CCTGTGCTGCTGTGAACATGGGCCTTCAAAAAGCAGGCATGGAGCTGAGCACTTCTTTTCCTTCTGTAGGGTTGGTTAGTGTTCAGCCAGGTTCTGTTTCTGCTGGGAGTTACAGCCCTGTTACCAAGGGAAAAGTGTAGAAACCTGCAGGAAGAGCTGAGCTGGGAGATCAGGTGCTTTTCAAGCGGGTGTGGAAGTGCCCCATTGATCTGGATACTGCAATCCAGGCTGGAGAATGATGGGGAAGAATCAGATGTAAAGCATATTTTCTTCACTAGTCCATATAAATGCCTGAAGCATCAGATATTAAATATGGAGTATTAAAAAGTTAAAATACTAACTTTACTACTTGGAAAGATGGGCTAAATTATTACTATTTTGCCTTTTGACTCCTCTTACCTTACTGATTGTCTACCATGCTGGACATCTTTCTTTCAGTAATAAATATAATTTTTTGCCTTCCAGTAGCAAATAGAGTGTTGAAAGTACAGCTTTGTACTGCCAGCCTTGCCAATCTCCTCTTGCCAGCTGATTAATCCTACAGCTTTGCTATGAGTCAGGTAGGAAGGGTTTCTACTTTATTCTGGATGAAATGTTTACCATCTGTCCTTCGTGTCTGCATTGCAGATGTCAGCTGGACTAACAGCTGGAGGCCTGCTCAAGACTGGCAATGTTTATATTTCTAAAAAAAGTTATCACTTTGCTTCGGCAAACGTTGCTTTTGCTTGTGTAGATTTTAAATATTTTCACTCTTATGTTGGAGTTGCAGCACAGAAATGAGCTGTGAGCTCAAAGTCACTCGTGAGCAGCTTTGACCCTCAGAAAGCTCCTCTGTGGAAGTGACATGGAAAACAGGGATTTGTAGTGTGACAGACAAACAACTCCACATGCTGAACATTTTGGGTTCGTAGGATGTTCCAAAAAAAGTCAAATTAAGCTGTGTGAAGAGGCTGGTGATAAGGGTGGTGTGGGGTTAGACTGCTGGGGACTGTTATGTAATGGAGAATTCTCCTGATGTGGATTTTGGCTCCACTTGTTCCACCTGTTCAAGTAAACGCTTGTTAATTTGCTGAAGTAAATACTTATTTTCCTTACAGATAGGCTTTGAAGACAGACTGGCTAAACAAATGCTCACACTGAACATTACTGAGCTGGATAGAAAAATTTCTGTATTGCTGTTTTTAGGAAAAGCTACAAGCTTCGAACAAGAGACGTCTTGGCACATGCTCAAGGAAGGAAAAACACAGGCAATAGAATTCCTAAAATATATTCTTGAAGGAAGTCTGGAGCTAGTTTCAGGATTAGCACTGCAATGTCTGTATACTTCTATGGCAGTATTACTACAGCACTTCTAACTTGTATTTCCTTTCAGTGGAGTACTTAAAGCTGCTTTTGGGGAATATTTGGTCACATAGTCATAAAATACTCTTAGCATCCTGTTCTTTATCCAGCTGAGCAGTCCTTGTTTGCCTGTTTGTGTGGGCAGCTCAGTGTAGAAACTGCAAAGAAGAAATATTCCATCTATTCTTACATAAATTTGGGCAGGTAACTTCATTTAGTCTCGTCATTTAAAATTGCTGTTGTGACAGCAGCTGAAGGAGTCTTGAGAAAAATACATTAATTTTACTTTTTATTTACTTATTTGCTGTTGTGGTGTAGATTTGACTGCAAATGGAAAGCTGTCATAAGTTTTTAATAAGGTTTTTTCTTGCATATGCCCTTTTTATATTTGAAAGCCACACACACCCTTTTATATTGAGTTCTGAGGGATATTTGTTTTATTTTTTAGTAAAGGTTGAACCCGAGGCCACATTCTGCCTGTAACAACTGATGACCCAGGTTATTTTTAGTATCACCTGCATAACTGCCATCCACTGAAATTAATTTGCTTTTGTAGGCTCTGGACTATGGTACAGCTTTGAATTTATTTTTTTTAATTATGACAAGTTTGAGTACTCATGTTAATAGTGAGGAAAAGTGTCCTTGGTGAAAAGAAAGACTGTGACACATTTGAAAGCATCATAACTCATAATTAACCAGTTAGAATAATTGTCTACTTCAGACTTATTTTTTGGATTCCAAAGGCCAACTGGAGTGGCAACCAACTTTATACAAAAAAAGAAACAGGCTCTGAAAGATAATTAAATATTGTCTGTTGGAAAAATGATGGCTCCCACATCAACCATGTTTACAGCAACCAGAAACTGTCTCACAGTTTTCTTTAATCACGTCTGGGTGTTTTCAGCACTGTAAAACATGAAACCTAATGGGTTTTTGTGGAGGAGCAGAAACTGAATAATAGTGATTTTAGCACTCACTAGATATTATCTGATAATTCTGCTAGCAAATGTTTGCAAGTGAGAGGAGGCTAATGGTGGTTTTTTATGTGATTTATAAATACATTGATTAGGGAGTTCTGATATGCCTCCCTTTTGGAGCAAGTGTTTTAGCCCAGTGAGAATCTTCTGCAGAGACTCACCAGCCTGTTTATATTGATTGATAGTGATTACTCAAGGCATTCTCCTGAGCAGAGCAGTAGAATTTGTTTTGTATGTAGTGGATAATGCTGCTAAATCCTGAGTAAGTACCTTACTGAATTATGCTCCATGAAGTGGAGTATGATTCAAGGAGCAATAGCTGAATTTCTTTTGATTTTGTTCCCTTAATTATTGTGGTGATTCATTCGTTTATTTATTTGTAAATTTTATTACTGAATTTAGCTTATTGATTAAGAATACTAAGTTAAAATACACAGGTTATTGAGTTAAAAATACTGAAATTGTTTTCTGGAGAAAACAGTTTAAAACTTTTGGGATGTTGTATACAGAGGGGCTTGACTTGAATCTCACCCAATGTCCAGTGTGATATTACTGGTTTGTCTTTACCTGTGAAGTGTTCTCATGGTATATGAGACTTCTAATTTTTCATTTTAATTTTAAAATAAAGGGAAATATTTAAATCAGAATTATTTTAAAGGATTTTTTTTTGAGATTTTTCTGTCTTCTTGGGTTTGTTGGACATGTTAATTTATATGTGTCTTTGCTTGTCACCAAATGCTTAAATCACTTTCCAGCTCAATGAGGTGCATTGGGTGTCTCTTACAGCCTGACAGCCGGACTTCTCTGTATCTGAATTTTCCAAAATGAAGTCAACTCTCTAGAAAATGACATGAAAACCTAAAATGGTGAATAAAATGACAGCAGTTTGCTGCTGTCTTCACTTTGCCTTTGTTTAAGCTTTTAAGCCTGAGGTGGTCTGGAGAATCTGTGTTGGCTTTGGATGAGTACTCCTTAATGCAAAATTAAGAAATGCTGAATACTGTGGGGGAAGTTTAATTCAGAAATTTGAACAGAACTGTTGAATTTGTTTTATTCCACTTCTGACACTCCCAGTTCCTTCCCTCTCCCACTCCGAGTGGCACAGTTGTGGGGTGTGGGGGTTGTAGTAAGTTCATAAAACTCCTGCTCCTTCCTCACCCTTTTCCCCTGCTCCAGTTTGGGGTCTCTCTGTGGGATGGAGTCCTTCAGGATAAACCTGCTCCTGCCTGTGCCCTCCATGGGATGTGGTTACTGCAGTTCACACCCATCTGCTGTGGTGCTGGATGTACAGGAGTAAAAAGAATTTGGAATATAAACTTCAAAGCACCCATTGGATGTGGCAGGGGTGCACGTGGGAGTTCTTGGGAGAAGAGGAGCACCAGCAAGGTTATGGAGAAGTATTTTATATGTGGCTATATATATTTATTTTTTAAATAAATGCTGTGCAGTATGTGGATATTGCACTAATAATGTTCATGCTGTGTGATTTTCTCTGTTCCAGGGAGTATGACTTCTGCAACGTCACCTATCATTTTGAAATGGGACCCCAAAAGTTTGGAAATCAGGACTCTCACAGTAGAGAGACTACTGGAGCCGCTTGTTACCCAGGCAAGTATCTTTGTTTTGTTTTGTTTCTTCCTTCAGCCTGATGCTGTGTTTACTCTTTTTTATGTAATTATCATAATAATATTTGATAATAAAAACATGAGCGGTTTTTGTTCGTGATCTCTGTTGGGAAGCTCTGTTCAAACGTGTTTAGAGAGTCTTGTTCTAAATAATTTATACTCTCAAAATGTGAGCAGGAATACAGTAGCAACAACTATTTACTTATGTCTGTCTTATAAAGCAATTTAGAAACTTAACAAACAGTCAGTCAAAGACAGGGATCTGACTGAGACATGCTCCTGGTTTGTTATTTAACCATGAAGGCAGGTTCAAAATAAAAACAAACCAAAACCAACCATCCAAATGACAGAAACTTATAAAACCTGTTTCATTTTATGCTGCCATTACTAGGAATGTATGTGGAGAGGCCTGGGTGCCTTTCTGTTTCTGAATTGCTGCTAATAATGGAAAGCTGCTTCTTTAATTCCCCCAGATGTCTCTGTGTGGTTCTTCTGCTCTTTCAGTGAGTCTCTTTCCACAGAAATGACATCTGGTTGTCTTCCTTTGTTTCTGAAAAAAAAAAAAAAAAGTTATTTCTCTACAAGTTATTCTGGACATGAAATTCTCTAATTGTGCACATGATTTTACAGACTCAAGGCAGAGAGTTCTTTCATTCCACAGGGTGACAGAATGGTAATTAACTTCCATTATAAACCCTGAAAGTTTTATTCTTGATATGAAAGACAGACTAAAATCCTGAATTCACTGTGAAACCAACTGAAAATGAGGTTGCCAGCTCTCTGTTATTCTGGTACTGATGTTGGCCCAGCAAGTGAAGCTGCTGTGCAACAAACTGTTGTGAAACCCCAGTTACTGGGTCCTGTGTGAGGGAATTTCCTGTTTTCCTTTTGTTTTATTTTCCACTGCTTTGCCCAGAGAAGAGAAAATATCAGCCCAGGGAAGGTACCACTGTAGCTTCAGAGTTTCACCAGGTGCTGGGTTAACTTTGTGCTCAGCTACACCTTTGTTTGATGGAACACTTGAGCAAATGGAAATCAAGAAATTACAAGCTGAGCTACAGGCCATGGATTTCTTCAGTGATAAAAACTCATGTTCCCAAGATTGTATTTTGATGAGGAACAATGTGTTTCTATTTTTGCAGCATGTCAGGGAGACTAGGGAAAATAAAATGCTGTCAAGAGAGGGTAGAGAATTACTAGGCTATAGTTTTATTCAACTTTTATGAATATTCTATTCTGATTTCTTCTTTTCATAGGTTTCTAGATAATATGAATAAATAAAATAAAAACCTCCTTTTTGAACACGTAATTTGATTTCTTGTATTAGGGAAATAAGTAGTTTTGCTTATTTCCCTCTGCTTTGATTCCAGTGGAGTATGTTTGGCTAAAATGTGTTTTATATGTTCCACACAAATGTAATCACGAAAGCTCCAAGTGATGGATAATGTGTTACATTCAGATTGTGTTTATCTGTTGCATTCCTAGCTGAGGTTATTCAGCTGCTCTTTTCTGTTTTTCTCAGATAAGTTAACGATCATCCCAGTTTTAAAGAGTTTTTATTTTTTTTTCCCCTCTGCCTGAAGTTGCATTTGCAGTCTGGTCAGGTCAGGAGCGGTCTCTGCTTTGCCTCTGCGGGGGCTCCGATCGCAATCTGCCCGTGCAGCAGCAGCCTCCACGAGATGCCACGTGCAAAGATTGGGATCTCCTCAAAAAGTTTCAAAGCAATTTCCTTCCTGCGAGAGAGAGAGAAAACATCTAATTTGAAACTTTATCTTGGCAAATAAATAAATAAATAAATAAATACATCTATAGGTATTTAATCCCATTCGTTTTTTGCTCTGAAGTCCACTTGTGGATTCAAATGAGCTGCAGAATGAGGAGATCACAGAGATGGGAAGTTCTTTCCATAAGGAAAAAGTTTTTAATGGAAAGAATAATAAAGTACTGGAATGGTCTGCCTGGGGGGGTGGTGGAGTCACCATCTCTGGTTGTGTTTAAAGAAAGGCTGGATGTGGCCCTTGGTGCCATGGTTTAGTTGAGATTAGGGTTGGACTCGAGGATCTTGGAGGTCTCTTCCAACCTTGGGATTCTGTGATTCTGTGAAGTCATTGAAACAGGTCACTGGGAAGAGAGAGATTTCATGGCCACAAAATGCAGCCCAACTTTGCTAAAAAAGTTCCTGAGCAACCTTTGAAGGCAGTCCTACTTCCATAGAGTAATTCAGGTTGGAAAAGCCCTCCGAGATCATGGAGTCCAACCTGTGACCGGTCCCCACCTTGTCACCAGCCCAGAGCACTGAGTGCCATGTCCAGGGATGGGGACTCCAAACCTCCCTGGGCAGTTCCGATGCCTGCCCACCCTTTCATTGAAGAAATTCCTCCTGATGTCCAACCTGACCCTGCCCTGGCCCAACTTGAGGCCGTGTCCTCTCATTCTCTTGCTGGTTTTCTGGGGGAAGAGGCTAATCCCCACCTTTCCACCACCTCCTTTCAGGGAGTTGTAGAGGAGCTTTGACCAGCAGTTTGGAGCAGATGAAATCCTGAGTCCCCTACAGCCAAAATTTGCCTGATTTCCATCTCCACCAGGACAAATTCATGTTTTATTTTGGTGTGCACGCTTCAGTAGTCAGGGTAGCCTCTTGTTCTCCAAGCTGTGTGTGATTTTGAACAATGCTGGAAAAACTGGGAATCACTGTACACAAGTTTTAGGGCTCCAAAAATGCTAATTTAGTCTTTTGTATCTGTGAACTTAGACTCTGAACTCAGTGTATGTATAGGCACAAGACTGACAGATTTCCAAATGATGGCACATCCACTGGTTTCTACTGATACTTCAGAGAGTCATGCAGAAATGTGATGTGGGTTTGACAAAAGAACACCTCCGTGAGTCAGGGTAGGAGAATGGTGCATTAAAAGTGAATTTTAGACAAGTTCATTAGTGTTCCAGATGAGAAAATATGGATAACTTAGGAATTGATGTAGAAGAAATTATAAGACAAGAAGGTTGTCTGAGCTGGAGGCAAAGAAAAAAAAAAATCTAAAAATCCATTAACTGATCATGAGAACGCATTAGAAATGACAGAACTGCATTTATTCTAGGAAGCCCTGAACTAGCAAACTAATTAAAACTTTGTGTGGCTGTCAGAGATGTGAGAGGATTGCTGGGGTACCCTGTTCCCAGTGCTTGTTGTCATGGTGGAAGAGGAGCAGGTAGGGCCTGGCATGTCATTTATTAACTTGCCATTTTCAAGATTTTCTAAGAAATCCATGCTGGAAAAAAAATCATCAGAATTTCTGTTCTCTGCAGAGTTGAAATTACTAATTGAAATGTGTTTCTTCTCTCTGGCTTTAGTGTCACAATTAGCTAAAAAAAACATAAGGTAATTGTATTTATTGATAGTTTTGTTTTCTGGGTTTTTTTTAATTATAAATGCTGTAAGTTTTGATTCCATGACATTTTTGTAAGGAAATATAAAACTAAAACATACTCTCAAGCTGCCTTTTACTCTCACCTTCCTGCATAGTAACCAACTGGATTGCCATTTTATTTGTTAGACTGTGGGTGGTTTTCTTAAGAAAAAGAAATTACACTTTTAGGAAGATTTTAATTGCAACTACACAATATTTTATGTACAGCTGAAATCTAAGACTTTTGGAGGTTGTCCTTAAGGAGTCAGGGAAATTTTTTTTATGTTTCTGGTGGTTTTGAGTGGTAATTAAAGAAGAATGTGAATGCAGTATATATATGTTAAGAAGAGAAAATAAATAAATGCAAACTATAAACCACCAACATCCCTGCAATTGTTTTTTGGAAAAACACCCCAAAATAATCACGTATGTACACATGGATGAAAAGATAAAAGAGCTGTGTCAAGTTTTTGAAGGTGGGAAGATGAGATTTGCTCTATTGCTAAGATTTTAATTTTCTAATGTCAATCTGTGGTTCTTTTCATTATTTTTGCCTATGACTTTTAAATATTCAGCCTATGTGGCTGTTTTACAACTGTGCCTTTATTACCAGAGCCATGCAGCAGCTGGGCCTTTTAGGATCTTTACATTTTTGGACTGTTATTTGTTATTGCAGAGTTTTTAACAGCAGCACAAATAATGGTGAGCGTTCCTGTTGCAGGCTGTTTGTGAGTGATTCTGTTTTCCTTCAGGATGACACGTTTTTGTCCTTCTAGATTTGCTGGGAAGAGACAATTCTGAATTGCAGTGCATGTTTTGTGGGTTTTTTCCCAATAAATTTAAGATGCCAGTTACAGCATCTTACAGGAAGCAACAGTATATCATAAGGCAGACAAAACCAAATGATTAATGATTTTGCATTTCTTTAAATAATAGCATCACTCAGTAAATTAACTGCCTATACCTATGAAATAAATAAGTCATTGGGTAAAATTCCAAATAGTTTTATTTTGTGTAGTTTATGTAGAAAATCATAATAATCGTGGGTGATATTATTATTCATTACCTTTGGACTAATCCAATCCCTTGTACTCCATGTTTGGAAAATGGGCAAATGTCAGTATTGGCATAAATATATAAATATAACTGTATTCCTAACCATTCCAGTTAATTAGGTATTGCTTACATTTGGTGAACCTTGGTTTTATTTCACTTGAACCCTAAATCTGGCGTGCTCTTTTCCGTGGGAAATGCATTATTTGTCTTGTCAGCTGCATTTGAACGACAGCTTTACTTTTGTAGCATTGGTGAATGTCTTGGCATATTTCAGACAAGTTTGGGAGAAGGTGGGTGATGGAGCCCTTTATGCCTGATAACTGTTGCATTTGTTTTAGTAATTGCACTGAATTCTCCAGCAGTTTCTTTATTTAATAGCTGGATTCAGCTGAAGTTGCTTTCAAGACAGACCCAACAGAAAATTAATTATGAAGGTTTATTTTTTGATCGTTCAAGCCCAATTTAGTTGTATAATAAGGTCAGTATTAGGTCAATATTATTTTTGTATACATATACATATATATATACACACATACATATATATTATATATATAAAATATATATCTTTTTAACCTGAACAGGACTATTTTCCCAGTAGTGAAACTAATTCTTGTTTAGGCTCTTTCTGTCAGAGCAGTCCCAAATCTGTGGTGTTTCTGGGACTGTGCACCAGCTTTCCCTGGCATGGATTAGGGGGTGGCTGTTCCATGTCAGGGAGACAGATCGTATCACAAAAGAAATATGGCACTTTTCTCTCTGAAACTGAACTTTAAACATTTTTATGAAGTTACTATTTTGAATAGGAGGAGAATCCTCCTTTCTGTCTCCAGCATGATAGAATCATACGATTGTTTAAGTTGGAAAAACACTCTGAGATCATCAAGTCCACTGTTCCCCATCACTGCCAAGGCCACCACTGACTCATGTCCCCAGGTGCCACATCCACATGGTTTTTAAATCCTGCCAGGGATGGGGACTCCAACACTACCCTGGGCAACCTGTTCTGGTGCTTGACCACCCTTTCAGTGAAGAATTTTTTGTATTGATATCCAATCTAAACCTCCCATGGCACAACCTGTGGCCATTTTCTCTTGTCCTAAGTCTGTACTCTGTATTGCTTAAAATAATTCCTGAACTGAAAACTACCAGCTGCCTTTTTACATCAGGGTGTTTTTTCAACCATTGGCTTCTGCAAGAGGCATCTGCTTCACTCTGGCCATCCCTGTTTCTTGTTTGCCATTGGATTCAGTAACATCTGTGCCTCTCTGCCAGCTCTGGTTGGGATTTTCTCAGTGTGGGCGCTTTTTGTGCTGTCTGTGAGAACCTTTAGCTATTTTTTTTTTTCTATTTTATGTCTTTTCTATTTTAATTCTCCCGTGCTTGAAAGCTACAGGGTATTTTTGGTGTGAAGGGTCCTGTAAGGTCTGGACCTTGTCAGTCTGAGCCTCCCATTTTATTCACTGTTTAGAGGTGTTCATGGGTGTGTTTGTACTTGAAGTTTATGCATGGGCAGGTTGGCATTTGCAGAGAGGAAAATGAGGACTCAGAGGACTTTAGATATCATCCATGACTCCCATGTTCTGCTTTTATGGAGTGATGGTTCTTAACTCAGAGCAATGCAATATGATGGCTGCTTTTTCACCTCTCCTGCTGCACAAACCGATGTGGAAAAGATGGTGAGGAAATTTGTCACTGGTGTGTCGTAGCTGGAAGTGCAGATTGTGCTGGGAGTATCTTAGGTGTGCAGTAGGCTGTGACTGAGAAAGCTCATGGCTAAAATGAACCTGCTCTAATTTGTAATTCTTTGTATTAAATGCTTAGATTTTCCATGCATTGGATAGCTCCTCAATTTTCTTCATCATTAGACAATTATTAGTGGCTCAGGGTTACCAGAAAGTGTTTTAGTTTTCATGTAATATGGACAAAATATTTTTTTTTGGCAGAATGGTTGGAAGGGACCTGAAAGATCACCTTGTTCCAACCCCCTGCCATGGGCAGGGACACCTTCCACCATCCCAGGTTGATCCAAACTCTGTCCTGCCTGGTTGACTCTTTCCTGGAAGTGTAGGGAAGAATTAGTGCAAGCAGTTTCACTGCTGGAGCCCAGGAATGTCCCTGATCCTGTCTCCATCCTGTATCCTGAAATAGTATCTTTGGAGCTTGTCTAGACAGCTTTCTAACCCAGTTCTGTTCTTGCAGATGGTTTTCTGGCAGCTTTCATGGAAGACTTTTCAGAAAATGTTCTTGCCTGGGATTTCTAAACTCTAAATGTTCTTGCCTGGGATTTCTAAACTCTAATCGGGAAGATCAAACTAATTATTGAGGTGTTTTGCTTCTGTCTGTGTCCTTGAAGATGTATGGAGAAGCCTAGTGAAACAGAGATGAGCCTTTTTCATGTCCCCAAATCCACAACTCAGCAGATTCTTAACAATCCTTTTGATTTAATTTGGGTCATCCCTGTAGAAGGAGAACATCCAAAGGTTTTGAGGGAAAATTGGCTTCGGTTGCATTTTTAGGTGATTTTTCCCAGTTTGCTTGAAAAGCGGTTCTGTGTTTTGGGTTTTTTTTCCGAGTATCTTGTGAACTACATGTGACTTCCAAAATTTCTCAGGGTCAACAAATATATTAGCACATAATATTCATCTTCTTTTATGTTAAAATGCTAATTAAAGCAGGATAGGTACATCACCTTATGTTTTTAAAAGATGATTGCATAGTTAAAAGGCTGTGGCATTGATCAAAATAAGAAATGGATTTTCATTTGGCTGATAAGCAAATTCTTGGTGATGTCATATTTACTCAAAATGTTTGACACTTTTTTTTTCCCCAGTGGTTAAAGACTTCAGAATTACTGCAGCAGATACAAGTGCTAATATTACACTTGTATATTTATATATTGCAGTTGTATATTTATATAACTGGAATGTTTGTTAAGTCTAGGATATTTTTGTCATACAAATGTAGTGTTTTAGCAGGGGGGCAACTT
>VZSR01003371.1:1580517-1590748 GCA_013398615.1 Brachypodius melanocephalos
TGATAAAATGATCCTTAAGTGCATCAACTGCTGGGTGTAAAGTAAATTTTATTTAGGCATTATTGTTGTTGTAACATAGTGTTTGTTAATGAGATTATTATTGGAAGGATTTCCCCTTCTCAAAGAAGCTGTTGACAAGTTGGCATGAAATCAGAGAGGAATTATGTGAATTATTGTGGTTTTGTCTTTTAATGAAAGCCTAAAGACTTTGGATGCATTTCATCTATACAAGGGCTTATCAATGAAAAAGAAATTGTCTTAAATTTGCTGCCGGTATAGATTTTGAGACTATTTCTGGTGGCACTTATAGTACAAATAATGTTTTAGGATTGTAATCTAAACTAAACTAGAATGTTTCACACCCTGAAACTAAAACAGCCGAACACTAAACACTCTGAGCAAGGATTTTACAGTAGGTATTTGCAGAAGTAGTAACTTAGTAAGTTGAGAGGTATTATGAGCTCAACCAGTGTATGTTTGTGTATGAGCAAGAGGTTGTCTTGTAAGTGAAGGTTTTTTATTAATCCTACAAAATCCTCTGGCTTGACAATGAAATGTTAAGTGAATATAAACTGTAAATAAAATGTAAATTACATTCAAGCTGGAATAGTACCCCTAGAAAGATGGGAAAATCAGTGCTACCTGAATCTTGGATGAAGGATTGGATATATTTTTGAAGTGTGGCACTCATTTTAAATCCTGGGGTCATTTTGGGGTCCTCACTCCAAGGCAGACATTGAGGGGCTGGAGAGAATCAAGGGCAGGGAATGGAGCTGGAGAAGGGTGTGGAGCCCCAGGAGCAGCTGAGGGAGCTGGGAAAGGGGCTCAGCCTGGAGAAAAGGAGGCTCAGGGGGGACCTTGTGGCTCTGCGCAACTCCCTGACAGGAGGGGACAGCCAGAGGGGATTTGGGCTCTGCTCCCAGGGAACAGCCTCAAGTTGTACCAGGGGAGGGTCAGGTTGGATATCTGGGAAATTTTTTTCATGAGAAGAGTTGTAGAGAGAATGGAGTCCCCATCTCTGGACGTGGTCAAAAGACTTGTGGATGTGGCACTCGAGGGCTCAGTTTAGTTGTCCTCAGTTAATGACTGCACCTGTTATCTTAAAGGTATTTTCCAACCTTAATAACTCTGTGAGATGCTTTAGGTCTGCCAGGAGTCATAAAACTGGGGAAATGATTGCTGGGAGAACAAAACCCTGTGATGTATCTTCTCTCTTTCTGAATCAGAGAGGGAGCAGGGTTGCTTATTTTCTGTCATTGATCAGATTTGCCGGGGGAAAGAGAAAATAGATACAGCACCTCTGTGATTAAATATGTATATTTCTAATGGCTTTGGGAGCAATTTGGATATTGAAGTTTGCAATCCATCTTAGCTTCATTCTTCAACGTGATCTTGAAAATCTTACTCAATTTCTTCTTTTTCATTAGCTTCATTAGCTGTGTGTGTCATCAGTCTGCAAAAGTTAGAAAGGATAGAAAATAATCCTAATTACAAAAATAATACCCTAATTACAAGATTTTGCTTTGAGGTGTTAATTAACCTAATTCTAATGATCCGTGTTCTGAGAAGCAGTGGCAGTTTCTGTTCCATTGCCCTTCAATATATATTTCTGAAGACTGACTGATTTATTTGCAGTTCAGAGGATTCAGGGCATGGGTACATGGATATTTGTGGTTTGTTTTCTGTTTGTTTCCTATATTAATTTCTTTGGAATATTGATTCCATTGGGTGTCCATCTTTTAATGGATCCAAGTAGACTTTTTGATAATCTTTAACTGTTTTATGAAAGGATTTTTTTTTTTGACAACTAGAGAGATCTGAGCTTTTGGTGTAATTTAAAGATGACCTTGATTTTCAGCCAGAGAAATTCAGATGCAGTTTTACCTTAAGAAGGTGGTGTAATTGTGCCTTGAGCACATGGGGTAAATAACCATATTTATTTTCCTGTTTGGTAAATTAATTTTCAGTATCTTTTCTCACAAGCTCATCAATGGTTGGTGTTCTTGAATATTGTGTGTCTGAGCAGCAAATGCTCAGATTGGGAAGAAATATCCTCTTCTCTTTGTCTCTTTCAATGGGATGATTAATATTTTCTCCTCTATATATTGGAGTTTCTCTCTTATTTAGTCTATTTCTCTGTGCTCCTGTAGTACTCTGGTACTCATTGATGAGACTTCAAACCTTTGACTAATTTATAATGAGAGTATTAAGGATATCTCTCATGCTTAGCTTATTCAACACAGATTAATTCAATAGTGTGGAGATGACCTTTGACGAATACAGAAGGAATATTTCTCTGCTGAGTAGAAATTTTCCTTTCTGTAGATATCTGTTTCTTAAAATAAATGTTTTTAATATCCTAAATGAAGTCAGCACTAGAATTTTCATGCTCATTCAGTTTCTTGGGTCAGTGTGGAACAAGGGACTAATTGCACAAATTTCCTCTCTTCCTTCATGAATAAAAGGGTGTTTAGCCAAAAAAAGCCTAGTCATAACAAAAAACCTTAACACTTAATGTGAATCCTGTTCTTTATAAAGCTATTTAAAAGATGAAAATAGATGAAATTGATTATTCATAACATTTTAAACTAAGAAATACAGCTTAATTTTCACTTAAGAAACTGGTAGTGTGGAAAAGGATAAACTACAAGTATTGGATTTGCATGGCCAGGTTTTGGTAGTGAGGGGACTCCAGGGATCAGTGAGAAGCTTCTGGAAACTTCTCCACGTCCATGGAGCCAATTCCAGCCAGCTCCAGGATGGAATCACCATTCAACAAGGCTGACACCTATGCACTTTATTGCTCTAAATCCTTATCTTCTTTGTACAAACCATTAATTTCTAAGTGTTCAGAGAAGGGTATTGGAGAAACGAGATTTGCAACAGGAATTAGTTTCTCTGATTCATTTGGTCTTGCTCCCTAGTAATGAAAATGTATTGTATCTGCTTATGCTGATAATAAATACTTCCTATGGAAGGTGTTCATGTAAAAGCATAATGAATCCAGTGTGCTGAATGGCTTCTGAATATGGAGTTGTTCCCAGGGAATATGTATTAATTTATTCCATTTTTTTCCCAGGGAGTTACACACATCTACACCCTCAGTGCAGAATGATTAAGCTTTTACTACTCTGCAATTAATACTTTAATTGGCAGGTAGCTTTATACTTTTCTGACAAGGATGCAAACATTTGAGGGAAATGCATGCATATGAGGCATAACACCTATATCTATTTTTTTATCTATATATCTATCTTCTTTTTCTTTTTTTTTCCTGTCTTCTCGGTCCATATTTTTTAATCTGCTTCATTCCTATGTTCTACCTCATAAGATCTCTGTGAATGTTTCCATAGCCTGTAATATTTATATTTTTTCTGTCTTTTTAAGCTGAGGGACTCAGTGCTTTCATGTACGTGCAGTGTGATGTTGTTGACTGTTGGGATGTGATGGATTAACAAAGTTTGTGGTAGTGTTTTTACCCTTCATGGAAGAGCAGATGGTTTTTATTTGAGCAGTTCATGTCTGACACAACTGAAATATTTGTTAGAGTAGCAGGAAACATGCAGTTGTATCCTTGGTGTAGTGTTATGATCAGTGAGTTAATTTTATAATGGTCCATACCTTGTAAAATAAGCATTTCTTTATGAGCCACTTACATGATGATTAAATCCACTGTCCAACAGATATCTTCATTTTGGAGTTTCTGAATTCAATGGCGTTCCAGCTCACATGTTCAGGATGTATCAGGGTCACATTTGGTTCCAGCCAGAAATCAGTGCCACTTTACACACAACTCTTCTCATCCCCAGCAGATTTTTAATGGTGTTACTTCAACTCTCAAGAATTCCTGAAAGATAATTTAGTTGTGCTTGTGTTTGAGCACAGAAAAGGAAAGTCCAGGCTGTGAGCTGCATCTGTCCCCTTCTCTGTGTGGCAGACAGCTCTGCAGACAGAAGTTTCTACTTCCTTGCTGGCCAATAAGAATAAATCAGGAACATTATCTTTTATTTTCATATTTTGGTTGGTACCTCGTTGCTGGGGATTTCAGTCTCTTTGTTAGGAGCTTTCCTGTGTTTTTCTGTCAGGTTTTGTTTTAGCCTCTCAAATGGCATCCTGTGAGTCCATATCTCTACTTACATTTCAATTGTTTCAAATATTGTGTAGAAAGTTAGATTTTTGTTGAAGAAAAGGTGGGAAGGATAGTTTTTGACACTGGTAAAAATTGCAGCAGTTGTACTGGTCTTTAGGGGATTTGGTCTCTTAAAAATTAACATTCTTCTAGCACTTGACAAGCTGCAAGAGTGGAAATCATTATTGTAATCATCATCCTAGAGCTTTTCCAGGTGTTTAAATTTTCCTGAACAAAAGTTACTAAGCACTTTGAAACCGAAACCTGGAATTTTGAGCTCAGTGTAGCAGATCACTGCATAATATTTTCTACATCTTTAATGAGAGATTAGTAATGCATTTGTTCTGCACACCTCTCAGCATTTTTCACTGAACAGAAAGTGTCCAAGAGTAAAATTGATACAATCAAGTTACACAATTGTGTTCTTTTTTCAAGTGATTGGCCCTGCAGCTTTCTCAGTTGACATTAGAGTCTGTGAGGGATGCTGGCTGTGAGGTTTGTGCTTTGGATTTTTGTGGGGGTTTTTTGTGTTTTTTTTTTTTTTTTGGGTTTTGTGGTTTGCTTGGTTGTTTGATTTCAGTACTTTATTTATTTTCTTTGTTTTGTGACTTTGTTTTGTGGCAACCCAGCACCAGCCCTTTAGGCTGAATGAGCCAGCAAAGATGTTAAACATCCATAGACTTTTTTTTTTACATCTCTGATGGAAATGAGATGGGAAGCCTGGAATATCAGTTTCTACTGAACTCTGTGAGTTTTGTGTACTATCAAATAGAGGATTTATACATACTTTTGTCAGCAGAGAAATTAGAAACCAATTGTGTCAAAAACTAAAAATAAATTAAGATGCTTTATGAGCTTTCCCTTTCATTAACAGTGATGCTGCTAAAGCTGATTTGCCCTGAAATGGGATAGATCCTTCAAAAGTCTTCTGCAGCTGAAATGGGATAGATCCTTCAAAAGTCTTCTGCAGCCTTTCCTACAAGATTGCTGGGACAGGAAACCCAAAGGATCTTTAAGTTTCTGTAACATCCTTGTCCTCCTGGGACTTTGCTCTCACCAATCCCTTGGGTTTGTCCCCAGGCCCCATTGTGTTCTGAAATACCTGTAAAACTTAGGAATTGCATGTCAAGAAAATGTAATTAAATATTTTTGAACTGGAAAGGAAAAAAATGGAAATATTAAAGTTCTCATTCCTTATGGAATGGAATTTTGTGAAGGAAAGCAGTTTTAGAACATTGGAGGTGAGAGTATGAGAAGTTCAGTTTCAGATTTTAGCTTCCTGTAGTGACTTTATGAAGGATTGTCTTACTGCTCCCATTTGACCATTTTGGTCTATTCTTTCAAATACTTCCCCTTGGCCAAGACAAATCTAGTTATTAGATCATCAGTCTAAGTCCTGTGATAATTTCTTCTGTTTTTTTTCTTCTTCCTTATTCTTCCTGGATATAAGACCTGGGTACAATTAAATTATTTTCAGAATAGTTGCATTTAACAAAAAAACAAAATTGAAATCACTGCAGTTTTAACCCAGAGGTTGTTGTGCCTTTCTTCAGGCCACGCTCTGTGGTGGTCCTTGATTTTCTCTGCCAAACTCCTCAGCAGGACCTTGCTTTTCCAGTTGTTGTGTCAGTGTTCCTTAAGGCTCCCGTAGAAATCTGCTCCCAGGTTCTTCTTTACCCTTGACTCTGACCCAGCTTTTGAATTTGTGTGTTTTTATTACAGGAAAGGGCAGAAATCAGCAGGGTTGCCTTTATTAGTCTAGAATTACCCATTTTTAGAGAAAATCGTTTCAGGTTAACAGCCTGTTGGGTCTGGATTCATTGCCTGGCTGCATATTGAGTTTCATGGGGCTTGTTTAAAGAAGTCTTCATTGGAAAGTCAGCCCTGTTACAATTGTTCTGTGGAACTGAGAGTCTGAGCTGCAAGTTTTGTTCCAAATTTCGCGCTGAATTGCTGGTGAATACGAAGGTAATAAACACTGTGGATGAGTCAACTCGGTTGCAGTGAATCAGGAGCTCTTCTAACGTGTCTTTTACTGACGTGGCCATCAGAATGCTGAGGCTTCAAAGGGAGTTGTAAAATTGAATGTAGTATATAATTTTTTATATCCCTTTCCTCCATCTCGCTACCCAGTACTGTACAGAACATTATCCTATTGATTTCCTCGTCGGTGGCTGCTCGGAACTTGCACGAGGCTGTGTCGAAGCGGGGATGTGGGGCTGTCCCCGTGCACTCTGTGAGGTGATGGATTTGTCACCACAGTTCCTGAACGCTCTGCAAGGAGCTTATGGAGCCAGAAAATGAATATGTGTAATCAGCATCTCATTTCGCAGAAGTCCAGCAGGGAAGCATTTCCATTTCCATAGGGTGGAACTATCAAAAACTTAATTGTGGCGTCAAAATGTGCCTTTTGCTGGAGTCATTAAGTCCTACTTTTGTCCACTGAGAATATGTGGGAAACTTGATATTCATAAAGCCTTTATTAACATTTGTAATTTCATTTTATACTCCTGCACAACTCATTTTTACTTTTCATGAGATTTTTATCATGTTGCTTGTCCTCGTAAATTTATTTATTGTGGTCTTGCTTTAGTAAATCTTACGGGTTGCTGAAGAACTTTACACAAAAAACATGATCTGAGGCTTTTTTATTGCATTTTATTCTGGTTTGATACGTTTTCTTTTGAAGTAACTAAATCTCTGCATTTCAGATGTTTCTGAGACTTAGTCTAGATTTACTTTTAATAGATTTTGCATTTAGTTAAGATTCTGTCTCGATATAAGGTGCATATATGAAAAAATTAATAGGATTTTGCATTACATTTTCCATATTGATCAGGTCAACACGTTCTGTTGACCGTATTGATCGAGTCTGATTAACCACCTTAGACCTGAATGCTCAATTATTTTATGGCAAGATTCACACATTACTCAAATATTTTTCCTTTTACAGGAGGTGTTTTTGAGGAGGGTGATCCATGCACACAAGAAAAGATGGGGAAGGGCAAAGGGAAATAAAAAAGTTTTACTGAATCAGATTGTTTGATGCTGGTTCTAAATGAGTTTGGAAAATATGTTTTGAATATTTTTTCCCCCATGTAAGACTTTTGATTATATTGTATCCCCCAGCACAGTTAATATTCTAAAACTGTTTCTGCTTGGAGATGAGGTGCAAATGATGGTTCACTATTTATGAGGCATTTCTGTTTGTTGTATCCTATTTATTCATTTAGCACACACTTTTTTTTTTTGTAAGACATGGGAGGGATGGGAACTGGATGTGCTGGGGAGCAAATGATGGGATCTGGGAAATCACAACCCTTCAAGGGTTGAAATGCTCGTGGAATGAGTGCTCACAGAACAGCCTTGCCTGACTTTCTGTGAGCACTTCATCCAAAACAAAGAAACTGCTTGCAGACTTCTCATCCCAAGGTAAATTTTTATGACAACAATGTTGTCCCTGAGTCTCTTACCAGATGTGTATAAAAGATCAGCAAAATCAAGGCATAATGAAAATCTAACCTGCCTTTGCCTTGCTTCCGAGGTGGCTGATTGGAATAAAGCATTGCTGGATGAGACAGCTGAGCATTCATCTCACTTCATGAAAGAAGAAAAATAACAAAATAGTCAAGTATTTGGAGAATGCCGTAGGCAATTTGAAATTTTTGGAGCTCAGAGTAGAGATTGCTGTTTTGTGACACCTTTGAGGTGCTGTGGTACTGCAGGGATGATATGCCAGTATGCTTTGAAAGAAAATGTCTGTAAAACATTAATGTTTGCTCCATAGGTTTTTGCTAGTATTGTTTTTTTTTTTTTTTCCTGGTGTGGTTGCCCAGCAGTAGGATACAATAAAAACCCCTTCTTTTTATCCAAACTTTATCAGCTCATCCAAAATTAGAATATTTGTAAATGTAAGATTTGCAAGCATTGTCACTGGTTTTGGTGAGGCCCTGGCACAGGGTGCCCAGAGCAGCTGTGGCTGCCCCTGGATCCCTGGAAGTGTCCAAGGCCAGGTTGGACTTTGGGGCTTGGAGCAACCTTGGACAATGGAAGATGTCCTTGCCCATGGCAGGAGGTGGAATGGGATGATCTCTGAGGTCCCTTCCAACCCAAACCTTTCTGTGATTCTCAGATTCTCAAGTTATATAAACACTCCTGATTTAAGATCTGCATTACTCAAAGCAATGATTTTTTTAATAGTCTGACAAAGGAGAGTGAAATTATGATTTTTTTAAAAAATATAAGTGAAAAACTGAGATGTTGGGAAAAGGTTCAGTGAGCTTTTGAATTGTTCCTGCTTATTGTTCATTTTGAAATTTCTGAAGGAGGGAGGCTGGAAATCACTTGGCCACATTTTGGAAAAGTTTCAAGGAAGAATGAAAAGCCAAAGCAGCCAATGCCATGTTGGGCAGCCTCTTCTCCCTCTGGTGCCTTCCTGAGCTGCACCTCTGCCATGCAAGAGATGGAGACACTGGATCTGCTTAGCGAACAGGCTGTAGAACACTGGCAAAAACCCCAGTTTTGAGTGATTCTGGTCTGGAAATGATAAAATTAGTGTTGATGTGCCTCTTCACAAAA
This sequence comes from Brachypodius melanocephalos, assembly GCA_013398615.1. Taxonomy (NCBI): domain Eukaryota; kingdom Metazoa; phylum Chordata; class Aves; order Passeriformes; family Pycnonotidae; genus Brachypodius; species Brachypodius melanocephalos. The sequence continues at coordinate 1,589,225 of VZSR01003371.1, forward strand.
ATATAGTGTAATACCAACAGCCAGAGTGTGAAACTGGAGCAAGAGAGAAGATATAATTTCATGCAAATCCATAAATACTTGAAAGCAGAGTATTAGTAGCAGATTGTCTCAAGTCTAATATTCTCTACTTATTTGTTTATGAGCTGAGAGGAATTAAATTTTCTACTTTTTCATGCTTACAAGTTTGTGCTGTGAGAAATACTGTGGCATTTATAATGTGGTATCTTAGAATTCTGTTGCATGACTCTGGGATTTACTGGTGCATTTTTATTCACTTGATTTATGAAAGCAATTGGAACTCCTGCTAATTTTACTGCAAGTACTTGTTTAGTGCTAAGGACATACTTAAGAGCTATGCTGGGTACAGGTTTTCCTTGAAATTCCTCCATGGTAAGAACTGGAACTTTGAGTCCTTGGTTTCTTTTTAGCTGTTGTTTGTTATGAGCAAGTGGCAGTTAAAAGAAAAAAATAAACCCCTAAAAAAAAGGGAAAAAATAGGATCTTACTCCTTTTAGCCTGTGGAATCAATAGGACTGGAATTGATTTTTGTAGCTCTACTAAAGAGATGTTTTTCTTAAGTGATACAATCTTAATTCTTTTTATAGGTGTGTAAAAATATTTTAAACATTCATGCTAACTGTGCTGTTAATGTGTGACAGGAAATTGCCTGTAAAATACATTTCTTAACAGAATTAGGACTGATACAAGTTTTACTTTGTGGATTCCACAAGTATCCCTAGATTTATTTTAAATCACGTATGCTTTTAGATACAGATTCCTACATGTAAATGTAAAATCAGACTATTCAAAGATGGAATAAACAGAATTGCTTTTCCTTGTGAAGGAACATTAGAGATAAAATAATTTCGTAAAAAAAAAAAAAAAACCAAAACTTTATTTTGCTAAAGGAGATACTCAAGCTTTAAAATTCTGGTGCTTTTTTTTTAGATGTTAGAATAAAAATGACACATCATGGCCTTACCTATGCAGAGGCTGCAGAAAGGTGATTAAAATGATGCTGCAGCAGAGGTGTCAGTGCCCTACCCTGGCACGGCACGGGAGGAATATTTGCTGTCACTCACCCAGCTGCTCTAACACATCTCTGCCTTCAGCACAAGGAGGTCTGGGCAGATTTATGGCCATCTCTGAACATACCCGTGGAGTTGAACAACCCATTTTCTAGGCAGTTCTTACACAGATTTTTCAGGTGGGGTCAAATATGGTTTTTAGTATTTGGTAGCCAAGAAATAACTTTTCGATGGCAAAAATTGGTTCTGTTGGTATTTTCTTCCAGCCTTCAAAGAGTACAATGGACTGACACAGAAATTATCAGCTGCTGCATCGGGCAGTCCCTTTCAGAGGCAAAGCCCTGTTAAAAATCAGCAAAAACCCCTGCAGGGTGGATGCCTGGCTAAGATCTGATGCTGGGAAGGACTGCCAGGCTGAGCGGGGGATTGCTGTATCTCCCATCTTCAGCAGTGCCCAGGTGATGCCTTGGGAAGGCTGACCTGGAACAGAGACTGG
>VZSR01003371.1:1590848-1615811 GCA_013398615.1 Brachypodius melanocephalos
GGTGGCTATGGGAGATTGCTTGGCTGGGTAAATTTTCAGGGATCTCTCTCCTTGAACCACTGATTGTCAGGGGCCAAGACTTCCTCAGCCTCAGGTTTGGGCAAAAATGGAGGTAGAACATGGAACTGGTGAAGGTTTCACAAAGAGGGTGTGCAGGGAGGAAGGTTTGCTCTCTCCAGTCACTCTCCTCCCTCAGTTTTTTTTATTCCAGTTCCACCACCTGTTTTTTGAGGCAATGATTTGATTCTCAGCTAATTCTTGTCAGCACTTTTCGTGGTGTTTGTACAGGGTGTCAGAAATGTGGATTTTTGCAGTTCCTGTATCAGGGACAAAACTTGACTAAGTAAGGAGAACCTGGTGCTGTGTATCTTGACTTCTTTAAAACTTTTAATACTGTCTGAAGTGACATGGTCAGGGGGAAGCCATGGTTGAGGTGCAGCTGTTATGGAATGAGATTTACTCCCTGGTTTCACTGTTGGTAAAGGTGTGTCAACTGAGTGGTATTCTGATTTAGTGTTGGTCCAGATGATGGAATCAAGAAATGCCTTTAACACCAAGCTTGACCTGGAGCTGGAAGCCTGCTGGGAGACAGAATGAGGAGTCAACATAACCTTGGCAAAGTGCAAATGATAATCTGAAAATATAGAATCTAATTCAGTCCAGACAATTAGAGTGCTCTGCCTTTGGCCAAGTGTAATTAACTGCATAAATACACATCAGTGACCTGCCATCCCAGAGGAGACAAGGAATTGTAGTGCCTCATGGATGAGCATGGCAAGAGTGGTGTGATTTACTGGACAGGCCTGCACTAAATCAGCTGTGGATCAGGGATAAACCATCCTGAAAAATATTCAGTCCATGGTTTTCAGCCCTGATGGGGCTGTACTGGGCAAGTAAGGTTGTAGATTCAGAGAATATCCTGAGCTGGAAGGGATCCACCAGGGTCATCCAGTCCAACCCCTGGCCCTGCACAGACACCCCAACAATCCCACCCTGTCTCTGGGATCATTGTCCAAACACTCCTGGAGCTCTGACGGAATTGGGGCTGTGCCCATTCCCTGGGGAGCCTGGGCAGTGCCCAGCACCCTCTGGGGGAAGAACCTTTCCCTGATATCCAACATAAATCCCCCTGACACAGCTCCAGCCGTTCCCTGGGTCCTGTCACTGTCACAGAGAGCAGAAATGGAGGGTCCTGTCCCTCCAAGGTTTGATATGATGCCCAGTTTAAGCCCAGCATTGAGGAAAGATTTGAATTACAGAGGATCTAGATGAGAGTGATAACTAACTAAAATTAGAAACCTTGAAAAATGACTTCCTGTGAAAGATAGGACAAAATGGGGAAGTTATTCTAAGGAAAGGTGAATGAATTGGAGTGTAGCTTTTCTAAATACATGAGGCAACAGGACAGTTTGTTTTCTGTGGCAGGAGTGGGTAGGAAGAGAAATAATGGACCTGATTTCCAACTGGGAAGGTTGCAAATTGATATTGGGAAAAGCTCTCTTGGAATAAGACTGGGGAAGCATTAAAACAGATTTCCCAATGAAGTCATGCAGTGGACAGTGTTCATAGAATCAAAGAATCATTAAAGTTGGAAAAGACCTCCAAGATAATCAAGTCCAACCATTGACACAGCACCACCACATTCACCCTTTAACAGTGTCTCCAAGTGCCACATCCACATGTTTTTTGAGCACTCCCAGGCATGGTGACCCCACCAATTCCCTGCACAGTCTGTTTCTGTGAGAAACCTTTTCCTGACACCTGATCTAAACCTCCCGTGCTGCAGCTTGGGGGCCATTTTAAGGTCTTTAAAACCAGAGTAAATCCTGGTTCTGCTGTGCCAGTGCCAGCAAGGACAGAGAACCTGGAGCTGGTTCTCTTTTGGAGTGAGACAGCCCAAATATTTTTACACCCCTTCCATGCATATGGTGCCAGAATTGTTCTATTTTTTTTTTGGCATTTTGTTTTGCTAAATTTTATTCCTTTGTCTTTCTTACCATCAGTGAGCAGGGGCGATCACAGCATCTCTTTGGAGCAGCAATAGCTTTACGTATATCCTTCTTTTTTCCTCTCTGTGCTAACTTTTTATTTTAGCATTGAAGTTTGTCTCCCATTTTATCCCTAAATGCAGCAAGTGTCCTCTGTGCTACTTTGTGGTCAGCTTTAGTTTGATTAATTTCATTAGCATAAATGTGGATTTTATGCATACTGTGCCATCTGTTTCCTTTCCACTTTATTCATATATCAAATGCCAGAATTGTTCTTGAGTTCTTTGGTATCATTCCTATGTCCTTTTTATTCCTATGTCCTTTTATTTATTGTATCCCTTTATTTATTATCCTTCAGCTGAATTTGAAGGCTGAAGCATTTCACTTCCAAAATCTTTATCATAGGCCTGAGAGAAAGTAGGAAAACTGATGGAGACCTTTGATGAGCAGAGGTACTCTGTATGTAACATCTTGAGTCCAGGGATCTTGGCTGTTACATTTTAATTACATTTATTATTAAGTTATATTATTCTGGGCTTTGGGAAAAGTTATGATTACAGTCTGAGCAATTTCCTGAAAAGAAAAAACAGATGTGAACAAACACAAGGCATAATATTAAGATTTTTGTCATAGTGCAAGCAGGAAAGGTTATGATGCTTTTTTTTGACCTTCCTCCCATTTCAGTTCTCAAGAAATTTTTCATTAAGAAGAAAAAGATTGTCAGATTCTGCCAGCCTAAGAAAGCTGTAAGATTTTTATTAAATGGTGGGACTGAGATCAAGGCCTGGGTCAAGAATAAACAACCACACTCTGTCTTCACACAGAGATTGATAATCAGCACTAATAAGAAATGCAACTTTACCTAAATATTGTGGGTGTTTTGCCTTTTTCTGGGACATTTCTCTGCTATCTCTGAAAGGGTGAGTCTTTGTGTTAAACAGAAGGAAGGAATGTGCTTCTCTGGAGTGTGTGTATGTGTAGGTTTTCCTTTTTATTATTTTTAGAGACTGCATAGTTTCAGGTCAGCTCTGAGACCTCTTGTTCTCCTAACAAATCATTCCTTTCCACTTAGTCTGAAACAGCCTGAATATTCTTGGTGAGGAAGTTCTGGCTTCCCCCTGAGCTAGTGCTCGAGTTTTGAGACTAACAAGCAACCTGATGCCTTCTTAAAAAAAGCGGGGAATTCATGGGCTGGAGGTAAATCAGCAGCTCTTCTTGTCATGGCAGCAGGATTTTAAATGGAGGCTTTATCTGTGAGTGCAGGCTGTGCCCTCAGTCAGAGCAGAGCAAAGCTGGGATTCATTATTCAGGCAGGAGCATCGTGTGCCTGATGAATAATGGCACCTCTTGGGGCTCCAGACCCTTCCCAGCTTCTGCTGGGGCTGCAGAGTTTATCAGAGATGTTGAAACAGCAGGGGGACAGCAGCCTTCAGAGCCTCTGTGGCTAAACAGGCGATATTTGGGGGTTGGCAAAAGTTAACGGGTGTGAAAACCTTTGCTTGTGCGGCCAAATATTAAAAGTCAGTCATTTTTCCATTTGTAGCAGATTGTATTTAAGAGAGCATAAATACTTAATGGCTTGGATTCATTTTCTGGCCAAAAATATTTAGCAGATGTAAGTGGGTTTCTATGGTAATTGTCTGAGGTTGTCTTAACTTAATGTCCTTGCTGTGACTCCTGTTTCATTTATTAATAAAAGTGAATATTTAAGCCTCATGAACATGCTACTTCCACCTGCATTTGCCTGTGTGGGAAAACATCAGGTTATTTAGATCTCAAGTTTGCTTGGTGGTGACACATATGGGGAGTATTGAAGGTGTTCTGTGTGTGAACTGTGTTTGTAAAACAACATCTGTCACTTAAAGGCAAATCCTGTCTCATTTAGAGGCAAGGTTTGGGCTTTGCCCCTTGTTTTCATGTTATATTATTGTTTTTTTTTTTACCATGCAATTTAATTTTGTCTCACCTACTCTATAGTAAATGTGATTTTAAAAAAAAATACCCACATGCATTTTTTTTTTCCTATGAAATCTGAATCCCCAAGAAAGTTTTTTGGGGAGAATAAATATATCAGTGGTTATTCCAGTACTGACCAGCTTCTAATTCTTCTGGAAATCTGAATATAATAATGAAAACAGTTTCTGCTTGTCTAATGCTGCATGAAATCTTTGCGTGCTGACCTGGGTTAATTTAGTTGCTTAAGAATGGAATCACTCCTCCTGATTTTATTTTAATTAATTTGCATTCACAGTCAGGGGTGAAATTTTTTGAAATTATTAAAATCAACCATAACAACAAATCTTGAGTACACAGAGGAGTATTAGAATAGAGAGGGTGACACCCAGGAGATGTAAATCTTTCTAATTATTCTTGTGTGGCACAGCAATCTGTTTGTCTTCCTGAAAACAAACATTTCCTGCTATTTAATGTGTGTAATCCCATCCTTAATTTCATATAAATACATCAAAAAAAAAGACACTTGTTCTTTTTGGACTCATCCTTCTTAATTGCTGATGTTTTCAAGGTGTGTGTTAAGATGGTTGTTAAGCTTTAGGGAGTTTCTTGTCAGCCAAAAGCAATTCCTTCACAAATTAGTAACTTTAATAATTCTGTGGATGTGTTTTTGAGCACTGCCCCTCTGTTGCAGACCTGTGTGACTCTGCTGGGATGAGTGCAGTGAGATTGTTCTTCCAGATTTCTCTTGGAGTTGTGGATTAACTTTTGACAATTCAGCATTAATCAATATATTTTTGTTTTCTGGAGATGGTGTTTTTGTGTTTTGGAAACAGTCTGACCAATCAGATTTAATAAAAATTTACTTAGCAGTTTGTATCAAAAATGCAGATTACTGGTTTGCACAGTGAAGTGCAGAGATTTGAGGAATCTCATAATTCCTTAAATTTCAGAGTGCTGATTGTTTTATTTATCTGAAATGTGTGGACTGGGCAGTCTCTCCTCTTGTCTCATGCTGAACTGAGCAAACCTTTTAAAAAGGTTTTCTACAGGATGGTTTTTTTTTTGTTTTTTTCTTCCAGTTCAGTATTAAAAACAATCTAACAAAACCTCAAGGACCCCATGAATCTTTCTTAGGCATGTGCTTTTTTTAATATCCCACTCCCACACCTCCCTCTAAATCCTTTTCCCACCTTTCCAACAGTTTGTCAACACAGCAAATCACATTTATTTGGCCTGAGACTTATTGCAAAACCAGTTCACTTAACAAAGGCCTTCAAACTTAAAAAAACAGGCATTTGAAATACTAAATTGTTTACTTAGTAAATAGTAATAAATACATGTAATTTGTAAGATTGACATTTATTTTTCAGTTTGTAGGAAACTCCTTTTGGCCAGCACTCTGTCATCAAAACTTGTGTGTACAGGCAAGGTTTGTTTTTTAATGAGAAAACTTGAGGCAAAAAGTAGTAGGAGAAAGTAAACAATTGGAACAAAAGAGCAAAACCAGCTTGCAGTACAATGCTGATGGAATTTTTAAGTGGAGTGTTTCAATAGATAGAAATAATCTGAATGCATTGTCCTGCACTAAAAGCAGGAGTTCATTTGCTCCTTCTGCCATTGTTTCATTTTAAATGTCAGGATTCCCAAAGAGAATTGCCTTGAAAAGGTCCAGTATTTACATATTGAGTGGAAAAGGTGCAAGATCATAATTTTTGGTAGCTAAATCCTAAACACCATCTAAACACTGAAGTGATGCTAGCAATCTTTGCACAAGGGCTCTTACTTCTGCTAACACTATGTATTAAATGTATAAATCATTTGAGCATCGTTGTCTTGGTTTTAAATTCACAATAATTGGCCATAGTGGGCTTTGCACGAGTTTAACTCCATCAGTTGGTGAATAAGACAATTTATTTGAGCCAGGTGGAAATCTGGTGTGGTCGTGGCTGCTGTTCATGATGGGCCAGTGCTGCTGCCCAAAAAAGATCCTTGTTGGGGCTGCAAATGAAAAATAAAAAAATAAAAAGCTGTTCTTATGGGAGAGGAGATGCAGTGGCAGCTCTGGCAGGGAATCTTTTCAATGCAGTTTTGGAACAATCAAATGAATCACCTTTTATATCTCTCTTATCCTGGTGGCAGCTCCAAAACTTCAGACATTTGCATTAAAAAAGTATTGGTTTCAATTACTCATCATTCTGTCATTCCGGTGGATAATCCTCATAAATAACAAGTTATGGAATTTGATAGTTAAGTCTCAGTGAAGGTTTTATTCAGTGATGTAGAATTACCTTCTAAAGTGATTTAACAGCAAAGTGCCTTCTGTTAACTTACTCCAGAACACACCTGGCTTGTCTTTTACTCTATAGAAGTGTAATTCCCTTTAAATTTGTAAAGGAATGTATTCTCTAAGAACTCAGAACTGTGTTCTTTATAACATTAAAAAAAAGGAAGATCAGGTATTTTCTTCCTTCCTTGATAATGATATTCCTATAGTTTACAGCAAACAGCAGAAATGAGAATTTATCTAGAAACAGTGCAGGAGATGCATTCATATTTAAATGCAACTTTAATCAATTAACACGGTTAATAAAGAGAGATTCATTATATCTAAGATAAAAGAACACAAACAATACCCAACCCAAGTATAAACACGCTCCTTGAAGCAGCAGTAGGAGCAGTACTTAGCCTAATGTGCAAGCTTTCAAGTGGCAGAGTGGAAGGATTTTTCTGTTTAGTTTGACTAAATGCTTGTTCTTTTAATCCTTTTTTTTCCTGCTTTGACTGTGGTACTTAACAAACATTTCCACTCATAGATACTAATCTTAATTTTACTATTCCCAGTCTCTGGAGTCTCCTAGGTTATACTATGGATGGTATTTTTACCAGCTGTTACACTTTCCCTGTGCTAACTGCCTAAAACTTCTCATATTGTACATTCAGCTGTATTTATTTGCAAATTTTTTTTTTACTTTTTGTGAGTCAATCCTTGCGGGGGTATTTTTGATACTTTGAGATGTACAGATTTCTACTGATTTTATGCATTGCTCTGAAGGCAGAGAAATTAAACTGCATCCCCAAAGACTTAATGTTGGGTGGTTTTCAACACTTCTAAGTAGCATTTGTGAAGAACAACCATTCTTTCCTGAGCGGTTTTTAGTGGGAAAGGAAATTTGTGTTACAGGGCTTTGTGTTCTCAAACAGTTGTGTTGGAGAATTTTGGCATTTTTTAAAGGCTTTCCTTTTAATAATTAAAGAAAACAGTTTAGATGTGCTTGTTAAGAAGCTGACTGAAAAGATCTGCTCTTTTTCTTTTTTAATTTTTAGCAGTAATAGCCTACTGAGATAATTGTTGTTAAAATGTGGTATGGAATTATATGCTGTTAAGGATGACATCTCTGTTAAATAGCTTATTCTTACAAATACAGCCTGAAGTTCATATATTTAGTGTTAATTAATGCATTTGGGTTTTAGTAAAAAGCTTGTTTTGTGTCTCTTTGCTTTAGTCAGAATGAGCTGAAAACCAATTTAATGTCACTTTGTGTTTCAGACACCCCAAATTCTCTTTGGCACCTCCTGTTTGGTTCTGCCAATTGCCACTTAGTGCTGGGAATATATATCAGATTCTTTTCTTTTACATTTCTAAGACTTTGCTTGGCTGTCACTGCCAGTTGAGGTTATTGCCCTTCAAATTTTGTGATTTTGTTGTTTCCCTCACCACAGGGTCACATTTAATCCAGAGTTTCTGGTGCTGTGCTGCTATTCAGAAAATCAGTGCTGATGGTGGCAATGGCAAGAGACTGTGGGTTAGGAAGGAGTATTTAATTTGCAGCAGGAGGGGAAAACAGCCTGAACTTTGCCATGGGGGGGAAAAAAACACAACCCCAGATCCAGGGACCAGATAGGCAGACAAATGCCCAGTGCTGAGGTGATCAGGAAGGTTTAGGTGCCATATGATGTGGCATAATTATGTGGATTACTCATGGGTCTATTGAAACAAACAAAGGGGAAAAAAAAAATTGTCTCCTCAACTAGATCTGTCTGTGAAATGTGTGGGACAGAAGTGGCTGTTAGTTCTGTGTGGGATGATGTTGCTGCTCTCTGTTGTTCTGACAAAAAAATCTAGAACAGCAGGAGGAGGACAGAGATGGATCAGTTCCTGGAGAAGCCTGGGAGAAAGCCAGTGCTTACTTCAAGTTTGACCAAAGGAGGTTTCTGGAAACGTTCTCTTTTGCCATGTCTGGAATTCTATCTCTGTTTGAATTAGCATCTGTACTGCATTGGCAGGTCCTCAGTGATGAAATCTCAAAATAAATGTGCATCCAAAGGAGTGTGGGCAGCAGGTTGAGGGAGGTGATTGTCCCCCTTTACTCTGCTCTTGTGAGACCCCACTTGCAGTGATGGGGGCATTTCAGGTGCCCTCAATACATGAAGGATGTGGAACTGTGGGAACAAGTCCAGAGGAGGCCACCAAGTTGAGAAGGGAACTGGAGAGCCTCCCCTATGAAGACAGGCTGGGAGAGTTGGGGTTGGAAAGGAGAAGATTGTGTGGAGGCCTCACAGCACCTCCCAGTATCCAAGCGGCTACAGGGAAGCAGGATTCTTCATCAGGAACTCTAGTGGTAGGACAAGAAGTAATGGGTTAGACTGAAAAAGGTGAAATTTAAGTTAGATGTTGGGAGGAAATTCTTCCCTGTGAGATCCTGGCACAGGTTTCCCAGAAAATCTGTGGCTGCCCCATCCCTGGAAGTGTCCCAGGCCAGGTTGGAAAGGGCTTGGAGCAACCTGGGGTAGTGGAAGGTGTTCCTTCCCACAGCAGGGGCTTGGAAGGGCATGCTCTTTAAAGTCCCTTCCACCCCAAACCATTCCATGGTTCTATGATTCCATGTTTCTGTGCCAGCTTAGCACCATACCCTTGTAATTCGTGAAATATGCTGTACAGGAAAGTGATGTGAGACCCTTCCAAGCCTAAGTGGATGAGGTGGTTGATCTCCAGTGGCAGATAAACTCTGTGTATGACCAGCGAAAGGTAGCTTTGAATCTCATTTTAGCTGTATAGTAATGACTTGAGAGCTCAGCCAGTTGATACCAAAAAAAACCCCCAACAAACCAAAAAGATCCTGAGGAACCTTTCCAGAATCTCCATCAAATCTCTCACACAAGTTGTTTGTAATAACACAGTTCTTTCCTTTTTTTGGTTTTTGTTAGGTTAAGGTTTCCCCCCCCTTTATTGATTTGCAAAAGGTACACAATAGAGAGAAATGTAGATGAAATATAGATAGATGAAATATAGAAGGCTTTGACTTCTAACTGTACATGAAATACAGGCTTTGCCTTCTCAGTCTCTCTGCAATGTTCAGTGGATACAGGGACTTACAAAGGAGGTCAAAAATTGGCTGGACTTCTAGACTTTAGTAGCAGGGGTGGAAGATTGATGGCCACCAATTGCAAGGGAATTCTGCAGGGCTTGGGGTCAAACTGACCTTGTTTAGTGTCTTGTCATTTTTCTGGGCAGTGGGATGAAATGCACCCTCAATAAATTTCCAGACAGCACCGATTTGAGAGGAAGCTTTATAGGCTCGAGAAATAGGGCTGGCATGAGGAACATCTCAGCAGGTGGGGAAATGGGCTGGCAGAACCAAGGGAAGCTCAGCAAAAGCCAGTGCAGAGTCCTGCAGGGGGATGGAGTCACCTGGAGGTGTGATATGGGCTGGGTGGAGGCTGACTGAGCACTGCTCTATGGGGAGAACATCAGAGTCCTGCTGGAAAATTCAGAACATGAGGCTGGAGGGCCACATCTGCATGGAGCTATTTGGGTGGGTTTAGCATAAGAATAATGGAGAGTGAAGGGAAGTGAGAACTTCCCTCTAAGCAGTTGTTCTAAGAAAACATCTGCAGTACTGAGTCCTTTTGGGGGCTCATGAGTAAACCAAACGTTGCACTACTGGAACAAATCCTTATCCTGCTTTGAAGGTGGCCCTGCTTAGGAGCTGGGCTGGAGATTCCAGAGGTCCCTTCCAGCCTAAATTGAGTTATGATGATGTGTGTAAAAGCTATGAAGGTGGTGAAGGCTCTAGAGGGGCCATACCAGGAGTGGCTGAGGTCACTGGGCTTGTTGATCTGGAGAAGAGTCAGGGTCTGCAGCTTCCTCCAGAGGGGCAGCTCCAATCCCTGCTCCCTGTGACAGTGACAGGACTCAAGGGAGTGTTTGGAGCTGTCCCAGGGGAGGTTTAGGTTGGGTTTTGGGAAAAGATTATTCCCCCAGAGGGTGCTGGGCACTGCCCAGGCTCACCAGGGAATGGGCATGGCCCCGGGGCTGCCAGAGCTCCAGGAGCATTTGGACAATGATCCCAGACACAGGGCTGGATTGTTGGGGTGTCTGTGCAGAGCCAGGAGCTGGATCAGTCATCCTGGTGGGTTCCTTTCACCTCAGGATATTCTGTGATTCTGTGCTAATTTTGGAATTTTAAGTTGGAGATGGAGATTTTATGCAGTGTGTGAAATGTGCAAAATAAACAACCTAAATAAAGCACCCTTCAGGGAATACTCCCTTCTGCCTTCCTGAGTGAGAATTCATAGGTGCTCTGGATTTGCAATCTCACCAGGATATTCTTTGCTATCTGTAACATAAGCCTGAGTGCAATGGAACGGCATGAAGAAGTTAATTTCATTATTACTCTTACCATTCAAAATAGACCCCCCCAGAATGGATACTGGGGGAGTTTTGATTTAATCTGTGTATATACAGAGTGCAAGATTGCTTGCTTCTGTTTTCTGCTGTTCTTTATGGTCAAGGTTTTCATTAAAAAAGATATATTAGTTGTTACAGAGAAACCAGAGCAGTAACTCACCACATATGTCTGAAATATTTTATTGCCTTCACTTAAAGTACTTTACACTAACTGAAACAGAAACTCCTGGGAATCGTTTGCCTTTGGTATTTAGTGATGTATGAGATTGTTTTCAGTGCTGTTTAGGGCAGCTCACAAACAATAACATTACCCTGAGGAAGCAGCTCCTGGGGCTTCCATCAGCCTGAGCACCAGTGTCTCTCTTTTGGCTGCTGGAAGCCTGGGGAGATCAGCTGCCTGTGAGAAGCTTAAATGTTGTTCTACCTGCCTTTGTAGTTGCCAGCTATCTTATTTTTGTTATCCAGTTAAAGATTATTTAAATCCTTTTGTGTTATTTCTCCTCGTACAATGTCTGAGTCATTGGAGAAAAAAAGCCTAAAGGAAGCTAATACTGACATTTCTATTCCAGATGTGGTATCTAGTCAGGTAGGAAATAAAACATGCAGGTGTTTTTGGAGAATGGTTTGAGTTGGAAGGGATATTGAAATCATCCAGTTCCACCCCCTGCCATGGGCAGGGACACCTTCCCCTCTCCCAGGTTCCTCCAAGCCCCCTCTAGCCTGTCCTTGGACATTTCCAGGGATGGAGAGTCCACAACCCCAGAATTGGTTACAAAAAGCTGTAGAGCCTCACTAAAGCAATTGCTGTCTCACTTTCCTTTTTTTTTTTCCCCCCCAGCCAGTACAACTTGCTGCCTGCTCTGTGGTTGAGTTCCTTTGATAACTACATCTTAAATACCGCTGCTTTTAAGACTGCTAGCAGATTTTTAAACCAACAACAAGTGTCAAGAAAATAGCGCATTAAATACCAGCTCAGAATTTCCCTTTGTCAGGCGTATGCTGTTTACAGTGCCAAGGCTCGTGCTCCCCTACAGATCCAATAAAACAGCACAAGTACAATGAATGCAGGGATTTCACAGGAGTTTTTCTATTACTCTAGTGTGGTGTGCCCTCATGTGGTTAAATGCAATATCTTCCTTGGATCAGTCCGACACCCTTTGGATTTATTTTCTGCACCGGGAGAAATAAAAGCTGTTGGTGGAATGGGAGGCAGTGTGTCACCAAGGAGGTGGTGGTTGTTTTTTTGTTTTGTGTTTTGTTTTGTTTGACTGTTTTTGTTTTGCAGCTCTCAAGTGATTTGACACTTTTGAGATGAGTATAAATACACTTGCTTTTGGTTCTAATTCAGCTACAGATGTTGGTGTTTTCCTTGTCTTAGTTTTTTTGAGATTTTGAGGATTTGCATAGTAATATTTAGGCCAAGGTGGCTTCGTTTCTGATGGTTTAATACTGATAACTGAGTATGGAAGTGAAAAAATTGCTTGTTGATTTTCTTCCACATAATACCAGCAATCTTTTATTTTTGAATACCACAATGCTTAATTTTGTGGTAATAATACATAGCTATTGACTACATATCTCACATTTTGCATGTGATATGTTTGTAATCTTGACTACTAGCACTGTATTTGGTTTTGGAAGGAATTAGATTTATTAGAATTATGAGGTGATGCTTTATATCTTTTGGTTTGTACTTTTTATTTTATCATTCATGTAGATTGTGGGTGGCTTTTTTTGGTGGGGGGTTCATATCCTGACAGAAAAATGCAGATGATCATGACTTTTCTTCTACATCCAAAAATAATGCAACAAAGTTTTGCCCAAAATGAAAAGTTGGTAAAACTGCAGAAAAACACGCACTTATGGCACCAGTGACATTTACTGTTTTAATTAACAAGGAAAATAACAGATGTCAGCAGGGGCTTGCAGTAGTAATAACTTATTAACTGTGAGAAATTAACTAAAGTTATTGAATGCAAAAAATTACTTCATCCTCAATTACTGCTCAGTGGTTGCCAAGATCATTTAACACAGCACTACTGGAAGTTGACATTTCTGGCTGCTTTGAGGTCACTGCATTTAATGTGTATTTACTAATTATCAGGTACATTCCAGCTTTTTGATGTATTTTAGCTGGGGTAAGAAAACTTCATGTTTTACTCTTTAAAGGAGTGTTTCTGCATTGTGGTCTGCTAAACCACTGCTGAGTTGCACAGAGATGATCATTTGAAGCCAAATAACTTTGCCTTTGGTGGTTTCAACATTTTAAGTTCCCACATGGATATGTGATGTTGTCTCACTTGGACAATGAGAAACAGAAGGAAGATAGTGACAGGATCACAAGCAGAAAGGATTTGCCAAATGTTGCTGCAATTAAAATTCAATCTATGCTATATAAAACCCTGAAGGATCCTTGATTTAGAGCTTTGGAAGACTCAAAGGTTTGGAGGTGCCAAGTCCGTTTAGGCACCCAGCTCTGGGAATGTAATCCATAAACAGAAGTTACATGATTAGTTCTCCTTTTCAACACATGGTGAAAAGAAGAGTGAGATTTAGAAGCTGTTGTGGGAGAGATGTGAAAGGGAGCTTTTTGAAATCCCAATCCCTTTCCAGAACTTACATGCTGAACTCTGAGCCTGCAGAGTGGAGCTTACATCACATGGTGATTAAAAGAGCACAAGTTGGCTTGGACTTGGTTTGAAATCTTCCTTCAGGGTTAGGCTCATTCTTCTCATTTCAAGCCCCAAGCACTCTGGTGTTGCAACCCATCTTCTTATAAAATATCTCAGGTGTTAAGGTGGTCACCCCTGAAAGAAGATGACCTGGTTCACTTTTCTGCTGAGCCTGAGGAACTTCAAACCCACATTTCTTACCCCCCAAGACAACGTTGTGCCCCCCAGTTCATGGCCTTGCCCCTAAGGTGGTCACCCTGCCAAAATGAGGCCATTGTGTGGGGAGGAATTCTTGTTCCTCTTTTGGTCTTGGTAGGATCATGAGCTACTCTTATGCATAATGAAGAAAGAGGTGAGAGGAAATGCATGGTTAACACAAGCCACAGATAGGAATTTCTGAAATGGTACAGCTAATGTGCTTTGGTGTAACATAAAAAAATTTAAATAATGGGAATCTGTGGATTCTGTGCTGTTGGACTTGACTGGAAGCAATTAGAAAACCCACAGTTAATTACACATTGAGGGGAACATCTTAAAATTTGACTTTAATCTTTTCCTTCCATTTAAAAGCATTGAACAGACTTTTTTAGGAGTCAGATTAAGCCAGTGGTTTTGCTAAAGAGTGTGTAGTTGCTCCAATTAAATACCTGCTTCAGCTTTTCTCTCTTGGCACAAGCTGGAATTGCCAAAATCCTAACAAGTTACTGGAAACCTGTGTTCAGAAGTGGGATTATTTAGTTCTTAAAAGTGAGGTTTTGCAATTCTTCCAGCACAGAGAAAGGATCTTGAAATGGATATTGCTGCTTGTGCTGCCAGATCCAAGAGATGGTCAACTCCTGGAGTTGCCAGTTGACAAGTAGATGGTGTGAGGAACCTCAAGTAATGTACAGGAGCAGATGAATCCTAGGGAAACCTGAGGAATATAAATCTTCTATCTTTCATGGGTGGAATATTAACATAATCTCTTTTTCCTGTCTATCAGGTGACTCCTGGAATTCATATTTGGTTTCTAAATAGCATCACAGTCCTTTAATGCCAATTAACAGGAGAAATTTGTCACAAAAGGAGAATTTAATAATCTTTGCACCTAATTTATTACAAATTAGAGGCAAATTGTATTATTGGAGTCATTTTATTAGCTTAATTTATATTGATTCTTGTTTCAGTTATGGGAGAGTCGGTGAAAGCATGCTACAGGTTTTCATGGCTGTTGTATACATTTTTAAAGAGGATTTGTGGGAGGAACATAATCATGATTCTTCATTTAATTGTGTTTTTTCTGTTCTTCTTTTTCTTAACAATATATTTTGTGAAAACATATTCCAGGTTTGTATGTCCGTTGTAGAAAATTTTGATAGTTTTTCGGGAAGATTTGTAGGAAGAAAGTAAGTGTGGCGTGGTTTTTTTTTTTTAATTCTCTTTGATAGCATAACAAGTAGTCAGAAATTCCACTGAGAATTAATACTTGCTGAAGAACTTTAAAAGTGCCTTATATAATATTCATTCACATTGGCCAGGATGTAAACCTCTTCCCGTGGTGGGAGCACTGATAAGGAAAATATAAATTAGCAGCAACGCTGTTGCTATCTCCAAATTACATCCTAAAGGTGCATCATGTGGGCAGAATAAAAATATGCAGATTTGTTCAGGAATTAGTTTTTGGCAGCAGAAACGTGAATCAGAGCTGCTAGTTGTCCTTAAGCTACACTGGATTAAAATATAAAATATCCTGGCTCTAAGCTGTGTTGCCTCAGTTATCTGAGTGCTTCCTAGCCAAAAGGGAGGTGTGGCTCTGGCATTTTGTAGCACCCCAGCGAATAATTTATGCATTAGGGAGAGGAGTCTGCTTATTTCTGAATGCCTTTAACCCACAGGTGTTTGCAGACTCTGAGGGGAGCTGGAAGGAGTACAAAAAGCTGGGTTAAACCACTGGAATTCAGCGTGGAATTCAGGCAAAGTTCTGTTCATCAATGAGAATCCAAATATCCACATAGAACAGAAAGGGAATTTCATTTCTGTGAATCAGGTAGCCAGCTGGTGCTAATTGCGTGGAGATAATTACAAGAGTTAATTATGTAAGCTGTTACGATTTATGGGGTAAGGACAGTGGCAAATTACTCAAGTTGATAGGGAAAATTGAAGAACAGTTTTTATCAAAAAATGGAGTTGTGTTACAGACTGAATCATGCTCAGCAGAACATCTGTGTTCACACATACTGGTGTAATAGGGAAAAAAAACCTCTTCTTTTTGTGTGGCACCAGAGAATAAGCAAAAATATGGGAAAAAACCCAGTGAGTTATCTGCTCCTCTGCACAAATATGGAAAAAATCCAATTTAGCTGTTTTTGTGTTTTGTATGTGAATGAAGAGTAGTTGTTGAAAGCGTTTTCTCCTGTATTTTGCTCAGTATCACCTTGCAGTTGGAGTGGAATCAGCTAATGAGCTGCTGCTGGGAGCCACATCCTAACTTAAGTCTTTGCTGTGCAGAGCCAGGAATTTGTGTGGCAGAATTCCATTTCTTTGCTCTGCTGCTGGATGGTCCAAGGGAAGGTCACAAACACAGTGCTCAGGTCTGTTCTCTACCTCATTTGGAGCAGGGAATCAAATTAGATCTTCCCACGGCCATGCTGCTGCTGGAACCCCCACCACAATCTGCTTCTCTCTCCAGGTGTTTTGAAAGGTCTCTTCTGCCAAAAGAAACAAAAGAAAAGCAAACCCAGCCATGAGACAGTTGAGAAAAAGAGGTTTTGTTTTTCCAGACAGTTGTAATGATTTTTTTTTTTCCTTTGATGATACAAACTTCTTTTGGAAGCAGCAGGATTTTGGGTGCTCAAGGGGTGACCTGTGTCCAGCCAGGGAGGCAGTGAGATGGGGCAGTGGAGTGGAAGGGCAGCTGATATCCAGGGGAGAAAGGGCCCTTCCACTGAAATGTCTTAGCTCAGGTCATTGAGTGTTTCCTGCACCTTGGTGACCTATGAGTGCATGAGAAGAGAGGAATAACTTGTAGCTGTTCACATCCAAGAAATGCCACTGGGGAGAACAAATATTTGCTTGAAAATATGAGGGGCGTAAGGGAGAACAGTGATTTTTTTTTTTTTCCCAAAAAATTAGTGATCCTTTAGAGAAACCCTTTCAGCTGTCACAACCAGAGCCAAGTGTTTGTGTGAATGGTTTTCATAATGGACGTGTTTGCAGAGCTGCATTTGATTTGCCTGCTTTGGTTTATTAAAAACAAGGAAGCATAAGTGCTGTCCACCCTCAGAAAAACTCCCAGCAGTCTCTATCATTGGTATTTAAATTTGTAGAATCACAGAATCATTGAAGGATTTGTGCTGGAAGAGACTTCCGAAGATCACCTGGTCCATGTGCCACCAGTGTCCTCAAGACTTTCTCCAAAGGGCTGCTCTCAATCCTTTTGTCACCCAATCTGTGCTGCAAACGCAACACCAAGGCATCTGTCCTGAGGGACCAGAAAGAAACCACAGGGATTAGGAGGATAATTAAAAAAGGAAAAAAAAAAAAAGGAAAAAAAGGTCTATCAGTATTTGCCTCAAGAATTGTCAATAGATTGTTGTTTTTAACGTGATTGTGGCAAGTCTGGGGTAACTAATGCAATTCTGAGCAAAGAGAAGGCAAAGGGGGAGAATTACAGCTCTTAAACTAGTGGCCCACCCTTTTCAGAAATCTGTAGGGAAGACAGTTTAATTCAGAGAGCCAGGAATGTTCTTGTGTGAGCTGGAGCTGCTGACAGGGGATTAATTTGATGTGTGTGATCCAGCTCCATCCCTTTTCACTCCTGGCATTCCCCGCCCGCACATGACCTCTGCCATGGGGAAATCCATGCTAATAGAATTTTCTGCTTTTAGCAAAGACATCCTCACCTTTCTTTTGTGCTGCTGGAGCTGGGTAAGGAGGCCTTAATTCAGGATGGGGCTGAACTATTAATTAGTGAAGTTCTGTTTTTCCAGCAGAGATCTGTGCTAGGACTGTGTGAAGCTTCTTTAATAAAATAAGAGAGCAAGGTTCCCTAGTGTGATCACAAAGCCAGCATCGTTACAAGGCTGCCAAATGAGCTTATGGTAATTATCAAGTGATACATTTGATAATTGTATGGAATTTTGGGTGAGTTCTGCATTAATTAGTAACAGAAGCTGATAGAGACCTTCTTTTCTTTGTACCACTTTAGGTGGGGTAAAATGTTTAAAATAAACCAGTTGGCTTTAAAGCCCTGCTAGAAAACTGAGCTATTTTAATCAGATAAAAGATTATTATTATTATTTTTCTTCAATTTTTTTTTTCATGCAATTTATATAAATTCATCGGTTATTGGCTTTTTAAAAATGGGAAAGAAGCTAATATGCCATGGATTTTTCTGTCACTGGTATCAGAAGCCTTCCTTCCCCTTTGCCCTGTCCCATTACAGCTGACATTCTGGAATTCTAATTTTGGAAGAGACTGCCTTTTTAGCCATTTAACTCATAATTTAATGTAATTTAAAGAAGCTGACACAAGGATGGTAAAATAGCAATATTACAGTTTTTATAAGTGGTTTTCTTCCTATGAGAGCTCTGTATTATCCAGAACCCAACCTGCTGGTGCAGAGACTGGAATCTAGAATTGCCCTTTCCCAAAGGGAATGTCCTGGCCCCTCATGGAGAAGGATTTCGCTCCTTGCTGCACCTGAATGTTATCAGAGGGTACTGAGTTGTTGCTCTTTTTTTTTTGGATTTCATGCCAATAGATCTTGTTGAAAATTTTAAAGCCTTTGCTTCAAATTTACAAATCATTGGCAAACAAAGCCTCTAGCACCTTTGTGATTTTGTTCTCTCTTCCTGGCACTCTTCCATGATTACATTTGAGTGCCAGCTTTTGACATGATGGAAAGTTATTTTTTTAATGGTGGAAACAAAATAAATAAGAAGGAAAAAAAAAAAAGGCAACAAAACATTTATGAAGGAATTGAGTTCAAACAGAATATACCAGTATTTCCTTTTGAAAATGAGGATTGACTTTGGGGGTGCTGTTTCCTACATGTGTGTTACAAAAATTGGTTCTTAACTGAGAAGATTTTGAGCGCTTGTAGACAATTTAAGTGATTTTTCTCTATTTCTGCATATTAAGCAGCATAGGACAAAGCAGTTCTTCTATTTCAAAAAGACCTTAAAGGAAATATTATTACATATTTTATTTTAATTTATAATTATTTCCACCTTGAGAAATTCTGGTAAGTTTTTCTTGTTGTTTGGTGGTGGGTTAGAATTATTTGCATTTCTGTAGGTGTCCATAACAAGATGCCAATGCCAGTGGTCAACTACAAAATGATCTTCAGGAAATTTCATGAGGAATATTTTTAAGAGAAAGCTAATAAAGAAAATATTATTTCTAGATCTAAATAGTGGGAAAAAATTTTCCATATGATGGATGATTATTATATTCCAGTAGCCAGTCAGACTTTTTCCTGAAAGATAGCTCTGGAATTAATTTGTTTTTCTCCCAATACATCCATGTAAATAGTGTTTTCAAGATAAAAATATAGATCTATAAATATCTATATAGATACAGATATAGGTACATATATTTATTCTTCCATATATTTACTCTGCATATGTTTATTCTTCTTAATCTAGTTTTTAGATATGATTTGGAAAAAAAAAACCTGACTGAAAGAGAAAATAAATATAGCACAACGAGCGTGGTAAAAGGGATGGTAACACTTCACTCTTCTGGTAACAGGGATGAGATGACAATAAATTTTCATACTTGTTTTAGAATTTTTTTGGTTTTTAGTGAAATATCTTTATTACAAAGACATTTCTTACAGCAAATTTGTGGCTTAGAACACTGACACAACACTACAGGTGCCCTGCTTTGTATCCTGGTTAAGGAGAATTGCATCTCTGATCAATTATTGATCCAGTGCTATTTTTTTGTGCATTTAACACCTGATAGTACCCAATTCAATATTCCTGTTTTGCAGAGCAGCAGCCTGTGCTGCTGGGGTCATGCAGAATCCCCTCTTTGCCCAGCACTCAGCTGGGGGATGTACATACTCTGCTGTGTTTTTAATCTTTCTAATCACTTTATTGACAGCTCAATAAGGAATTCCTTCAGGAGATTCTGCAAACATGGAGGCAGAGTTTCCTTCTGTTTAAATAGTGCTAGCATCATTTCACTGCCTGCCGTGGTTTTATGACAAAATATGAGGAATAGAGTGAAGCAGCACTAAGGCAAAGAGTTTTAACCTGTATAATCTTTGCAGTGGCAGTTCTTCATGCCTTTCACATCTGGAAAACAGCCACAATGTTTTTGTCACCACTTGCATGTCACTGCCAGTACATTATCTCAAGGGACAATTGCTTTTTGAATGGTTTCTGACCCTTGTGTGTTCAGGTTCCATTTTATCAGCCTCTTCATTTTTTAAAAATGAAAACCAGTGACAAAAAGGATGCTTTGGCACCATGGCCGTGCCATGCCTGGTTCTTATCTCTTTCTTTTTTTGCTGCTTGGCTGTGATTTGCTTAGCCCAGACTGAGGAGAGGTTAACAGGAAACCCCTCTTTTGGGGAACGTGCTGCTGGATTTTATACTTCCAATTTTATCTATTCAAAACATGCGGCCACTACATCCCCTCCAGGGCACGGAAAGGATTGAATTAGGTGTTCCTATAAATAGTCAGGGAATTGTTCAAACTGACAAAAAACTTGTTTTTCCTGCCCAAAGGTAACAACACTTGTGAACACCAGCAATAAGGGACCGTCTGGCAAGAAGAAAGGGCGCTCCAAGAAGGCTCATGTTTTGGCTGCCTCAGTGGAGCAGGCCACTCAAAACTTCTTGGAAAAAGGAGACCAAATTGCTAAAGAGAGCCAGGATCTCAAGGAGGAGTTGGTTGCTGCTGTAGAAGATGTTCGAAAACAAGGTATGTGGGGAAAAAAATGCTTGATGGGAGTAAAGCTTTGTCCAGGGCCAGAGCTTGCTGTTCCTTTGTCAAACTGTTCTTTATTCTGCTGTGTGACAAAATAATGGGATTTTTTTCACTTGGCTAAATCTGAGCAGTGGTTTAGGACCTGTGGGTGCCAATGTAGAATTAGGATTATGGTACATATGTTTCTGAACAACCTTAACAATTATCAACCCGATAAAACAACAGTATAGAAGTACTTATGGTTTGAAATATATAAAAATAATGTCAAAGCCTGAAAATACAGGTATAATAACAATATTAAGACAATTATTTTCTGGGTATTGGTGATAAAATAAATGAATACTCACAATATCTAACAGTGTTCTTTCAAAACATAAAATGTGTATGAGGTGCTTTAAAATTTACCTGTGTGGTAGGGGAAAAATATGTTTTCAATATATGCCTTGAAAAAATGTTTCCATTTTATTGACTTTGATTGTAATTATCTTTATTGCAGCAGAATTAAGTACCTTTCAGGTTTATTCCATTGTAAGTCCTATAATCTAAAGATACCATGTACCAATTATCATCAGGCCTGGGTTTTAGAACAAGACAGAGAGCTCCAACTGAGACTTCAAAAGGAATCGAAAGGATTTGGGTGTAAAATACTGATTTTCAGTGAGTTACTCGCCCAGAACTCATACTATGAGGTGGTTTTTTTTTTTTTGTATTTTGTGAAAATTGGACTAAAGTGATCATATGAGGAGGCAGGGTTAAATTTTGTGTATATAAGCACTGATGTAATAATATTCCAGTCCAATGTATCCTGAAGGTATTTTTTCCTCCTCTCCACTCTATGTGTATTTGGTTTCATTGATTTCATGTTTCTGTGGGGTTTGGGTTTTCTTGAATACTCAACTGTCAGTACATCAGGATAAGTTAAGTCTTTGCTGTATGCTCTATGTACAATGATAGTCCAATATTCTAGTGTGGTTTTATGGGTTTTGTTGGTTATTTTTTCTGCTGGGTGTTTGTTGTGGTGATGGTGGGGTTTTGGTTGGGTGTAGGTTTTTTTTTTTTTTTTGTTTTTTAATGCTGATGCCTGGCTGTTCTGGCATTAATTTTCATTTGACAATTACTTCAGTTTCCTGTTGTTTACATGATTTATTTTGTGTTGTGTCAAGTTGTAGCTCAGCATTTTCAGTGGTGATGTGAGCGCCCACGTTCTCTCTGAATTTAGAACATTTTCCCTTTTGAGTTTGTAGTGCTGACTCAGCTTCTTCTCAGGGGCCTTCTCCTGAGTTAGAGGCGTCAACCTAAACCTGCACACTCTTTATCTAGACTGAATTTCTGATTTTTTTTTTACATGACAAAAAGACGTGTATTTTTCCTAATCTATATTTAGAAAAAAACCAACCCAAACAACAGTGAAGAAGCAGAGAGGAGGAAAAAGATCTTAAACAGAATTACACAGAATGACACAGACATTCATCTCTTGTCAACACTCCAGGATGGAAAAAAAAGCCTGTCAGAAAAGTGGAGCAGCTTTTTTTTTCGGGGCATGTTCAACACAGTCCCATAATGAGGAGAGCAGGAGACACCACACACCATTATGAGCACCCACAAGCTGTGTAAAGGAGCCCAGTGAAATGATATGTTTAGCTCTGTGCCATAAAGAGCTGGATTAATGAACTGAGGCTGTGTTTTCCTGGCTGATTTCCTGGCAGGGTTCCAGCTGGGATAATTACATCATCAACCTAAAAATGTTTGCGGCACTTAGAGCTGGCTCTTGATGTGCTCCTCATTTCCTGCCCTGCCTTGCTGGGTTCTGTTGTGGACTACTAAAAGCAGCAATTCCCTCTAGGGACTCTTGCTTTCCATTGATAGGTGTGGAAAAATGCTCTGTATAACTGCAAAATGCTTTGGAATGAGTGAGAGGGTCTGTGGTGTTTCGATTCTTGTTCCTTCTACAGTGTGGAAGGGTAAATTCTATTGGCTGTAGAAAACTGGGTGGTAAATGGGTTTGATTTATGAAACCCGTTCCAAAACCACAAAGAGCACAAAGGAAAAGATTTGATACCTAAAGCTCATCCCTGTAAATCTCTGTATCCCATAATGATTCCATAATAGGAACACTTATTTCAAAACCGCCTAAGTGAGATTATCCAGTTGCTGGGCCATTAAATGCTTTGCTGTGTGAGTGTTTATTCTGATACTCTGATATAGTCAGAGTCATGTAAAAAATCTCACAGATGGGGCTGAAGAAGACCTGGGAAAAGTGGAAGTTTATCATTCATGCTTTTTTGTATTAGATAGAAGGGAAAGCAGACAGAGGTTTGAACTGGATGATCTGTAAAGTGCCTTCCAACCCAAACCATTCCATTATTCCGTGACCATAAAGAGTCAAGCTACAAACCCTGAGAAGTGCAGAGAGGTGAAGAACAACTCACAGGAATAAAAAGTACAGTGTATGCTCTACTCACACCATAAATGTCTAAATGCAACTGGCCTTTTATTGATCAGTAGAGAAGAAGGAAATTCCCTGTGGAAGAGAAATTCTGGCCATGATTGACACAAAAATCTATCAAGAACTGCAGGTCCACTGGGCTCAGGTTTGATTAGATTTGTTAAGACACAGCCTGTTGCTGCAGAAAGCCACACAAGGAAATAAGTTATATTCATGTAAATTTATTCTGTCTGGTAAATGGCTTTGGCAGTGTCTGTCTGTAGGTATGTGCTAGTGACTGCCTGATTTTAATGTAATTTTCCTGGAAGTTTTCTGGCATATAGCTGAAACTTTCATTAGCAACATGATTTAGTCCAGCTGCTGGTTGTTGTGTTTTAATTTTTTTTTTGCTTTTCAAGCATAGTTGATAAAATTTCAGACCATAATATGAAATTCATATGTCAGTCAAGGGACAGAAAATAGCTGCTGATGTTTTTTGTGTTTTAAGACAGGGTAAAGTTGACGTAGACATAATTTTTTGTTCATGCAGATTTATGGACATTGTAAAAAAGAATGTGACCTGTGTGACTATCTTGACATTGTGGATGAACATATCTGAGACCTGAAAGTGACTTCAACTTCCTTTACAATTTTTTTCTCTGACAGAACACACAAAAAAATATTTTTAGTGTTTTAATGCTTTTAACCATTTAGTTTTGAATTTTTTCTGAATGAAGTTTTTAAATGAAATCCTATGAAAGATGGTTTCTAGAGAAATCTAGAGAATCTAGACTCTAGATAGCCTTTTTTTTTTTAGACAAAACCCCCTCTGATCCTTTTCACTTAAACATATGTTTTCCCTGTTTATTTATAAACCTTTTCACTGAAGTATTTGAGATTTTTTTTTTCTTACAGAAGTTAGCATGTGCTAGTTCTTGATAAAGTGTCTGTGGAAAGAAATTACTGACAAACAGGTTTTTTAGACAAACTAGAATTTCTATTCAGCCTGAAAGGTGAAGTGGGACATGTCCATTGCTTAGTGGGAGAATGAGTCTTGGTCTGCACTTTTGAAAGAACCTGTGTGTACAATAAATATGTTCTTTTTTTTCCAGTAATATCTGTGATTACGTGCTCTGCAACTTGCTTTTTGTCTGGTTGGTGGCTCACGCCTGAGCTGAAAGCTTTTTTAGCACAAAGATTTGAAGTCTTCTATTCAGCAAATCACTGGAGCTGTGGCCTGAAAACTCTTTACCTTGTTAATAAAAAAAATCTTCCTTATCTATTTTCAATTGCTTGTTACATATGGAAGCAGCTTCAGTTGTTACTCATGTTTGCAGTGCTCCTCCTGAGAAATCTGGCCCTCTAAATGCCATTTCATGCAAATACTCTAACACTGCCTCTTTCAGACTCTTTTCTATCCATTAATTATCTTTCAGCTCTCTGAGAATTGAGCTGCAGAAAGACACCAAAATTCCTACTCTGAAACGATTTAAAACACTTCTGATGAAAAAGCAGATGTTGCAGAGGATCTCCAAGGGTTGCTATACAGAAAAGTAAGGTCAGGGGCTCCCAAAAGTGGGAGTGAGGCTGCTGCAGCTCCATGACTGCAGTTCAAAGCAGGAACGAGACTGATCCTGTATTTGCAGTAGGCACATGCACACAAACACACATATACAGCTCATATATATGTATATACACATATATAATATACATATGTAATTTATATTTATGGCTGACCACACCCATCAGGCACTCAGCACTCACTGGTCTATGATTCTGTGAGATACTGGAACGGTCTGCTCAAAGAGGGAGGTGGTGGATGCCCCATCACTGCAAATATTCAAGGTCAGGTTGGATGGGCTCTGAACAACCTGGTCTAGTTAAGGTGTCCCTGCTCCTTGCAAGGGATGGACCAGGTAACCTTCAAAACCCCTTCTAAACCAAACTATTTGATCTTTCTGTGAAACAAACCCAACAGCACCGATGTCTTGTCCTGCTCCCTTCCGATCCTGATCAGGATTGATCCTTAAGGAGAAAGCTAAAAGTGGAGAAAAGATGAAATGCACACAGATATCTCTACCCATGGCAGGGAGGTTGGAGCTAGATGGTCTTTTAAGGTCCCTTCCAACAAACTATTCCATGATTTTATGGTTTTCTGTACACATGGTTTAGGCTTTTTGGGAAAACTGCTGATGATACTGGTTCTTGGTAAAGCCAACTCCCTCTCTGAGGATCTTTGCTTCTTCTCTGTTCTCTGTACCATTTCCAAAAGAGTTATTGCTGTTTAGCCTTGGATGGAGCTTTTCTGATGCC
>VZSR01003371.1:1615911-1627573 GCA_013398615.1 Brachypodius melanocephalos
CAGGAAATTTCTGAATTCAGGTCAAATTTGGAGAATAGTTTCACTAAGATTTAAATTAAGAAAATCATTGAAAGGAAAAAAAAAAAATCTTACAAATTGGAATAGGTACTAAAGGCAGTTATCTTGCCCTGCTCTGTCTTGCAGCAGTCATTCCCAAACTGGGTGTAGGTTTAATCCACAGTGAGTACTCCTCAGCAGCATTTAATGTAGAGCCTTTTCAATTAAGTTTTGAGCTAACCATGAGCAGTGTTCTGCAAGGAGATTTCCTCCATGCGTGAAATCTGTATTTGTGTCCCCTCTGTGTGTAATTCAATGTGGAGATTGGAGCTGAAGTCCCTGACCTCTCAGAACGGTTCTGTGAAGCTGCAAAGCACCACAGGGTGAGCATCTCGACCTCCCCTTTTGAAGCTGTTCTGATTTATGTGTTACTGAAACATCCTCTGAGTCGCAGTGAAATGAAATCACTGTTGATTCATTAGGCAGAAATTCTGAACTGAAATTCTTTTTCTTCAACTTAAAAAAAAAAAGGGCAGATAAAAAAGGAAAAGTTTGAGTCATCTTTGAACTGGAAAATCAGTTATTTTAGTCTGTTGGATCAAAAGTATTTGGAAGGAAATTCCTTTTAGCCTGGCACAGGAGTGACCTCAGATGACTGTGTAGGTCAGTGATGGAAGTTTTTAGCAGAGCAAAGGAACTGAAGAGTTTCACCAGCTGTCTAATGATGGATAGGGAAACTGGTGGGAGATCGGGAGTGGTGCAGAGACTTTGGGATATTTAAATTGGAAAACAGCATAGTGAAAGGAGAAAGAGTCAAGGAGATGAGCTTTTGAGGTTTGGTCATTGTTCTATACTTCTGTCACTGGACAGTGAATTTTCAGTCTTTTGAAAACTAACTGGAAAATTACAAGAATGACTTTGTGATGATTAGACACAAAAAACAAAAAAAACCCCAACAACAAAAAAAAAAAAAAACCCACAAAAAAAGGAAAAAATTACTAACAAACATTGACAATAAAATTTCATTCTGTTGCATAAATTCTGCAAAGGAATTCTGTTTTTAAAAGTGATGTTTGCTGTATTCAGAATGTAATTGTAAATACTTCTGTGATTCATCTAACATGTGAGGATCTTGGGTTTGGATCCATGTTTCCAGGATTAGTTCTGCTCAGTTAAAAGGGGGAATGGCATTAAACTGAAGGGGGCTGGTTTAGATTAGATATTAGGGGAAGATCCTCCCTGTGAGGAGGGTGAGAGCCTGGCACAGGTTGCCCAGAGGAGCTGTGATCACCTCTGGTGGCTCCGCTCCAGAAGAGCAGACTGTGGGAGCTCAGGCTCTTCCTTTCCTGGCGGCTTTTGCAGAAGGTGGGAGTCTTGCTTCAGAGGTGGTTGTTCATGTTTGCAACTGTAGCCACTGGTGAAGATGCATTTCTCAACTAGAAACTGTTCTGAGGTGAATTTTCACTAATTTTGAGTGAGAAAAGCGAGCAGTTTCCTGGGGTTAGGCCTCCGTGTGCCTGTGGGGCCAGACCGATCCTTTCATGTAAACGTTGGGAACAAGCAGCGGGAGCGGCACAGACTCCACGTGAGCTGGAGAATTTTTGTCTGCCTCTAGAACTGCTCTGTGGGCTCCTGCCTTTCTGGTACGGGTTGCTGCCATCTTGTCTCTTTGTTCCTGCGGCCTGCAGTCGCCTTTTTGGAGGGGAAGGATGTGGCGCCATCTTCCCTTTGTCCCTCAGGCCTAGGCCCCCTCAGACGGGCGCCATCTTGGGAAGGCCAGTTCCAACATTCCGGGTCTCTTTGTGTCTGTGAGCTTTGTGAGATTGGGCAGTTTTCTATCTTACAGTTATTTACTGTTGTTTTTTGCCTGTTGCTGCTCCGTTTGTCAGTGAACTGCTGTTTTTTCACTTATATCTGCTCATAATCTTTCCCTACTGGTGGCAAGGGTTTGGTGGAAATTAAGCAGAGGTGACTCATTTTGGAGTGTCCAGCTTTTTAAATGGTCTTAAACCGAGACACTGCCCCATCTTCTTCTGAAAGGGTTCAAGGCCAAGTTGGATGGTGCTTGGAGCAACCTGGTCTAGTGAAAGGTCCTCCTGTCCATGGCAGGAGATGGAACAAGATCAGCTGTAAGGTCTCTTCCAACCCAAACCATTCCCTGGTTCTGTGATTACCCAGTGTCATTTAATGAGAGGATACAAGCAGCCCTTGGAGCACTAAACTTTATCTGAGAGTCTTCCTTGTCCCTCTGTTCAGTCCTTCTATTTGCCTACAGTACATTTTGTTCTGTGTTCTTTATTTTTGACTGCATTTTCCATGGCATTCATCCAACTTCAAAAGTTGTATAAAAGCTTCTTTCTCCCATACAGATTAGGCTTTAATTTTGGATATGGTTTCAGAAAGTGGTATTCAATGAGAGGAGTATTAAAAGTGACAGCATGAAAATTTGAAATATACTTTCTAATATCTGAGTCCTAAAAGATGCTTAGTCAGTATATAAAAAGCTTTAATTTATTGCCTTTCCGTTTACCATTTTGAGCAGATCTTTTTCTGAAGTACATTTTTCACATACTACAAAGAAAGGCCAGTAATACTTTACAGCGTGAGGGAATATAAAATGTTATAATCAAATAACAGGCACTGATTTCCTCTGAGAAGTGTCAAATTATAGCATTCTGATCTCCAGCTATCTTGTTCTCTGTGTTTTAATCCCTTTATCAGAGACAAATTCTTTTTAGACTTTAGATCTGTGAGATATTCTGACTGCTGTTTATATAAGAACATGGGAAAAGGAGCCTGTTCTGTATAGCTGATGGAATTCAGAATTATTTTTATATCTACTAAAAATGAAATTGTAGGCTCTCCACTGATTCTGATTTTGGATGTTTGCAAATTTCATTCAGCTGTAATTGTTCCAGTTGGCTTTGAGATCTGTGCTTTTTTTTCTGCTCTTTTTTTTTTGTATTTTAGTTGTAGATAAGTCAGTTATAACCTCTGTTCATACTGTGTGATTTCTGCAGTATGTGATGAAATACATGGGTTTTTTTTTCAGAAATTATGTCACTGCTACTTACTTTCACCTGTTTGTGGTGGACTTTATGGTTTTAAATTGTTCCTTGTTTTATTTATTCAACACTGATCTGTCTGAACAGAGAATTTAGGTGGAACTTGGGCGAAAAAGTAGAGTCTGTGATCTTTGTGAAAAGGAACAAGAGACGGACAGCTGAGGAGAGCTGCGGGGTTGTTTGGAGGTCATGCACAGAGAAAATGGCAAGGGCCAAAGCCCAGCTAGAACTGAAACCTGGCTACTGCCATAGAAAACCGATAAAAAAGGATTCTATAAATTCATTAATGGCAGGAGTAGAACCAATTTTGGGGGCTTCATTCTGTTTCCATTTCTGCCCTTCAGTTCGGAGCACTGGGCACCTGAAGGACAGCTCCACTTACTGTTGCAGACTGAGGCAAAGAAATAATTCAGTACCTCAGCATTTTTCTCATCCTTTGTGACTGAGTTTTGCTCTGCATCCAATAAAGGATGGACATCATGGAATCATGGAATGGTTTGGGCTGAAAGGGACCTTAAAACTTACCTAATTCCAACGCTCTGCCATGGGCAGGGACACCTTTCAAAAGAGCAGGTCTCTCAGAGCCATCTCCAGCCTTGATTCCCCTCAGCCTCCCTTCTTCCATGCCCAGGTATTTATAAAGGACAGTCCTAACACTCAACCATAGTTTTTTCTATTACCTATACAGCCTTAGAGTAATGATCATTTCTTTCTCTTCTCATTACAAATCTAATGATAATCATGTCTTGTTCATGAGCCTTTTCCTGTGCACAATAGCAATCTGCCTTTCTGAGTGTTGATGGAGGGCTATAAATCAGTTTTGTGTTTTGATCTCTGCACTGGAATGTAAATTCACACCATGAAGCTCAGTTATCTCATTATCTTGCTGCACAGAAGCTCTTGCACTTTTTAAACATTCAAGCAATGAGTATAGTGATATAAAGGAGCTCTTATATTAATACATAGGTGTCACTGCATGCATGTGAATTCCCATTGAAACTGGCAGTAAATTCTTAGGTTGCTAGAATGTTCCCAAGTCAAAATTTAGTGAAAAACTGCTGGGTTTTTAGTCTCTGAAAATTAATTTTTAAGTATAATTCTCAGTTTTGGAAAGATAAACTTAATTTTTATGTAAACTGATGCTTTGAGCATGATTTTAGAATCTTTGGTAAGTTGTTTTACGGTGAAAAAAGAACTGCTTTGGATCTCAAATATAGGTTATCATAAATAATGTGTGCAGATTATGTGAACTAGTAGAAGAAATGAAATAATTTTTTTAAAGTGCTCTTGTACCTTTTGTCTGTTCTCTGTGTAAACCTGCAGATGCTCTCTCTGTATCTCCTGTTGTCTTCTTTTTCATCTTTTTCCTATTGCAATTATATACTGTGCATTTTCCCTGTGCTGAAGACTCCCATGTCTGCTTTTCTCCTTTCTTATGCTCTCTTGTACTGGAGTATCTTTCTTAATTTTTGTATTTAACTTTTTCCTGTTATTTTTCTCTCTTGGCTGCAAATCCCTCAATTGTCCAGCATTAACGTGCCTGCTGTCTTAATCCCAGCTGGGGTTGTGGGAAGGTTTTTTTTTTTTCTTTTAGCCATGTTTGTTCACCAGATTAAGCAGTGCTCCTTGCTTCTCTTACTGCTTCTGTCAAGACATTCAGATAGGATCTAAGTGTGAGGAGAAGCTTCAATTAGCAGGGATGCAAAAGTGACCCTCAAAACAATTAGGAGCTGATAGTCCACCAGGCTGATCAATCTCATCCTCAGCCCTTTCCCCTCCTCACAATGCTTCCCATGTGCTGACATTAGCAACTTGCTGCTCCTTATTTTTCACAGATCAGTGGGATTTTTTGATAAATTTTGTTATGAAAACACATCTTGCTGGAAAATATCAGCCCTTTGAACTGAAGCTTATCTCAAAAAATATCAATTTCAAATAAACTCTTCATTGGATATTTTCTTTTTCATGTGGTAATATAGAGTGATGGAACTGATTCTAATTATGATTTTGAACTTAGTTCACAGTGCCTTGGGCACAGATAGAATCTACCCTCGAACTTGCTTTCCTGTACAGTATTTGTGAGCCTCTTCCTGCCCCAGAATGAAAATAATATCCAGAATGGTGGAATCTGTGTGCCTAATGCTGAATCCCACAGTTGTTTCCTTGGAGTGCTTCCTTTTCCATGATTTTTGGGTGTTTTTCAAAAGTTGTTCCCTTCTATACCTGATACATTAAATTTAATAATGACAGTTCTATTTAAATTAATAAATTATTCTGCAGAAACCCATTAAATGATTAAATTCAAGATGTTAATCACTAGGACTTAGAGATTTTTCTTTGTCAGTTCCATTCATTTTAGTCCTATTTTACAATAATGATTTTAATAAATGTACCATGCACAGTTCACCAGAAAAACAGCAATTTTTCCTAACATTTTCCAATGTAGTTTCTTGTTTAGGTGATGAACTATTCTGCTGATTTTGAATGTGCTTCTTGATGCAACTCTGCAGCATTTGGAGAAAGAAGAAAATACTTATTTTAATTAGAGATTTCAAATTTTTAGTATAAACATAGAAATGGTGGGAAAAAATTGGAAGCTGAACTACTTGCTGATAGGGCAAGGGAGAAGAGCTTTCAACTTAGAGTAGATGTAGATGGGATATTGGGAAGGAATTCTTTGCTGTGATGGTGGTGAGGCCCTGGCACAGGGTGCCCAGAGAAGCTGTGGCTGCCCCTGGATCCCTGGAAGTGTCCAAGGCCGGGTTGGATGGGGCTTGGAGCAACCTTGGACAATGGAAGGTGTCCCTGCCCATGGCAGGAGGTGGAACAAGATGGGCTTTATGGTCCCTTCCATCCCAAACCTTTCTGTGATTCCCTGTTTCTGTCAAACACTGTAGCTCAGCAATGTGACTTCTGCTGGGGTACAAATGAAACCGCATTATAATTCAGTTGAGCTTGAGTTTTTAAATTTGCCTCTGTATTTATTGGTATCTCAAGAGGTCCAATGTGTTTTCATGTTCCCAAACACAGTGCTGAGCATCTAAAATGTTCATGTTGATGTTCACTGAACTGGAAAGTTCAGTGAAGACAGATCAGTTTAGTGTGTCCCTGAAGGATGTGAATCCATGGAGTAACTGAGTGGCAGACAAAGAGGGATTAGAGATGCTAATGTATCCTCACATCCCAAACAATTTAATTTTGAATTGAAGTTTGTGTTTAATTGTACTTAAGTGTATCAATGATGTTCCAAATGCACTATTAATCTGACTATTAATTAGAAAAGTTCTTTCTAAAACATAACATTCATGGATAAATTGTCTTACATTGTCATAGATATTGGCTAAATGTCTCAAAAGTTCTGTATTCTTGCTATTTTCTGTCCCTCAGAAAAGGAGCTGTGTTAATTAAAATTACATGTTTTTATGGTCCATGAAGTGAATGATGTGGTGTGTTCTTGGATCTAAGACAGAACATTGAATCTAAAATACCTACTAGATTTAAGGATATCCATTGTGCTTTAAAATGCAGAGTGATTCATCTTCCATCACTCTATGTAAATGTCAAATATAAAATGAGTCAAATGTAAGTGAACTGGATTGTCTGTACAATCCGTTCCAGAGAGACACAGATCTAGGAGCTGAAATGTGATGGGAAAAGATCAGGCTTGATCAGAGATGGCCTTTTCTGGCCTTGAAATCCATTAAAACAATGAGAACAGTGGTCATTCTCCCACAGATGGAGCACAAAGCCCCAGCTCCAAGTGGAAGAGGAGATGAGTTTAGGGGACATAGTACTAAAGATTTAGAAAAGCTGTTAAGGAAAGGGAAGACTAAAGCTTTTAGAATTCTAAATAGAATTTTTAATGCATATTTGTATTTAGTACGTATGCAGGAAGAAAATGGTCTACAAATTATACAAATTACTTCTCAAATTCTGGTAATGTCAGTCAGAGGTTAATACTGAAATGAACATGTTTGTTATGGCGACTGGATTTTAAAGTACTGTAAACAAAACATGTTTAAGAGCTGTGGTAAATAATCAATGTGATTAATAAGGTAGGAGGGATGTAGACAGTGAGAAACCAACCATCCAAGACCAGAGTAAGGTCATTATTCCTAAAATTTGACTGTTCAGATGTATACTGGGATGGAAAGTGAGTGATCCTACTCTATTTGGTGAATTTCTAGACAAATCCAAGGGGGATAAAATTGCAGATCTTTGCATCCTGAAGGGTTTGCTTTTGTTTCTTAACAAGACAAGACCCATGATGAAAGGATTAAAAACCTGCTTAACTAATTTAAATATACCTCATTAACAATTATCTGTTAATAACAACTCTATCATATAATTTAGTTTAGTCCTCACTCTTTAATATGGAATCTGCAACTCAGTTTGGGTCTATATATTATTATAATTTAGGATAGCTTCATAACAGTGCTTTTGCTCTAATTATGAGGAGAGCACTCTAAAATACCTTTATTATGTTGTGGATCACTTGTTCTGTCTTTTTAATCTTGGACATGTAGAAAAAAAGGAAAAATCTCAATGAAATGGATTAATTAGACTGTAGCTTTATTAATTTCTTCCATTTGAGAACTGCTCAGGAGTGGTGCAGCCAATCAATTTGTCATTGTTCTGGTAATTATTTCCAGGTGTTTGGTGTATTGTCAGCATCCCCTACCGATCTCAGTTGTTCTCTAGATTGTTGCTCTGTGCTCATCTTCCATCTCTCTTAATAAACACTTCAAAGCTTCAGAAAAAAAATGACATTTCCTCTGTCTATTTACCATTGAAAGCCTTGGTTCAATCCTTTCCTCACAAGTAGATGTTTTACCTGAAGTCTGCCCAGGAAATTCTAGTAGCTTTTTTTGGTGACCGTTGCAATAGATGTTTGCACTTATTAAGCTCTGGGGACGCGGTGGGATTGTTGGGCTGTCCTGTGTAGGGCAGGAGCTGAACTCAGTGATCCCTACAGTTCCAACCCAGGATATTCTGGGATTCCATGAGTATTTCTCATAGCTGCAAATGGTCCTAGAAACCTGCAGTTCTTATCCTCTGTACTCCAGAAGCGGAACTGTTTCATGGGGCTGCTGTAATGATTATAGAAATGGATATTTTGTGCAATTAGGAGAGATTGAACTACTGCCTTTAATCTGTCAGGACTCCTCACAAAAATGCATAAAGCCAAAAGGGGACATAGGGACAAGCATGGAAGAAGAACCCAGTGAAAATGAAGGGCAAATGGGGCATGAGAAGAAATGGATTTAAATTATCTACAAATACAGGCAGTATGGCATTAAAGTGTCTCTAATGAAAAAAAAGCCTGTCAGATTCTGGAGCTCATTTTGGAGTGAGTTTCCCACTTCACATAGGATTAATTGAGGTTAAATGCCTGAGCTGTTTCTAAGATGGAAGCTTGAAAAGTTTGAGTGTAGCTATTATCATATTAAGATCATTATTAATTATATTATCACTCGACTGACTGCAGTGGCAAGGAAGCAGACCTGATGACTTCAGATGTCTATTTCTTGTGTCGACCGAATTCTCACTGAAAGTAATTTAATATAGATTACAGAATAACTTGAAATGTGTTTGGAAAGAAATGGATGACTAAATGTAGGGTTGTCTTTTTCCAGATAAAAAGGTTTCTCTAAAAAATAACTGGGCTAGCTGAAGCTCCGCTGTTACCTTTAGCCTAAGAATTGTTTGATACCACTCCTGTAAAAGGATTAAAATATGTTAATTGGCACTGAGACAGATGAGCCTTCCTCCCCATAACTGCTAGTTTCTTTGGTTATTAGCTTCTAAATTATGAACTACTAGATCTTGTTAAGTTTTAAACAACCTGCTGTGAACTTTTATACTTTTTTGGTTTGCTTATTGGATTATGTCTATTTAATAAGTATTGCTTAATTATTTTGGAGACTTATTTCAGCTAATGTGACCTTTTAAGGTTAAATATCTAATCCAAACTTTTCTAATGTTTTTTGGTTTTGTTTGTTTTTGTTTGCTTTTGACACCCTGTACATTTTTCCTCTGCCCTTGAGTGTTGATTTTTCAAATCTTTTTGCTAGGGATATCTCCTTGGATATTCAAGTCTTAGAAGATAACTTTCCTTCTTGGTTTCCTGGTGCCACTGGCTGATTATCAAATATTATTTCTTTATTTCATAGTCCAATATAAATATTTATCTGAAGCTACAAAGTTCTAATTGGCAAAAAATGGTAAAATCTCTTCAACACTAACATGGAAATTAAACTATTTGCAGGCATCTGATTCCAAAATCAAAAGCTTGCTTTTGATGCCATTTCAGCTTGGATTTCTCTAAAATTCAGTACTTCCACTTACAAGAGTTTTGCTGCTGGATGCTTGGAATCACTTCCATCTCATCTGAATCCTACTTAGAGCTTGAAGAAGCGGAAAAAGTCTTGCTGGGATTTCCTGTGGTTTTTTGTGTCCCCTGGGGTTCAATCAGCTCAATATGCTTCCAAGAGTGCATTTTGGAGCAAACTCTCTACACAAAGCTGGGATTGTTGGTTTCCCTCAATAAATAATAGAAGGGAAGATGATGCCTTACAATCTTACACTGGTTAGATGAAGCCAGTCCTGTACTGAGATCAAATTCCCAGTTAGGAAGCTCACATCTAACACCTGCTCACATGCTGAGCTCTCAGCTGTTCTGTGATTGCTCTCAATGTCTCCTTTTACATGAAATATTTGAGTCATTGACTCATAATAATAACAATAAGAAGTTTTAGTCTCAATTTTTAGCCTGCTCTCAGTTAAGAGTTGTGGATAAACTTTTCAAACAACTGTTTGAATTAAAGTATGTTTTAGAAAAACTTTTGTGGCATCAGAATTCCTTGCTCCTAGTTTCAGTGATTTTTGGCACACAGGTAAAATGCATGGGATGGTAGGGACAACAAGCTGTGGTCCTCCTCCCGTAACTTTGCTTCCTGTTTTACCTTGAATTTCAGCTCTGTGATGCTGAGCAAGATAGCATTTTGTTTAGAAATTTGGTTTGTTCCCTTTTTATCTAGCAATGGTTATTTGTTAATTGTCTCCTAAGAAATTTGGAGAGAGTTTTGCCAACCTTATGGAAAGCTAAGAGGAGTATGTAGCCTTAGAAATGAGCCACTTGAATTGTATTTTGAAATTGTATATTATTGGCTTATCATCCAAGATACACTGCTGGCAAATTATAATTTGAACATGCAGTCCTAATGGTAAATATAATAAGGAGAAGAGTTCTGAGGGAATTAATCACTGTGGCTGTCTTAAATCTCTCCCCCACTACTTGCAGTGTCTTATGGGAAGTTTTGCCATCTGGGATTTTTTTTTAATGTTGTTGTAATGGTCTTAAAAGCAATGTAAATATGCTTTGATTTCATGTTAGAAGTACTTTCTTTTTGAGATTCTGCACTGGAGACAAACAGGATTTTATTTTAACAACAGCAAAAGTTGGGTTAATATAAAATCTGTGAATCATAGCCAGGCTGGGGTTATTCAGCCTGGAGAAGAGAAGCCTCTAGGGAGCCCTTCCAGTGCCTAAAGGGACTCCAAGAGAGCTGGAGAGGGACTTGGAACAAGGTGTGGAGGGACAGGACAAGGGGGAATGGCTTCAAACAGCCAGAGTGCAGGGTTAGGTGGGATATTGGAAGGAATTCTTGCCTGTGAGGGTGATGAGGCCTTAGCACAGGTTGCCCAGAGGAGCTATATCTGCCTCTAGATCCCTGGAAGTGTCCAAGGCCAGGTTGGACAGGGCTTGGAGCAACCTGGGACAGTAGAAGGTGTCCCCTTGGTGGAACTGGATGGGCTTTAAGTCCCCTTCCAACCCAAGGGTTTTGTGTTTCTCTGATTTATTTCCCAACAGCACTTAGTTTAGCTTTTAGCGAGTTATTTATACTTCTTGGACAAACAAAAACCTCAGGGTGGAAAGCTAACCTGAGTGACTGTTTGTGTTCCACCCGCAGGGGAGACGATGCGGATCGCCTCGTCGGAGTTCGCGGATGACCCCTGCTCCTCGGTGAAGAGGGGCACCATGGTGCGCGCCGCCCGCGCCCTGCTCTCGGCCGTCACTCGCCTGCTCATCCTGGCTGACATGGCTGATGTCATGAGGCTCCTCTCACACCTCAAAATCGTAGGCCTTTTTCACCTTCTTTGTTGGGTTTGTGTGCTTTGCGCGTGCAAAAATGGGATAAATTGGTTAGGATGGTAACTGCACGTTCCTGACTGTCCTCTTTGTTCTCTTGAGGTGCTGATCAGAGGTAGGAGTTAACACATTTCTGTATTAGTCTCATTCATTTTCATAATTATGCAGAAAATAATATTGGAACACTTACAGCAAAATTTCTTATGTAGGACACGAAATGAGTGGCACACACTCAAGTCCAGTTCAGAAAGCAAAAAAGGGACAGTTTATTTTCTTCTTGGGCTTATATAAATTTCTGACAAGGACCATGGATTGATGGATGAGGTTGCCACCTCTCCAAGTACACTAGCCAAACTACAAGTCTGTCTCCTCCTCAGAGAAAGAAATGTAAAACAAGAAGGAACGGTTGCAAAAACATCACTCTGTTTACATGGAATCTGTGAGAAAC
>VZSR01003371.1:1627673-1643431 GCA_013398615.1 Brachypodius melanocephalos
CTGGACTAACACTGCTGTTAACCAGCTCTCTGACCTGAACTGAAGCATTTTCTCCTGTCACATCTTATCCCAGTTACTTTTCCAATATTTTTGTCTTCTGACACAGTTTAGTACTACAGTTGTCTACTCTTCTGTTTTTTTTTCTCTTTGTGATTTCTGAATATATCTAAAGATTGAATGTTTAATTTGGAGAGATACAATAGTACAACTGTCTAATCAAAGAATAAAGACGAATTAAAGATTACCAGATAGTTTGGACAGATATATATTCACTTTTGGCCGCCACCATTCACATTTTTATACCGGAGTATTAAAAAGATTTTCAGTTGAAGCTAGGAGGTGTATTTTTCCACCCTCCCTAGTTGTTGCACAGTTACATTTTTATTGCAGAAACAAATCAGCAAAAACCTCTGAAACAAAACAATATTGTGCAGAAAGTCATATACAGAATATTTAAAGCCTGCAGAGTGCATGTGTCAGTTTAACAGAGGAGATGGAGAATTGCTTCTTTTTAGCAACTGTTCAAAAAATACTTCTTTTTTTTATTTTCTATTTTTTAAAAATTTGTCTTTTTGACAGTGTAACTGCACAACAATTTCATGTTCTGGAAAAACAGTGAGAACCCTTCAACTTGCAAACTGTGCAGATACCCTGAATAGCTGGAAAACAGTTTTCATAAGGAAAGAGGCTGATTTTTCAGCACAGGTTCTAGTGAGCTCTGCTTTAATGAATAAAATGCTGCTCTCAGAATTGTCAACACATGGCTCTGGTTAGGTGCAGTGTAAGCAGTGTCTCTCTCCAATATGCTTTTAATTTTTCCTCTCTATAATTCTCCATGTAACTGTAATTCAGGTTGTCCTTTCCTAGCAAGGCCGGCACTTGAATATCATAAACAACATTTTTCTGAACATTATGATGAGAATTTGTATTCAAGCTCTTTTATAGGCAATGAGAAATTCTGTTGTCCCAGCTGAGATTTCTTTTGCAGCAGAGTACTCTGTTATGTAAAATACAAATGTCCAATGCTGATCTATAAGTGTGTATTTTCTTGCATATTTTGCACCCCAGACTTGCAAGGGCTGTGTCTGGCAGTGTGCTTTGTAATTTCTACATTTATCTAGTGGTATTACAGCTTCTGTTTCAGAAGTCAGGGATCTCTGGTTGTTTTCAGCAAAATTCAGTGTAAGGGCCTTAACTGTGACTTTTATTTTCATGTTAAAAAGGGTAATTTATTTCTGAGGATTAAACATGTAAATATCCTTATTTTACCACTTAACAATGCTAACTGCTATTTGGACAAATGGATTACTGGGGGAGAAAGTGGTTATACTATACAAAATTGATGAAGGAACAGCTCTTCTATTGACTCAAAGGTAACCTTCAAAGACTTGTGTAACTTATCTGTAAAATTAATGAACTAAAATAATTCAGCATGTCAGAGTAATGAAGCCTAATTTATGCTGAATTGTGCTGTAATCAGTTTTCTCTGAAAGCATGTCAAAGGCTTCCCAGGAAATGGTGCATTTTAATTAGCATTTTAGAGGGAATATACGCAGGTGCTTTCTGGAAGGACTCCTGGTCATTGTGTTCAGGTTATCTTTTGCACTGCTAAAATTAGAAATAGTGGTTATTGCAGAAGCTTTTGTAACACATTTAAAAAGCATGTACTGTTATATTATGTGGTCATGCACACAGAGAATTATAGATCTATTGTAATTAACTCCAGGCTAGTTAATCAGAGGAACAGATCACTTGAGTGTTTCTCAAGGATGGAGAACTCACTACAGTATGAATTTGTAAAGAAATAAATCATAACAATAAAAATATCATTAAAAAGGAGCTTCTCCTCCTGTGCTTTCTGATATTTCTCATAACTGATTTCTTCATTTTGGAATTTGTGGTCTTGAGCCCTGACTGACATCATGGAGTACGATCAGCATCCTTTGAAATCTGATTATCAGAGTGGAATCTCGGACAAATTTTTCATGAGTTCTATTTAATATGGAGCAGGACTTAGAAAAATGTGTATCAGTTTGTCATGTCTGTGCTTGGCACTGCAAACATAATAAAGATGAAACTTTCAGGTATTTGAATGTAAATGTTTCTTGATAAAAAAGGAAAATGTGCATATTTTGCAAGAAGTTCTGCAAGAGCAAATTATTTAATACTTACTATTTATTATTTTATAATACTTATTTAATATAATATTAAAATTTAATGATGCTTTTGCAATTTGTGTTAATGGTTAGGAAGTCACTTAATTCTTTAAAAACACTGTTCTCCTTAAGAGTAAACGAAGAGGTAACTTGGGTTCTGGATAAGCTTGTAGCTTGTAAATTGGCAGAACTTGGTTTATAATTTCCAAGGTAACAGCTATGAATTTATGTTCCTGAGTTATGCATTTTCCAATAGAAATGTATGAGTTTGCTACTCTACTGCCCTGTAATTTGTAAATCTGCAGTAAGTAGGTAGAAGCTCAAGATGAAAATATACTCTCTCAGTGGTAGGAAAACACAGAGCAACTCCAGCAATAAAGACAGGTTCTGCACATAATTGTGCCTTTCTAAACTATTAGACACCAGCTACTACTGAATTTATCGATTCCCAGCGGTGTCTGGAGAGCTGCAAACTCTGTGCTTGCACAGGAGCTTGTCCCCATCCCAAAAAGCCCTTGCCTATTGAGGGGAAAATTTGTTATGCATGTTCTTATGAACTGTAGCTTTTAGCTGAACAATAGCTTTTAGCAAGAAGGATCAGTAGCATCTTTTCAGCTCTCAGTGTTTTTGCTTGGAATTGCATTTTTATCTTGTGAAGAAGAGAAATACAACTTTGAATTCCCATCTAGTCACAGTAATATTTCCTTTACTTATTGCATGAAAAGAGCATTTTATCCCTTCAGATACTTTTTCTTGCTTTGCATATAAGTAAGGGTTTACAATACATTTGGTGGATCAACTTGTTGGTATAACTGGGGTTTTATATCTTTGTCTGTTAGCTACAGCATCACTCAATAAATGCAGATGTGGTTTTTTTGGCTAGACTCTTTTCTCTGTTAAATAATTAAAGAAAGAAAGAAAACTCAGAACTGAGAAAAAAAGAACACAAATATTCTGGGTTTATGCTATCGTTTGTTTCATAAAGAGTGTTGATTTATCAGGTTAAATTTAAATCTTAATGGTAAGTTTGAATTTCCTTTTTAAATATTTCTTGTCCAGAAGTAATAACTTCCTTTGTTTTCCCATAAAGCCTGTACCACACATTAAGAACATACTCATGTATTTTGTTTTAAGCCCCTCAGATATTAAATATTTCATCTGATAAGTGTGAGTGGAGAAATTAATACTGTGATATCTTTGACATTAGTTTTACATGATCCCAAAGCACAGTAAATGGACAGTAATGCAGAGTGACAGCTGCTCTATTAAAAACCTAATTAAAGTTCATGGGACTCTCATAAAGCGTGTGTACAGTGATGGATGTGAAACCTAAATTGGGTCCATGTAAGACAGAGTATTGGGTGGAATAGTCACAGACTTTGTCAAAGGGTGGATTAAAGTGCTGACAGAGCTGATTTATTGTCTTGTAGGTAGAGGAGGCACTAGAAGCTGTGAAAAATGCAACAAATGAGCAAGATTTAGCCAATCGCTTTAAGGAATTTGGGAAGGAAATGGTAAAACTGAACTATGTTGCTGCAAGGCGACAACAGGTGAGTACAGGAGGGGTTGGAAAAGTCCATCTTCATTCCAAAGTTCTTATGTTTTGTGTCCAAGTCTGGTTTAAAATGTACAATGGCCTATAATTTAATCACACTGATTATTTTTGAATGTGATGAAGTTTTTCAGAAGTGCCATTTCTTTAGAAGTAGCTTCCAAGAGGCTTCAATTAATAACAGATTGAAGGGTGAAGAGCGAAGTGATTCAGGAGGTTAAGGATAGTTTTAATTGGATGATTATTCCCATTTAATTCTAACCTATGCAGATTTCAGGTCGCTTTGACAGCTGGTAAAGCACAAGCTCTTTGCTAGTTCAGTATAATTTAAGTTCAGCAGGAGCAGAAATCTACTTTGTGCTTAAAATCATTATTAATAATTGTCAGATTAAAAAAAAAAATCATTTATCCATTTATTCATTGCTAAGGCAGCTGAAAAAGAGACCAGAAAGTCATGATAACATTTATTCAAGGCCAGTCATTGTACAGCTTTGCAATAAGGATAACTTTCCCCTGAACCCTGTTCTTCTTAAGACACTGTAGAGTAGGTCTTTAAGAACTAAAACCATATGGTATTAGGTCATAGGTTGGACATGATGATCTCAAAGGTCTTTTCCAACTTAGTTAATTCTTTGATTCTGTGATCAAAGAGTATTATCTATGTAATACTTTTACTTTGATTTTTGAAAGGTCTACCTTATGATAATTTTATAAAGGACATGGATGTAGTAATTAGTAAAATAAGGCACCTGCTGTAACAGGAGTGTTGCACTTGCATTGTTGTTATGGAATCAGCAGAAGGAATCCAGTTGTTTGGGAAGAGTAATTTTGAATGTTTTATTTACATTTTAATGGGGTTTTTGCCAAAGGGAAGTGACTCTTTGGTAAGATATTGTGAGTAGGATGTAACAATTGTAGTTACACAGAAGGACTTCACTTCCTTGAGCAGGAGGGGAGTTCTTGCAGTGATTTATGGTGGGTTCTGCCTGTGATTCCATCTCTGCCAAACCACTGTACAGCGTTTGTGCCTGGAAGCTCAAGGCAATCCATTTAACACAACCCCTTTCGTTCCCCTCTCTCAAAGCCATGTGTTTTCATGCAGGAGCTGAAGGATCCTCACTGCAGGGACGAGATGGCCGCGGCCCGAGGGGCTCTGAAGAAGAACGCCACCATGTTGTACACGGCCTCACAGGCCTTCCTCCGCCACCCCGACGTCGCGGCCACCAGGGCCAACAGGGACTATGTCTTCAAGCAGGTGCAGGAAGCCATTGCTGGCATCTCCAATGCTGCCCAGGCCACCTCGCCCACCGATGAGAACAAGGGCCACACTGGCATAGGAGAGCTCGCTGCTGCTTTGAATGAGTTTGATGTGAGTATCAGCGGGGTGTGGAAAATGAGGTGTTTCTCCACACAATCTACTGAGCTTTTAACTCAGTTGTTCTTACACAGGACTCAAATTCCCCTTTTCATCACATCCATTTCCTCAGACTGCACACACATTGATTTGTGTTGGTTTTAGTGAGGAATAGTTGTCTGCTGCTAATGGACTGGAATTACAAGGACTTATTTGTGCTCATATGCAGTGGCTGGGATAGTGAGAAAAATAGTTCTTGTTATCCTTAAGATCCTTGACAAATCTCACTACATGCTTCTAGAAAATGCAGAGTCTGATTAATCTGACAATTCAGTGATGTTGATGTCTTGGGAAGGCTGACCTGGAACAGAGACTGGACAGAGCTGGAAAATAAAGTAGATATTTATTGAAAGGCCTTTAAGGGTACACTTTGGGTAGTACAAGAGCCTGGCCAAGGCTGCACCCAAGGTGGACCCAAAATGGTCACAAAATGGACGACCGCTTGTGAAGTCTCACACTTTTAAAAGTTTTGGTCCATTTGCATATTGGGGTTTAATTGTCCAATTACAGCTTCAGGTTGTGAGGTCTCCCATCCTTCTTATTTTCTCTCTTCAGCCCACCCTTGTTTATACTTTTGGGGCTGACAGCTTGTACTCACTGTTCTTGGTCTTCAGCAGGAAAAGGATTTGCTTTGTCTCCCTACTCTGTCAAGAGAGCTAACACTGAATATGAGGCTCAGAACTGCACCCCTGGGCAGCACAGAATCTGAAAAACGTAAAAGCTAAAACTTAAGGCATCAATGTGACCAAGATATGGGGTTGCTTGAATTGTAAAATCACGTTTATCTAGCAAGTCAGGGAGACATGACAAAAAAATGAAGATGGTGATGGAGCTCAGTGTTCTGGAAACAT
Source organism: Brachypodius melanocephalos (assembly GCA_013398615.1). Classification (NCBI taxonomy): domain Eukaryota; kingdom Metazoa; phylum Chordata; class Aves; order Passeriformes; family Pycnonotidae; genus Brachypodius; species Brachypodius melanocephalos. The sequence continues at coordinate 1,633,647 of VZSR01003371.1, forward strand.
TAACATTGAACTTGAATCATGAATTATGTTAATGCATGAAATATAGAAAAAAGCATCTTTCAAATGGAGTTGATAGCAGTCAGTTCAGCTGTGGGCAAAGTACTGCAGCCTTTGTCCCAGCAATAGATACAGTTTTGCTTAAGCAACTTTCCTGACAGCTAATTGTTTAGCTGTTAATTTCATCAGCAGTCCTGTCTGATGATTTCTCCCTATCTCATGTGTGAGGATTGCTCTTCAGGCAGTGAAGGAAAAGGTTATTGCAGACAGTCCCTGGCAATATTTTTGTCTTTCTTTTTGACTTAAGGCAAAGTTTTGTTGAAGTTATTGTTGGGGAATGGTGTCCTTTTCACTTTTATTAAGACACAAGGTTGCAATCCCAGCATCTGTGACATGCAATCAGGAGCTGCTCAGTCCTGCTGCATCTAGGGCTGGAAGTGGAGGTGTCCATGATCCACCTATTCTTACATCTATGGTTTTTCCTGCACAGTTACTGTGGGTTAAGATTTAAGGAATTCCTCAGGGTTTTCAGGGCTCTCTCAGCTTGCAGGTCCCTGATTGATAAGCCCCTGGGAATAATATTCCCTGTGTGGTCTGACTGTGCTCTGGCTTTTGTGTGGGATTTTGCACATTCTGGACAGCAATGGTTTGACAAACAGGGACAGAAAACATGTGACTTCTCAGTCCCAAACTGATGATGCTGCTGCTGCCTTCTGGAAAAAAGGCTGCTGTTCAATGCAAAGAGAGTCGCTGTGCTTGGTGAAAATAAATGTAGTAAAGACTGTGCGAGACACCAGATATTGTCCCCTGGCCTCTATGAGAATATTCATCCTTTTTCTCCTCAGGTAAAGTCTTTTCCACTTTCTGTGATGTTGCAGGAGCCATGAATGTGTGTGGGAGATGTGTAGCCACAGTAGCGTGTTATGTTCATAATTAACATGTGATAAAAACAGCCTTTTTGGGGAATTCTCTCTCATTTTAGGAAACTGAATGAAAACTTTGACTTATAAATGATAGAGAGACTGAAACAATTGTATTATCCATTTTCTAACTCACTGCTTAGCTGTTGAATGAGATTTATTCCCATCTAATTTTGCAACAAAGATGACATTCCCTAACCTCCAAGAGAAAGTCAAAATTTATAGCTGGTGATGGTGGGATGATTGTGCATTTACCGTATGTTTTACATGCAAGAAAATAAGCAATATTACCAGACTAGTGAAACTATGTAATGGGTAAAAAGGTGGTGAAGAAAAAAACCTTGCTTTTTATGGTGGCAGTATATTACTTCAGTAAGGGAAAGGAACTTTGTATTTCCTAATGAAAATAATTTTGCAGAATATTTATTTTACTGTCTCAGTCATATTAATTGAAATCAGTTTGTATTTGGTCTGAAGTGCTTACTAAACCCTGCATTATATACCAAGATGATTCTTCTGTATTAAAAATAAGTTTACAAGTTTTTTCCATAATTTTTAACATTTCTCAGCCTTCATTATTTCAAATTCCGGAATCAGTGTTCTGTGGCTGAGCGCTTCAAATAACTGCAATGTGAATAATTTGAATATTTTCTCAGTCAAAATATCATCACATGGAATACAAATAATTATTCTACCTATCTGAAGCACAGCCATTGCGTTTAACTGGATCTTTTGATGATTGCCACACTCTATACATTGGGGGGTTGTGTAAAGTCACCTGTGACTTATTAGCAGTAAAGTTTTGAAGGTAGTTGTCATTTATTGGTTCTCAGGGATAAATTATATAGAAATAAGGAGAGCTCACAAATCTGTTCTTCAGTAGATTTTTTCCTTTAAAGTCTTATTTGAAGTTGATTGATGACAAAAGAACATGTTAAATGCCTTGTTGCTTTGTCCTTTAGCTTCCATGTCAGTGCTTTAATTTTAGATCATTTAAAAAACAGGTATTTCTGGGTTTATTAGTAGTTTATTATTAAAATTTGGCATATATTTTATGCTCATGAAATATTTCTGAGTTCCTAATGCAAATGGGGGTGCACAGTTTATTTCCCCCGATGATATTTCGCCAAATTTATGGAAGTTGCATAGATAAATTTTTGAAGAGCTTTCTGTTAACTCTGAAAAGGCTCTGTTTTCACTCAGGAAATGGTAATTTTGATCTGGTGAGGTCTTATCTGTTCTGGTTATCGAGGGACTGCTGTGTTGGCACATGTTATGTTGTGGGATGGATTTATTTGGTGTCCTCCCCACAGCCCTCATGGTGTGCGGTGGAGACAGGAGCTGCACATCAAACTGGAGTGTGGTGGGGAGGTAGATAAAAAAGAGAATGAAGTTACTGAGTGAGAAGAAATGCAGTGAGAAGGAGCAGGAAACCTGAGCAGGATGAAAGCTGAGATGAAGATAGGTGGCATCAACACTGGTGTGCTTTTGGTAACTGCAAAGGGGTAAAAATATATGTGGATGTAAAAAAAAAATATATCTGGAAATAAAGTAAAGGAATAATTTTGTCCAGGGAAGGGAACAGAGCTGGGGAAGGGTGTGGAGCCTCAGGAGCAGCTGAGGGAGCTGGGAAAGGGGCTCAGCCTGGAGAAAAGGAGGCTCAGGGGGGCCTTGTGGCTCTGCACAATTCCCTGACAGGAGGAGACAGCCAGGGATGTTGGCTTCTGCTCCCAGGAAACAGGGACAGGAGGAGAGGGAACAGCCTCAGGATGGGCCAGGGGAGATTTAGATTGGGTATCAGGGGAGTTTTCTTCACCCAAACGCTTGCCCAGCCCTGGCACAGCTGGCCAGGGCAGTGGTGGAGTGCCCAACCCTGGGGCAGTTTAAAAGCCATGGGGATGTGGCACTTGGGGACAGGGGTTATTGGTAGCCTTGATAGGGATGGAGTTGGATTCCATGGTCCAAGAGGGCTTTTCCAACCCCAACAATTCTGTGGCTCCATGACTGTCTGTGCCACAGCAAGGGCTGCACACAGATTGTTGGGGAATGAGTTCTCCATGATGGAATAGAGAAGGGGCAGTGACAGGCAAAAATAGGATTTACTGGGCACTTGGGATCTCTGGTGAGTAGGAGGGTGCTTCCTCTCAGAATATGGAACTACAATTCCTGAGTCCTGAGGAGTGTGGCTGTGTCAGTGGGATGTACTGACAACACCTCAGAAGTGCTAATCACAGTGGAAATTCAGATTCTAGGGCTTTCAGACTGGGTAACCTACAATGCTTTACATTTTAAGCAATTCTAAATAATTTCCTTTGGATTTGGATATGAAAAATGAGGGTAATCATTCTTGTACAGTGCTAGGAGGGTGGGTGCAATGGCGTTGTAAATATAAAGCTGTTTATTATGCATGCACCATAACACCATAAAAAGGATTATTCCTGTGTTTGAAGTGAGGCTTGAATTATCTGCAATAAAATTAAATAGAATTTATAAATCCTCTGACTTAGAGAGGGGAGGAGAAGATATCTAAAGGAAAAAAGGACCAAAACCCCTTTTCTCTGCTGGTGCCAAAAGCAAGTATCTGCTGTTTTCTGTATTGCTCCAGAAAGAACTGATGAGATGGTTTAGCTGACTTTTCTCCTTGTTTTTTTTTGTTTGTGTGTGCAAGTTCTGCCTCTACTAATGGAATAAAATGATATTTTGTTTGTTAAAAGAAATGTATAGTGCTTAGTTTTAATATATGTTAATCCAAACAGGCATGCCCTATAGGTGATGTTGATTTATCTGATATTTTATAGTACTGGATTTATTGTTTCTCTGTATTTTGCCTTTAAAGCTGCAGTCCAGCAGTGTTGGTCCTTGTTACATCTTGAACTGCTAAGCCTGTGGGTCACCCCTTTACTCTCCGATTTCTCAGTATGAAAAAAATCTGGTTTAGAAAGGAATTTAAAGAAATATAAGGGGAAGTGGTCACAGGACCAAACCTGCCGGCATTCAGACAGCATTTGGACAGTGCTCTCTGTCACAGCATTTGCACAGGGCTCTTGGTGTTGTCCTGGGAAGGGCCTTGAGTTGGACTGGTTGATCCTTGTGGGTCCCTTCCAGGGGGGATGATTCTATGATTTGATATGGTTCAGAATTGAAAGAGGTGGTTAAAATGATTTTTAGTACTTGAGGTATTTATGTATTTGGGATAGGTCCCAGGGTGCTGAAATTGTACTATTTTTTGTCACGAGCAGCATTGGAACTGAGGAATTACAGGCAGAGTAACTCAATCTTTAATGAATTTTTGAACAGAGCAAGTCAGCTGTTTGGGAGATGACTACATTTGATGAGAAAGAAAGTGTCTGACACTGGTCACTGTCCTCCAGGCTGTTAAATGCAGCTCATAATTAATAAATGGACTATCATAACACATTTTGTGAATACATTAATGCTCTTTTAGGAATATTCTGCATGGCTAGAGAATGCAGTGCATCTTAAATGGAGTGAAAGATGTAATAAGTGTGTAATGAGGGGAAAACATTACAGAGAAAACTGAAAAGACAAAGTATCTGGGTACAGCAATAGCAAAGACTGCTTTTTTTGGTAATAAAATTAAGAGCTGTCAAAATGTGGCAGAAACATAGTAGACAGAAGAAATGCTGTGTCATTAAGTGACTACTTTTAAAATGTTCCTTTTTGGACAAATAACTGCTAGATGATCTGAGAATGGATTTTTGCAGAACATTTATGGAATTGCAATTTACTTGTAAATATGTTCCTCAGAGAAGTGATTTGTGATGCTGCAGAGAAAAGGACAAAATGTGAGCTTGGAAAAGAATTGAGATGTGTTTCTTTCGCCACTGAAATTCATAAGAAACAATTGCAAAAATATTACTGCACATCTGACAGCAATTTGAACCCAAACTTGTTGAGCTTGAGTAGCTCTAGCCCAGGCAAATGGCAATTTCTGTATAATAGCAGCTCTGTATTGAATTTAACTAGGAAGGCACTGGGGAAAATGTATGTTCAAGTGCAAATTCAGATAACCTCATGTATGGATTTGGATGGAATATTGTAGAATCTCAGAATGGTTTCAGTAGGAAGGGACATTAAAGATCATCTGGTTCCAACCCCCTGTCCATGAGCAGGGACACCTTCCACTAGACCAGGTTGCTCCAAGCCCTGTCCAACCTGTCATTCCCCCTTGTTCTGTCTCTCCATCCCTTGTCCCATGTCCTTCTCTCCTGGAGCCATTGTAGGCACTAGAAAGGGCTCTGAGCTCTCCCTGGAGCCTTCTCTTCTGAACAGCCCCAGCTTTCCCAGCCTGGCTCCAGAGCAGAAGGGCTCCAGCCCTCTGATTAACTTTGTAGGTCTCATCTAGACTCATTCCCCCAAGTCCACAAATTTCTTGTGTTGGGAGCCCCAAAATACAACTTGGAATTTTATGTCCCTGATGCAGCTGAAGTGGCTTTCACACTGCAATTGTGTCAAGCCAACTATTTCCTGTGTGAAGGCAGCCAGCTCAATGTTTCTAAAACTTCTGGATGGTAGTGAGATACTTTGGCACTTTCTGCACTCCTCAGATTTCCCCTGAGTGGGGAAACATCAGACTGGTCATGCTTTGCATATTAAGAAAATAATAATCGACAGCAAAATGTTGTATTTTATACTAAACCCAAAAGCTTCACCTGTTTGCAGAAGCACTGTGTGTTTGAGGATGCTGAAGTGATGTCTCAAATGAGGAAGAATCAGAGTAAATTTTTGGGGTCCTGATGATGCTGAGGGGCCAAACTTTTCCTGTCAGTTATCGCTGCATTTCCCATTACAACCCCTGCTGTGTATGTATGGTCTTGCTTATGTATTACTGTGGAAAGGGTGAGTTCCAGAGTACAAGGGACAGCACTGGAAATGTCAAGATTTTGGTAGCAAATGCATGGCAAAAATGTGATTTCTGTAAAGGGCAGCACCCTGGGTAACTGTGGGTTAGGATCTCATTGCCTTCGTTCCCCATTAGCAGTGGGAATGGTGCTGCTGAGCTGTATTTGCTGTATAGGAGCACCATCTAGTGGGCTTCTGATTTATTTTTTTATGTCTATAATTTTTTTCTCTGTCCTGAAATGCTCTTGTATAGTAAACTAGTACTGTGGAAAGATGTAGCAATCCAAAACACTTCTTAGAGTTTAACCGTAGCGCTTTGCTACCACTTCTTTTGGTGGTAGAAAGAGCCTTTTGCCAACACCAACTGTTGCCTGTGCTTCCCTATCAAAATACATGTAACCTATTTGCAGCAGGCCAGTGTATTTGCAAAGGAATTTTTGTAATGAAACCTCAAGCACAAATTTGTTGGATATACTAAAAACACAGAAAAAACCCACACTTTAAAAACCTAATTATAATTTCTATAAGGAAAGGTGTTTCCTGTAGGAGTACAGTTATTGCACTATTATTCAAATTATTACAGGTTTCTTATTTTGTTGTTAATGTAAGTATGAATATCTGAAATGCTAAATAAAAAACATAGTGAATTTTCTTTCAGGTTACATATAACAACTTAAAAGATCACTAAGTGAAATGTTCTAATTAGACTACACTTGGTACTATTTTGCCTGTGTTTATTTAGCACCTCTGAGTGCTTCTGTAGCTTAGGTATGTGAGAAGTGAACACCACCACTATTTCAGGGAAGCAGCATCACTATTTACATTTGGAGAGCAGTCAGGAGAGGGGGCTGGGAAGGTGGGGCTCTTGCTTCTGCTCCTGTCTGTGCACTTCTGCCTCAGTGGGATGCTTGTGAAACTGCTGTGGATCCATCCAGTCTGTGTGCCAGAGGGAAAGGTCAGGGAGTCACAGCATGGTTTGGGTTGAAAAGGAACTTAAAGCCCATCTTGTTCTACCCCCTGCCATGGGCAGGGTCACCTCCCACCATCCCAGGTTGCTCCAAGCCCTGTCCAACCTGGCCTTGGACACTGCCAGGGATGGGACAGCCACTGACACCCTCACAGTAAAGAACTTCCCAATATCCCATCTAACCCTGGCTCTGGCAGCCATTCCCCCTGTCCTGTCACTCCAGGCCGTTGTCCAAAGTCCCTCTCCAGCTGTCTTGGAGCCCCCTGTGAATTATTTCTATGTTGTTTCATCACTCCAGAGGAGCTCACTGGAATCTGCCGTGTAGCATTGCTCTGTCACACTCTTCCAGCTGGATGGTGTGTGTGTAACACAGCATTGTGGCAGGCAGGAACATTTGATTTATTGCTAAACTGGAGATCAACAGCCTTGTTAGCATTGCAGGAGACACGGACAAAGGTGCAGAAACCAAACCTGCGAGCACACAGCATTTGTTTTCGCAGTCGTGCAGGCACTTCTGACAAAGAAATACATCAAACACTCTTATTTATACAGTCCTGTCTCCAAGTTACTCAGAAAAATTGGGTCCCTCAGTATATCATGTGCTGCCTTCTACACAAAGGCAGTTTTTCCTGCTCTCTCATGGTTGTGGCATTGTTTATTTAAAATATCTATCACACTTTGCATTGGCATTTAACTCAAAAAATGGATTTTCCTTATGCCAAGAGCAGTTGTGTATTCATTGTCTCAGGAAGTGTTGAAAATCCCTGTGGATGTGGCACTTGGGGACATGATTTATTGAACATGATGGTGGTGATAGGTTTATGGTTGGACTTTGATGATCTTTGAGATCTCGTCCAACCTTAACCATTCTGTATTTTGTGATTTTGAATCATTAAGAACCACGTTAGGAAATGATCTCTGCCCTGAAGGTTTCACAGTCTAAATAGGTGAATTAAAATGTGTTTAACAAGTAAACAAGGCAGAGGTTCTGAAGAAGCTGCTGAAATTTCCTGAAGACTTTCTGTGTAGACAAATCAGGGGATGAGCAGATTTTTCATGAGCAATAAGGCAATTGCGCATAATAATCAAGTCATTTAATTGGAAAATGTGGGCAATGATACAGTAATTCTAGTTTTTTTTGAGTTGTAAAATTGTTTTAAATTATTAATGTAATGTTTTGCTTTGCATTATATTTCTAGTAAAGACTATAACTATTTCTAATAAAAGTGAGAGGTTTTTTGGTATGGTTGAAAATGAGATTCTAATCCAGGTAAATGTCACGAAGTTTCAATAATGTTGTGCTCTCTGATTATACAATAATTTTTGTAGGCTATATGGCTATTTTCAGTATTTTTAGTTGAAGTATGAATAATTTATCCATTATTTTAAAATTCCAAAGTTTTGTCCTCTGTTTATTAGTGTATGATATAGTTTATTGCCTTCTGAACAAGAGAAAGTTGGTTTATAGCAGTAATCAGTATGAAGAAGTTTATTTTCAGAAGTCTCTAATATTTATTAAAACATGGCAACTCATCTGTAAATACACCTTGATGTAATTTAAGAAAAAGAGCAGAGTTGAAGAGAAAATACTTAACTATATTTAAAAAAGATTTTATCACAAGTTTTGACAGTTTTAAAACAAATCTTCACTTATATTAAAATTAATTTTCTTGGATTTTGTTTCAGCAAATGCAGCCAAAAATTATGTATGTTTACAGTAGTCTGAACATTTATAAAGAGGTTTGAAACACTTAATTATAAGGACTGAATTAGGGTATCAGTCCTTGATTTGTGGCTCTAATGTTAGTTAACTAATTAGAAATGTAAAGTTTTCCAGTTTGTTTACATTCATCACTCATTCACTGGCTTTTAAGAAGTGGTGGGAAATTGCAACTTTTAAAGAAATTTATTTAGCCAGATTTCCTGCCAACTCTTTTTTTCTTCTTTCCAAGAAGACATTATTTCCTTGTTAATATATGTGTAAGAGTTTTATAGGTGTCAATAACACAGTCTGAAGTTGAATTTTGGCACCAGATTCTCCTTGAAGAGGAGTAATGACTTGTGTAAGCAAAAAATTGTGTTTCTTGGGTAACTGAACATCAGGAGCTTTCATGGAGCTGGTTCTCATCCTGATTCTCCTTTTTTCTCAAAACTGCAAAGCTCATTTTCCTTCTGAGATATTTGAGAAATTTTAAAGAAAACATCTAGCCTATTATTTATAACAACCCATCAGACAGTAACTACTATCATTTGTTATATTTTAAGCAAAACTGAGGTTCATGGTGTTGAGATGGTGTGCAACTGGCACAAGGTGATTCTGAGGAAATTCTGGATTTGGGAGGGAAAAAGTCACCCATGATCCCCCATGAAGGTGATCAGGCACTCAAAAAGAAGGCATAGAGGTTTGGAAAATCTCCAAGGGTGGAATTCTCATCTTGACTGGATGAAGCCTTGAGCAACCTCGCTTGATGTTGAAGTTGTCTGTGTTTTAAGGAGGTGTTTAAAATATAACCTCCAGGAGTTCATTCCAACCTAAATTACTCTGTGATCCTGAATTGTCATTAACAGATATCCCAAACAAATTTTTAATAATATTTAAGCCTACAAATTAATTATAAGCAAAAAGTGTTATAGGATATGGATGAAAAATTATCGAGTACAACTGAGTGACTTTTATTTATCATGAGCTAAGTTTTGTTCATCATAAAGATTTCTCCTTATTTAGAAATAACCCAGAATATACTTTTTTACTTTTCAAAGTGAGGAAAGCTGGCTTGGGTTAATTATACACCCTCTGTACTACACAGTGGGTGTATAATTTATTATTTAAAATTTAAATGGTATTTGTGTGTAGTCTGTAAAGAAATACCTGCATTTATTCATAGAATATGACACATTTTCTTGTGAAAATGGTGAGTGGGGTTTCAGTGATCAGAGATACTGGCGATGTTTGATCTGTAGATTGTTCATCTTCAAGGCTCAAAAAGTATGGAAGAATGCACAGAATCCCAAGATGGGTCAGGCTGGAAGGGGCCACA